>VXBX01008302.1:120919-141338 GCA_013400415.1 Scytalopus superciliaris
GGTTGTTTGTTTGTTTGTTTGTTTGTTTTGTTTTGTTTTTGTTTTTAGTTTTTGGTGTTTGGGGTTTTTTTTGTTTGTTTGTTTGTTTGGAGTGAAGGAATCTTTAGTGAGAGTGTAATAGTGTGTCATTTATATGGGGCATCTGAGATGTGCTGCACTCTGGCTGAAGAGACACCCTGGTTCCTGTGGTAACACAGTCCTTGCCATCAGTTACTGCCGGCAATTCTCACAGGGATTTTCATTTTATGTAAGACCTCTTGTAAATATAATGTCCAAGTGGGGAAATCATAGTGCAGGGTGGGAGAGACATGAAGGATCACAATGCTCAGAGAGACATGTGAATAAAAGCTCTGATCAGTCAGCCACTNCACCCCGATAGCCCAGTCTGCCTCTCGAGGATTTTTCCCAGCAGATGTCACTGTTCACCCATCAAAGAAAAACACTCCCAGGCAATAAAGGGCCTTTGGAAAAAGCTACCGCAGGCTATTACTTAAAAATGAAATACGCTGCCTGAGAAGCACATTTCCACTGGGGATAAGAGTGAGAGCCGTTTATTTTTATAAAGGTGGCATGGGATGGAAATTTGCTGTAAACCTGGAGGAGAGCATTACTGGGGGAGCTGTCCCTGCAGCAGCCCCCAGGTCCTGCACTGCCATACCTGGCATGCAGCTTTAGGGTGGGCAATGGGGGATGGATGGCCACCTCCGAGGGTGGAGGAGGAAAGCTTTAGCTGGTCTCACTAATGTTCCTGCAGTGCAGGGTTTAGTAGGATTTAATCATGACTAATAATTTAGTGATTTAATCATGACATAATTTTGTGACATTAAATCATGACTAGCCCTTCCCACGTTTTATTTATTCAATATATAGGTCCTTATGATATTATATAGATAGAAAACTCATATTCAGTATTGGAGGACCTGAACTCACTTGCCCTCAGCACATAAATTAGCCATGAACAATTTGAAAGTAGGCAATTTCTATTAGAAGCAACTTACATTCTTGTTCTCTTATAAGGATTTTCAGGGGTGCTCTTCAGGAGAAAGGCATATAGGAGAGCTTTGTTTTCCATGCGGTATGACAGAGCCGTGCTGGCACAGAAGCAAAGTATCACTGCAGATACACCGATAAAGAAGCTCAGACACCCGAGTGACAGACGAGCAGAAATGCTGCACTGCACACAAGAGACGATGGGTAGCTGGGATCTTGCTGGCCTAATGATGGGGCTGTAAATGGGATAATGGGTGCGTTCAACGCGGGACATCAGAAGTGTCCGCAATTGTATGGTTACAAATTCCATCCTCGGTGATTTGGCATTTTAAAACAGGCGAGAACGCGAGCAGCAAGAGGAAAGCAATCATCCTACTGCTGGGATATCATTAGCCTGTAACATGCTGACACTGGTAGGGGCACAGCACAGACCAGCAAAGGGCAAAACTGTGTGCTACACTGCTTATCTCAGCCCCTCTGTGTGAAGAGAGCTCCTGACGTTACAAAATACCTTGAAGAAGGGCTTCTTCACCCGAAAACGTGTTCACTTTTTTCCATTCCTAAACCCTGGCTTTTCCTGCCAGCCTGAACTCCCTTGTCTGCTCACCCCACTGACATTTGTGCCTCCATAATCCAACCCAGAAGAACTTTAGACTCTTTCCCCACATCATCCAACACAAAATTTGATGCTAAATCCCTCCTTTCATCTGAGTTTCCAGACTGAATTACTCATAGCCATTTAAACTTGTGCCAGCATTGTCTTTTCAGGTGAGGAGCTCCTCTGCCCTCCATCAGGCAATTCTAGGAAAGCAAGCACATCCTTCTGTGCCTCTGCTCCATAGGCTAAACAACCCAGGCTCTCTGGATCTCTGCTTGTTGGACTGGCTCCCCAGCACAGGCCCACACGGGATCTGGGCATTTCATGTTCCTCCTTGTGAGAGGGATGAGCAGAAGTGGAATGTTGTGCTGGATGAGGCTCACCTGCACCCTGTACACTTGTTTTACCAGCTGTATTTTATTCCTCTAGAGAGTTCATGAAGGAAAGGTTTGAGCTATTGATGATGTCTGAAAGCAAGTATCTGTACTCAGATTGAAAACCATTGCTAAGACACTCCCTGAGATTAGCCCAAAATGTGATTTCCTTGAGGAACTGCACTGGAGATTTCCTCCTACCCCAAGAGCTGTCCTTATGGAGCTGTTTCAGTCTCCCCTCCAACATGTGCTTCATCTATGTGGCATGTCCTGACAGTAAACTCTTTTTTCAACGTTATGAAACATCAGTGAGGGTGAGTCTGTGTGGAGGATGAGATATGCAAAACATACCATGGGTGGGCTTAACCGTTGTTACTTTTTTTGTTGTTCATGAATCCTCAACAGAAAAACAATTGGTTTAAGAAAAAGAGTTGTTGAGTACCCAAACCCTGCAACCCATGGGGCTGGGTCCCTGCCATTGACTCTGACCTTCTCTCTAACTCATAAGGGGTTGCCATCAACTTTGGTAGGACCTGGAAAAGTTTGTTACAGAAAACATTAGAAGCAGATAATTTTGGGAGCAAGGAGGAGGTGCTTGTGAGATACAATGGGGAAGGACAGAGCTGTGTCTCTCCAAGGTGGTGGAAGGAGAAGCAGGGCAATGCTTCAGTGCTCTCGTGGTCCAGGGTAACTTCCCTCCTGCATGTGCATCTCTGGGTAGTGGGTGAAACACTTCAAAGCTGTTTTTCTCAGGAAGTGGCAGAGTATTTTGCCAAGGCTGTGGAGTGATAAGGTACTTCCTCTTTTTCTGAGTCTTACCCTGCCTGAATTCAGATTGCCACACTTGCTGGCTCTCAGCTCAGCCAAGAACCATTATAAATTTCCCCTCGTCAAATGCAAAATGCTTGTCTGGCAGAGTTAGAGAAGACATACTCTGTTCCTTGGGTTTTACTGTGACTAAAATACACTGCAGCGAATAGATCAGCCCCTGGAGAGCACCTTGTTTGGGAGAGGAATTTATCAGTGTCGGAGGTGTAAATTAAATGCAGTGCAGACATGGAGTCAGTGACGAGGGGAAGCTCATCGTCTGTACATCATGCTGGTGCTTTTGTGCTCTGCTGACAGCACCAGGAGGAGTTTGGCTCCCTAAAGAGGATTTGGTATTGGGTGCAACATCACCCGAAATAGAGCACTGCAAGCATGGACATTAGCAGTGCCATCAGATCAGGCCTAAATAGCATCAGACTAAAGACATAGTATTGGCCTCAGCTCCAAAGTTCAGCACTTTGTAGTTAGATGTGTGCATATGGACACCCAGCTAGCAACTGGGTGTCCAAGTCCTTCTCAGTGGAGTTCAAGGGCTTAATTCAGACCTGTCAGCACAGATATCAGGACCAGTGGGAGATCCAGGTCCTTCTGGAGTGACAGCTGAAGGTTTCTCAAGTGGCCCTGGCTGGCAGTGGCACTAACTCCACCTTAACTCATACTAGGCACCTGGATGGAGGAATCTCACCCACATTGTAACCAAAATACAGTGAAACGAGGCCACTGCTGCATCTTCAAAACCCCCTTTGTAGATACCTACTCGATTAAAGCAAGCTGTGGTAGGCTGAACCATTCTGAGGTGCTGCAGGCTCTCTTGGTGAGTTAAGCTGGAAGAAGTCTGTTAGCACATGGCCAGACCTCCTGTGCATCCTGAGGATGACCCAAGGGAAAGGTTTTGGGCTAGCAAACTGATGTAAAAAAAAAAGTATCTAAGTTGTTTTTGATTGAAAGCTTGTGCTTTGCTAAATTATACTATTTTGTGAAAAATACCACCTCCTCACAGTAAAATGCAGATTTTTGTTGTCAAAAGGCAGGTTATAGAAAATGAGCACGAGCCAGGGTGCAAGGATTTCTTCATGTGGGATGCTGGGTTATCTTGTGGGGTGGATCATCTTAGCTAGCTGATCACACCATAGCAGCAGAAGGAGGAGGCTCCTGAATCAGTGCTGTTGTGAAACAGCAATACTCACAGCCAAACTTCCAGAGAAAAGCTCTTATTTTGTCTGAACATTTCCATGGAAATATCCATAAAACCTTTTAATTTATTTTCCTTTTGATTGGGAAAACAGTTTGTTTTGTGGTCAGCCATAGGGAGGACCATCCTGGGAGAGGCAAGTACTCCAGCTGGTGTTCAGCAAGGCAGAAGGCAGGAGCAGCAGTGTGTTTCTGAGAGCAGTGGTCAACACCATCCAACCTGGAGTTACAGGCAGAGGGTGAAGCACAGATGTTGACTTTGCAGGCAGGCAAAATAACATCTTTTGATAGGTGGCTGTAAGCAGAGGTAAAATGAACTAGTGGGGGAGAAATGGCCTTTTGAGAGGCTTGGAAGAGTGAATTACAGGGTTCAGATAGCAACTTTCTGGAGGAATATGCATGGGGGTTTTTTTAAAGCTGTAAATGTGAAGGAGACTGAGAAAATCAAGGCAGAGCTATCAGGTAAACAAAAACCAGCTGCACTCTTCTGACCACTCCTCTGTGGGATCATTAATAGAGTTCTCTCCTTTCCTTTACCACCCATCTTGATGAAATACCTATGAAGCACAGCAGAGACTGCTGCTGCCTCAGTCCAGAGGAAATTGGCCAACGTGTTCAGAAGCTGCTAAGAAAAAATGGACATACAGGAAAACCGTCTGATGGTGTTAGGCTTGTTTCCTTCAGTGCACGGGCTCATAGCAAACCTGTAATGTTGAAGTGCATAGATGGGCCTGCTGAGCCTCCCACTGGACTTGGACAGACCACAACTTGTGTTGCGTATGTTAAGAAATCAAACCAGGTCACAGCCTCTCAAGGTGATAGTTTAGAGGTCTCTTTTACAAAGGATGTGGAGAAGCAGAGGAAGGTCATGCATTGTTCAGGGCAGAGTGAGGGAGTTAATGTCTCTTCCTCTCCAGCTGTTACTGTGGCATCACAGTGCAAGAAGTATTTTGGAGTGTGATACTCAGTTCTCCGAACATGTGAAGCTGTAAGTGGACCAAAATGATCAGAAACAGAAACTTACCTAAAATACTTAAAAATGCACAGTGTTGTTACTAAAAATTTGCTTTTAGAAATTTTCATAGTAGTGATAAAATAGTCTTGCCCAGCACTTAACACCTGCAGATAGTAACAGCTGCATAATCTCTGTAATTATGCAACTAATGTCCTAATGAAGCAAACTCAATTTAACTTTCCCCTATCCTTTCCCTCAGCTAGAAACTTGGTGCTAATAAAAAAGCCTATCTGTGTTTATTTAAAAAAAAAGAGAAATGTTGGTGACACCATTTAAACCAAATGAAGAAAATAGAGCTGAAGACAGAGCTCTACTGCCTTATATCCTTCCCTGATGCTATTGAAGGACTGTGCAGTAAAAATCTGACTGATTTACTGGAAATATGGGATTTGTTAGTTTTTTCCACTCAGGGGAACCCACACTCATACAGTTCTTCACTACTGCAAGTGAAGAATTTGATTTTGAAACACAAAAGCTGTTTAATTGAATGCATGGCAGTAGAAAAAGTGGGGGAAATTGCCCCTTCACCACTGTAACAACATGGAATTTGCCTGGAAGTCACCTTTTTCCACAGAGCAGGACAAACTTTGCTTTACACTGGAGGCTTTAGAATGTAATATATGTATCATGATACACAAATGTCTCAGATAAGAATGTTTGTGGCAGAAAACCTAACCCTAGTCTAATGTTTATGGGACTATTGAACCAAAAGGCTAAGCTGTTCTAGGTAATCCCTCTTCCAGAAGAGGCTTACTGATGGTCCTGCAGTGAGAAATATCTTCCTTAGTACAGGAAGCACCAGACCTGACAACAAACTTTAAGATAGAAAAGCTTAATATTTCAAATTAGTTTCTAAACATCTTAAATAGGCCATATGGTAAAGGTATTTATGAAATTATCTCCGTAGCTTGGATACATTCCAACAGAAGTCTATGATCAGTAGGAAACAGTAAATCTAGTTGCACGTGGTCCAAAACAGCTGACCTGCACCTCTTTAAAGAGTAAAAATTAGTCTTCCTTGACAGGTGTTGACTGCACCCTGACTGTAACCACACCTCCCATGGCCATGTGTGCAAACTGAGTGATGGTGGGAACACATCATCCTGTGTCTTCCCCTCCCAGCTGTCCCATGCCTTGGGAGGAGTTGTGTCAGAGGGGCTTCAGAGTGGAGTCCCTCCAGCATTTAACAGCAGGAAAAGAAAAAAATGAGAAGTCACCTTTGGGCACGTTGGCCCTGTGCTGTTATTTCTCAACTGGCAAAAACTGCTAGAAAAGCCCAGCTTGTTCTGAGGGTCATACATGTGGACTGCTTTCTTCATTTTACTGGAAGGAGGGGAAATCCCAGATTAGATAATTCTCACCCTGCACATCCAAAAATAAATAAGCACTACTCAATGATAGTGGCAAATTTCAGCTTCTTATTATTTCTGTTTGCAGCTTGGGCCTGGCACTTTTCAGCCATCATATGCCCCGTTTTGTTTTAATTTGCTTTGTTCTATTTTGTCCACACCTGTGTATGATTAGAGGATAAAGTCTAAGCTCTATGAATGGGGCTGTTTGATCCCATCCCTGCAAACCACTTTGTGCTTTTTCCTCCAGATTCTTTTACAATTGAGCAGAGTGGATACTGATACATGCTGTGGGCCAGATTCTGTCATTCTTCTCAGCTGAAGATGGTCACAATTCAAGTTTTGGTGACAGGGCGTTGCATATGAAATGCAGGGTCATAATGTAGACTCCCAGTATTTGCTGCTTCACAGTTTAAGCTCTTATAAATTAAAAAAAGAAAAAAGGAAAAAAAAAAATCAT
This sequence comes from Scytalopus superciliaris, assembly GCA_013400415.1. Taxonomy (NCBI): domain Eukaryota; kingdom Metazoa; phylum Chordata; class Aves; order Passeriformes; family Rhinocryptidae; genus Scytalopus; species Scytalopus superciliaris. The sequence goes on from VXBX01008302.1 coordinate 127,725, forward strand.
TCAGAGGTCCTTGTTGTCAAACACCCTCTAAATCTATGTGATGATATTTTCATTTACTTTTTATTTACTAGTTTAAAATGTCACCTTCTGTGATTTATGTCTTGCAGTGTTCACCAGCAGCCTTTAAATATACCATAGCAATGATTTATCAACATTTTCAACAATTCCCTATTGGAAGCGAGGTTTTGTGTGAAAAATTAGGGATTACAGCACTCACTCTCACATCAGGCAATAGCTTCTCACTAATAAATTTTGCACCCAGACACATTTAGCACTTCTGTAGTTTGCAAGTGATGATCATGATTCTTAATGGTGCAATGTTAATAATAATTAAAAAAAAAAAAAGAAGAAGACATAAATGGCTTTCAAGAATATGACTAAATAGGGCTGAATGCTTTGTTCCAGTACCCAGGACTTTGTCAGCTATTACCAGGCAGTGAATGAACATTATTCAGCTTTGAGAGTACCACAAAAGATACATGATTAAGATTAATTTTAATGATTAGCTTCCAGTGTGCGAATGTTGTAGCAATGCAGTGTGCCCTCGGTGCAGTGCCCTCAGTTTGAGCTGCTGCTTTGCCTCTGTCCATTCACATGTAATTTTTTGCTCCGCTGCAGAACCCAGTATTAGTCAAGTTCAAAGGACACTAGCTATAATTTAAGGGTCTTATGCTTGATGTTAGTCGTCAAGATAAAATTAATCATGAGGAAAAAAAAATAGTTGGTCAAATGACTGGCTCTGGCTCTGTACACCTTAAAATTAGTGAGACACACTCCATGGTCAATGTTGCTGCCGTGCAAAACCATTTCCATCATTGATGGAGAGTGATGGGCAAACCCAAAGGGAAATCAGCCAATGTGATGTCTAAATGACTTTCAGAAGTGCCTCTCTGGTGTCTGCAGTGGGACCTGGGCGTGCTGTGTTTCCAGCATGATGGTGTTATGTGAGGTGAAACCATACCTTGCTCACCATAGTTTGCAGACCCATTCCCTCTTTTCTCCTTGTTGCTACTCCACCCAGCTTCAGCTGGGCTTTGCTGTTTAGAAAATAGAGCCAAACTTCGATAAATTTTAACTAAGACCAAAGTCCTTAGTGCTTCCTACATCCGAGAGGAGATTTTTCTTAGCCCCTTTCCAGGGAAAAGCGTTGGATTTTTTCCTATCTGTGGCTTCCCAGTGCAAATCACATCTGAGCATGCAGTGCAGAAGTGCTGCTCCTGAGGTCTCGTCCGGCAAGCTGACTACAGCCAAAGCACAGCATCTGGTCATCTTTACAGCTCATGCAGCTCTGCAGGTACTCGTGCTTCCAGAGTGAAAAAGGAACCAGAGTCAGCCCACAGGGTTTAAGCCCTTCCATATAATTTCTCCAATTGAATATCCTTTCCAAAATGAAAGTATCATCAGCTTTTAATTCTTGTTGCATAAAGAAATTACAGGAAAATAATCCACCTATTTTTTGAGTGTACTACATGAGCCAAGAACCATAATCCTATAGACAAATAGATCTTTTTGAGCTTCCATGTGTCCATGAGAGAGATGTATAAATCCCAGCTGTGGAGCTTGTTCTTCTTTATTGCAAGTGAACTGGTGCTGGAACTGTAGCCATTTATGAAGTTGGATTAGTTGTAGAACTATAGCTGTCTGTAGTAGGCTTGTTTATAGAACAGGCAGGGTTTGGGGTTTTTCGGTTAGTTGGTTTTTGTTTTGTTTTGCTTTCCTTTTCATTCATAATATGGACAATTAGAGTCTTTCAACTCTTATTGGGTCTGGCTGGGATGAAGTTAGTTTTCTTCACACCAACCTGTATGGTGCTGGGCTTTGCATTTGTGGCTAGAATGGTATAGAGAAGGCACCAGTGTTTTGGCTACTGCTGAGCAGTGACTGCACTGCATCAAGGTTGTCTTTCCAATCCACTCATCCCAAAAAAGGCTAGGCTGGGAGTGGGCAAGGGGTTGGGAGAGACAGGTGACCAAAGAGATAATCTATACCATATGACATTGTGGTCAGTGATGAAAGTTGAGATAAAGGGGAAGAATGAGAACACATCATGGTTATGATGTTTTTCTTCCTAAGAAATTGCCACATGTACTGAAGCCCTGCTTCTTTGGGAGTGCCTGGGCATCTGCCTGCTGTTGGGAAGCAGCAAACAAAATTATCTTTTTGTTTGTTTCCATGCACAGCTATTGGTTTTCTTACTCAACCTGTGAGCTTCTCCATTTTGTTTTCTTTCCCTGTTCAGCTGAGGAGGGGGAGTGAGAGAGCATCTTGGCAGCCAGCCAAGGTGAGCCCACCACATCTTACCAGCACAGGGTTCTGCCAACAACTTCAAAAGCTTCCAGCCTTTGTGTGACTTCTCAGTTGGGTGTTCGAGATTTTAACCACTATATTGCCAGGGAAAGGTTAAGTTTTTCTGCAAACTATGCTGAGCCTCAGTGGGGGCCATGATGACAGTAAGAATAGGACGAGCTTTGAAATGGCATAAGGCAGAGAAAGGAAAAGCAACAGAAAAGTTGTTTGTGATTAAAAACAACAGGGAATCAATTCAGAAGAACTTTTTCTCCTTTCAACCAATGTTAGTTACTCTGCATCTCCATCTGTGCCAGACCCCCAGATGAAGCTGCACAGCTCGAGGGCTCTTGGCATATCCAGCTGCCCATGCCAGCACTTGGACAGCTGGTAGGTGCTCCTGTGTCAGCACTATCCCTGACCAAAATATATACTCCTTACAGAGAAATCAGAAAGCAGAGGAGATCCTCCAGGAGAGGGCTGGTGCAACAGGGCCTCAAGCTGGGGTTTTTAATGACACAGTCTATGAATAGGCTAAGAAACAAGATCATTAAACCTATTCTTGCAGGGATTTGTTGTTACATTTTTTTCCCCTTCTTAGTTTTCACAGAACTTCAGTGACTCACCTGAAAATCTTCCTCCTCCAACATCACTTGTGCTTGACATCAGAAAGCTGGTCTTTTCCTTGTCCCTTTCCAGGACAAGGCCAGAGGTAGCTGAGAACTGGGTGGGTGAACCTGTGCCCTTCAGGTTTTCTTATTGGGCATTTCAGATGTTAGGACAAGGAACACTCAGTAATGCTTAACAGCATTCCATTATGTTACTTGGTGAGACAGCAAGCTGTCCTTATTCATGGATCTGATTAACAATGCTATTTAAGCATCTAAACCTGTCACTAGGTACCTTTTGGTATTCATCAAAATTCCTGAAGAGGATGAGAGGGGGTGCCCTGTATCCAGACCACTGCTGCAAGGGATTGCAGGAGTGGATCCTGCAGGAGGGACTCACTCCAAGGGAGCCAGAGGAGCTGATAACCATCACTACTGAGCTGAGAGTAGTGCTGGGCTGGGAGGTGAGGTTGTTCAGCGCTGCAGGCAGAAGCCACACATCCAGACACTTGGCTGAGCTGAGAGAAGTTCTGGTTGGTGGCCATGCCCTTAGCATGGGGACTTGTGCTTTTCTATGTCCTTTTTTGAATGTTGTAGGTTTGGAGGTCCTGCTGCCTCACATACTGTAAATCTAGTCTGGCTCCATAGCCTGGGCCAAGGGATTCAGTGCAAAATAAGGCAAGGTAAGGCACTTCTGGTCCCTTTATTTTAATCGATGTTATGCATTTCAAGTTTTTAAGCAATGATAGTATAAAAAAAATACATATACTTTTTTGGAGCATATACATATAGTTCTGGAGCATCTATCTATCTATCTATCTATCTATCTATCTATCTATCTATCTATCTATCTATCTATCTTTCTATTTACTTATCATCTACCTATTTCTGGATCAGGCTTATGACTTTCATGTTCAAGATAAGCATCTAGCTGCTAGGACATGAAGTCAAATCCTCCTCTGTTGTCTCTCTTCCTGAAGAATCTTCATTAGGCAAAGCAGAAGGTGTGGTGAGGAGACCCTTCCGTGGCACCACTGTTCAAGAGGGACCCTCCCAGGGGAATTAGGAGATGAGAGATGGGCTGGTCTTCCAAAGGAAGGAAAATAACCTGGTACCCCATCCCTTAGGTGAGGTACTAATGTAAATGCAATAAATTAGCAAGATTGGTATAACTTTTGAACTGTCTAAGCTTTGCATTCACTTGCTTAGCTACAAAAAATGCTTCCAGTTTAAAAACAGTGATCATAAAACAAAGAAAGAAAATCAGAACAAATTCTCGGGCTTATCAAGTGCAATTTGAATTTTAAGAACATTCAGCCAGTGAGAAAGAGTTACATAAAAGTATGAAGCTGCAGAAGTTATAGGTCTGATTGACTCTCACCTTTATTAAGGTGATCTCAGATGGTACATTGTAGCTGCTCTCTTAGACTATCCTTGGGGCAGTATTTTCTTTTGCTAAGACAGTGCCAGTTTTCAGTGGGGTTTGTATTTTTCTTACACCATTCTCTTGACAGAAGTGTGCACTGTCAGCACTTTATTGTCTTTTGTGTGGTTTTCTTCGTCATGATATGTTGACTATCCGAGGTTTTTAATGTCTTACAATTGTAAGTAAATATATTGCCTTGGTAACTGTTTTGATACTTCAGTGCTTCATTAATTTAACATGCGTGAAGTTCTGTGATTTTTTCAGGCTTTTAGGACTAGTAAAAATAAATCTCTGTGTTCTGTTCCTAGGGTTTATTAGCCACATAATCCTATGATTTCTACTGAAAACTTCCTATGTATCAGATGATATATGATGTGTCACATAAGTAGAAGGTGTGATTTGTAGTAACTCAGTTACTACCACAGTCATAATGATCATAGAATCATAGAATGATAGAATGGCTTGGTTGGAAGAGACCTTAAAGACCATTTCATTCCAATCCCACTGCCATGGGCAGGGACACCTTCCACTAGGCCAGGCTGCTCAGAGCTCCACCCAGCCTGGCCTTGAACACCCCCAGGGATGGGGCACCCACAATTTCTCTGGGCAACCTGTTTTAGTACCTCGCCACCCTTGCAGTGAAGAATTTCTATCCTAATGTCTAATCTTATTCTGCCCTCTTTCTTTGATGATGTACTGTCAGACTTAGTGGAAAACCTGGCTCTTACCTCCTCTAAAGCCTAAATGGTCACATGCTTATCTGGGTTGCTTAAGATGGGAAAAAAAGAATTCCTAAGTTAACTGCAGTATCTTATTTTGACTGAGATTTTCATAATTTCCTTTGGACTCTGCAGTTTTACCCACCATGGTATCTGATAAATCTGACTCTGCTAAACTGTGGAGGTTATAAACCTGTAAAACAGTGTGGCCTCAGCAAAAGCACAGTAGTGAAGTCTGGGAGAACTGGATGTTTCATAAACAAAATGGAATTTTACTGTGTATGCTAAAAATAATGTAAGTGCATTGGCTGGGATAAGAACTCCCAGATAAGCTGAAGCAGCAAAGCAGAAATCTTCATTTGTCGATCAGAAACATGGAAGTGGTTGCAGGGAAAATTCTGGCGAGAGTAGTTGCTGGTAGTGATTTCTCTGGCCCCAGAGCTCCCTGGTGCTTTTCTGAAGTTTCACAGTCTTTCACTAAACTTCCCATAGGCAGAGCAGCCCACAGGATGGCCTAAAGCCTTCACCTTATGTGGACCTGCTCTCTGTTTCTCAGCACGCTTTTCAACTGAGAGACCTTGGGATCAAATTGCCAGCAGTGCAAAACCAACATGTGCCAACCCAGCTCAGTGTTGATCCCCTCTGTTAGAGCAAGCTGCTTCTGTTCTCATCAGATACTATTGGGCCCTGTGTTTTCCTTGAGCCACTTGGGGCACTCCTGTGGCTGTGCTTGTGTGTGGGTGTCCCTCTCATTTTTACAGTTTCTCAGGAAGCAGAAGCCTTGCTGAAGCCCACCTGAGTGATGCTTTTAGAGTGTGAAATTGGTGCCTGTGTTGCAGGCTCTGGGGAACAGCATGAGACTTGCAGGCACAGAGGCAGCTGGGATAGTGCAAGAGGGCTATATGGGCTGGAGAGAAACAGACCTTGAATTGTTTTGTCCTTTCTGTCTTTTTTTTTCAGCAAAATCTGGGATAGTTGCAGTGGCGAGGACCAGATTATCAGTGTGTGGGTATAACCAAAACTGTGTATTCTACACCCTCGATTGTCATTTCTCATGAACGGTTAATAATGGATTATTGGCAGCAGCTGCCCAGGACACACCTGACCCCTCAGGCTACAAGCTGGGTGTTTAGGAACTCTGTGAGATAGGTAAATTTTCCTGTCTTCACACCAATGACTCAGGTGTGATAACTCCCCTCTGGGGAGTCATTAGCACCTTCACACCCAGCCTGAGGGGCCATGTCTGCTCGTGGGCCATCAGGGATTCCAAAAACATCTCATGACTCACAGAGTAAATCACCCATTGTGAAACTCATCACCCTGGGGGGAGGTACTGGATATTCCTATCTGACCCTAAGCATATATAAACTTGGGGTTTGGGGACTTCTGGCACCACTCATCAGACCCAGAGGAGGACTGGACCCTTAACAGGACTGTGACTGCCACTCTTGACCAGACCGTGATCATCATTCTTACCAACAGGTTTCTTCTTTCATTTCACTTTGTACTCAGGGAGACCATGTGGTGGTCAGCACAGGTGTTAAGGAACTCCCTGTATTCCCCAGGGTGCTGGGTTATACATCTGTTCTTTTCTGGGTTAACCCCAAATTTTCCACTGTATCATTGTATTTATTGTAATCTTTTTAGTAAATTGTAATTCTGATTTATAATCTCATTTTGAGTTGGGTTCATTTCTCCTGCTGGTTTACCTCTAAACCAGCACAATGTGGTATTACCTGGCATGCTTTTAGAGTTTCACTCTCTGGTTGAGGGATTTTTCCCAGTAAGTAGTTGCAGACAGATCATGTTTAATAGCCTTTGGTGATGTTTCATAAACTGATCTAATCCGCTTTTGAAATGATTACTATTTCTTCACTTTGCGTTATCCTGTGTCACTGAGTGCAGTGATACAATTTTGTGCTGGGTGAAAAGGTTCTTCCTATTCTTTGTTTTAAACCTGCTACTAGACCATGTCACTCTACCCAGAAAAACAGCACGTAGAGAACAAATTTTCCCTATTTGTTTTATCAAGAGTGTTGATTGTGGACCTCTTTATACACCTTCAATCAGACTATCTCCAAAGTGAACTCCTAGTCTCTTTAGTCATTGCTTCATTTAGAAATCATACCATCCTGCTGTCCCATCAGCACTGTTTCCAACTGTACTGTGTTCCTTTTGAGATGGCATGACCAGAGTGGCACTCAATGTTCATTATACACTCAATATTCAATATACACTCTGGGGATTTATACAATGGCATAATAGTATATTATGTGGTTTTTTTTCTCTATTCTTTTGCTACAACTACTTAAATGTCTCTTTAACCACTGCTGAACATGGAGTTACTTCCAGAGGAGTAAAACATGGTTCCAAGATTTCTTCCCTGACTGATTATACTGTCTTCAGACTCCATCAGATACGGTTTAAGGTTGTGAGCTTTTTCCCCATGTGCATTACTTTGCAGTTACTGACACTGAAATCAGCCTGCCGTTATCTCCATGTTGTGTAATCCCTCTGCAGCTCTGCCTCCAGCTTTTCCCTGCAGTCGGGCCTGGCTGCTCTGAATCACTCTACACCCCCTATGAACTTGTCCCTTCAGCTATCCCCTTTTTCCTTTCCAGCTCATACACATATACTATTTAATACAGGTCTCTCAAGTCCTTACTGGATCCTGCTGTGAAATTCACTGTGAACTTGGACCATATGCATGTCCTTTGTGTTATATATTCTCACTAGTCACTAATTCAGAGGATTGTATTCTTACGTGTATCCTGATGCTTAACAGTATTTTGTGAGGAGCTTGTTCAAAGCCTTTTGAAAATTCAAACTTGTACACCTCCAAGATACCATCCCTTTGCTTGCATACTAATGTCTCATTTCCTTGGTTTGAACTGAATATTTCTTATCTTACGTGAGCTCTAGAAGAATTTTCCTGCATGCCTGTGTAGGGTTTGAGGGCCATTACTCATGTATAAATGCCAGAGAAGATCATTGGCAAAGAGTAACTACAGTTACATGTCTATTTACTAAGTTTAAGTTAACCCACATCAGCTGGCTTTGAATTTATCGAATTACATCATTGCGGTTTATTTGGCTGAGGAAGAGAGATACTTCTTCATTGTCTTGTAAGGTGTGTTTTATCAGAGAGGTAGTTTCTTGATGAAGAGAAAAGGGCAAAGGATATTTCCAAGCCCTCCTGTGTCATATTACCACTGAACAACTCACTTAGTGACAAAGGATGCACCTGAAGAACTCGTACCTGGGCCTTGAACTCTCTCTCTGTCAAAACAGAGAAATAATCACCTCCAGCCCATGCCAAAGATGCCATTATGAGCAGAGAAGACACGGTCCTTTCACTTAGTAAAAGGGCAGATTGCAGGCTTTGGCAAACCTTGTAACAAAAGATGATCTTATAAATATTTCAGTTTCATCTTTGTCATGCATGCATAAAGTAATTTAGAGTCTATAGTAAGGACTATATTTTCATCTTCATGTGTCAGGATGATGTTTGCTTTGGAAATACCTCTGTGTCACAGATATGAAACTCAAGTAACCCTTGATCTACCAAGAGCCAGACTGGAAGGCAATTGAGGATGACTGCTATTGTAAAGGCTTTTTGCTTGTCAATTGATTCTCTGTTTTTCCTATTATGCAAAAGTATAGTTCACTGAGAAATTCACCTCTGGCTCAAGTGAAGAGATGACATTCCCTTGTTATTCTGTACCCCATTTTCCATTGCAATCGTGGATCAGGTGTTCAGGCTGTGTTTGCTTTCCTAGTGTTCACCATGAGGGCTCTTGTTAAGTGACACTGTGTGTTAGAGGGCTGCATGTGATAGAACAGACATTCTCACTCGTGGTCTCTGAAGCAACATGTTTAAAATTACATTAGACTCACATAATAAAGCTAGCTTTGAATATAAAAAGGAGATAGAATTTTAATACTTATCACAATATAATGAATAAGATTTATCAATGTTTCCTCAGGATATTGTAAGAGACAGGCAGCCTGAAGCCAAAAACCACCTGTAGAAGAAAAGGAAAGGAAAAAGTGACTTTCCTTTAATCTCCTTACTGGACATCAAGTGTTGTCTAATGCTCAGGCACAGGCAACAAGGAGGGAGCTTTTGCAGGGGAGAAGCAAGCAAGCTTTGAATGTCTTGGCTGTGGCTAGGTCAAGGAATGATGTGCTTCCCAGGGAGATGGTGGGGTGATTGAGGAAAAGATGCAAGGGGAGTCAGAAACAACTTCAAAAGAAAAAAGAACTTGATTATTTCAGAGATATTATTGTTTAACCTAGAATTAAAAAAAAGTAGACACCAGATGCTATGAAGGAGGACCTCTATTGTTAAACATGCTCTTCTTAAGGCAATTTATTTTATCTTTTATAATGTAATTCTATGATTGCCTATCAATATTTTAAAGCAAATATTTTATTCTTAAATCCTGATTTGTGTTAAATCTGACTCTGAGTGGCTTGCTTGGCAGCAGATCACTCCTCTGGAGGTCTGGTGCAGGTAAACCCAGGGACCAGGTGCCCTGACTAAATGTCCAAGTCTCTGTGTGTTGCTCCAAAACAAGGGTTGCTCCTACTGCAATTGAAGTAGCATGGGTCTGAGTTAAAAGATGAAATCAATGGGCTGGGAAAGAAGAAGTGTGCCTTAAAAATGAAAACTGGGAAGTTCTTTGCTAAGGAGGAAGATGCTTCAGCCTGGAAGGTCTGCAGGGAGTTAGTAATGTAGCAGCAGACTCTCATGGACATGAAAACCCACCTCAAGACTGTGATCTGATCTAAAGCCCTTTGGAGGATCTCTTTGCTGATTCTCAGGATATTTAGAAAACAGAATGCTCTTGTCAGACTTCTGAGTCTCAGGAACAAGAAAATAAAGCTTTCTATATTTGCAGTAAGCATATCAGAAATAATGTAAACTACTAGCAAAGCCTCTCCTTCTCTCAAAAGTTTTAGAAATAGATGACATGGAGAAACTTGCCCTTTGTGTTAGTTCATTATTACATGTATTTTGGGCCAACAGGAATTGCCTATATGAAGTCATTAATCGCCTGTTGAGTCTTAAATATTTTAGTCTGGGACACTGTAGTGGATTGACCCTGGCTAGATACCAGGCACTCACCAAAGCTGCTCTATCAGTCACTTCCACAAGTGAGCAAGGGAGAGAAAATCTAATGAAAGGTTCATGAGAGGTAAGGACGGGGAGAGATCACTCACTGAATACCAACAGAGGCAAAACAGACTCAGCTTGAGGATATTAACTGATTTTATTAATAAAAGCACAGCGGGATAATGAGAGGTAAAATAAATCTTATAAACACTATCCCCCGAACCCTCCCTCCTTCCGAGGCTCTACTTCTTTCCCCATCCCAGAATTGCAGAGAGATGGGGAATGAGGGTTGTGGTCAGTTCATCACACATTGTTCCTATTGCTTCTGAGAGAGAAGAGATCTTCCCCTGCATCAGTGTGGGGTTCCTCCCAAGGGAAACAGCCCTCTACAGACTTCTCAAACATGAGTCCTCCATGAACTGTCTGTGTGGGTCAATCTTCCATGGGATGCATTTTGTCAGGCATGGACTGCGCCAGTGTGTGTCCCCCACAGGGCCACAAGTCCTGCCAGTAAACCTGCTCCACTGTGGGCTCCTCTCTCTATANTAACCCTTGATCTACCAAGAGCCAGACTGGAAGGCAATTGAGGATGACTGCTATTGTAAAGGCTTTTTGCTTGTCAATTGATTCTCTGTTTTTCCTATTATGCAAAAGTATAGTTCACTGAGAAATTCACCTCTGGCTCAAGTGAAGAGATGACATTCCCTTGTTATTCTGTACCCCATTTTCCATTGCAATCGTGGATCAGGTGTTCAGGCTGTGTTTGCTTTCCTAGTGTTCACCATGAGGGCTCTTGTTAAGTGACACTGTGTGTTAGAGGGCTGCATGTGATAGAACAGACATTCTCACTCGTGGTCTCTGAAGCAACATGTTTAAAATTACATTAGACTCACATAATAAAGCTAGCTTTGAATATAAAAAGGAGATAGAATTTTAATACTTATCACAATATAATGAATAAGATTTATCAATGTTTCCTCAGGATATTGTAAGAGACAGGCAGCCTGAAGCCAAAAACCACCTGTAGAAGAAAAGGAAAGGAAAAAGTGACTTTCCTTTAATCTCCTTACTGGACATCAAGTGTTGTCTAATGCTCAGGCACAGGCAACAAGGAGGGAGCTTTTGCAGGGGAGAAGCAAGCAAGCTTTGAATGTCTTGGCTGTGGCTAGGTCAAGGAATGATGTGCTTCCCAGGGAGATGGTGGGGTGATTGAGGAAAAGATGCAAGGGGAGTCAGAAACAACTTCAAAAGAAAAAAGAACTTGATTATTTCAGAGATATTATTGTTTAACCTAGAATTAAAAAAAAGTAGACACCAGATGCTATGAAGGAGGACCTCTATTGTTAAACATGCTCTTCTTAAGGCAATTTATTTTATCTTTTATAATGTAATTCTATGATTGCCTATCAATATTTTAAAGCAAATATTTTATTCTTAAATCCTGATTTGTGTTAAATCTGACTCTGAGTGGCTTGCTTGGCAGCAGATCACTCCTCTGGAGGTCTGGTGCAGGTAAACCCAGGGACCAGGTGCCCTGACTAAATGTCCAAGTCTCTGTGTGTTGCTCCAAAACAAGGGTTGCTCCTACTGCAATTGAAGTAGCATGGGTCTGAGTTAAAAGATGAAATCAATGGGCTGGGAAAGAAGAAGTGTGCCTTAAAAATGAAAACTGGGAAGTTCTTTGCTAAGGAGGAAGATGCTTCAGCCTGGAAGGTCTGCAGGGAGTTAGTAATGTAGCAGCAGACTCTCATGGACATGAAAACCCACCTCAAGACTGTGATCTGATCTAAAGCCCTTTGGAGGATCTCTTTGCTGATTCTCAGGATATTTAGAAAACAGAATGCTCTTGTCAGACTTCTGAGTCTCAGGAACAAGAAAATAAAGCTTTCTATATTTGCAGTAAGCATATCAGAAATAATGTAAACTACTAGCAAAGCCTCTCCTTCTCTCAAAAGTTTTAGAAATAGATGACATGGAGAAACTTGCCCTTTGTGTTAGTTCATTATTACATGTATTTTGGGCCAACAGGAATTGCCTATATGAAGTCATTAATCGCCTGTTGAGTCTTAAATATTTTAGTCTGGGACACTGTAGTGGATTGACCCTGGCTAGATACCAGGCACTCACCAAAGCTGCTCTATCAGTCACTTCCACAAGTGAGCAAGGGAGAGAAAATCTAATGAAAGGTTCATGAGAGGTAAGGACGGGGAGAGATCACTCACTGAATACCAACAGAGGCAAAACAGACTCAGCTTGAGGATATTAACTGATTTTATTAATAAAAGCACAGCAGGATAATGAGAGGTAAAATAAATCTTATAAACACTATCCCCCGAACCCTCCCTCCTTCCGAGGCTCTACTTCTTTCCCCATCCCAGAATTGCAGAGAGATGGGGAATGAGGGTTGTGGTCATTTCATCGCACATTGTTCCTATTGCTTCTGAGAGGGAAGAGATCTTCCCCTGCATCAGTGTGGGGTTCCTCCCAAGGGAAACAGCCCTCTACAGACTTCTCAAACATGAGTCCTCCATGAACTGTCTGTGTGGGTCAATCTTCCATGGGATGCATTTTGTCAGGCATGGACTGCGCCAGTGTGTGTCCCCCACAGGGCCACAAGTCCTGCCAGTAAACCTGCTCCACTGTGGGCTCCTCTCTCTATAAGTCTGCAGGTCCCTGCCAGGATCCTGCTCCAGTGCAGGCTTCCCGCAAGTCCACAGCCTCCTCTCGGGCATCCACCTGCTCCAGTGTGGGTCTCCTCCACAGGATGCAGGTGGATCTCTGAACCCCTGTGGATGTCCATGGGCTGCAGGGGCACAGCTGCCTCACTGTGGACTGCAGGGGAACCTCAGCTCCTGCACCTGAAGCACCTCCTCCCCCTCCTCCACTGACCTTGATGTCTGCAGAATTGTTCACATGTTCTCACCCTGCTCTTCTCCAGCTGCAATTTTCATCTGCACAATAACATTTTTTCTCCTTCTTAAATATGTTATCACAGAGACATTCCTATCATTCCTGAGTGGATCTGCCTTGGCCAGCAGCAAGTCCGTCCTGGAGCTGGCTGGCGTTGGCTCTGTTGGACATGGGGGAAGCTTCTGGCAACTCCTCACAGAAGCCACTCCTGTAGCCCCCCCACTACCAAAACCTGGCCAAGCAAACCCAGTATAGCTCATGGTAGAATTTTGAACTTGCCAGCTGCACAATGCACCTCTGCTGTTGATAGAGTCAACTTCCACCCATACTTGCTCTTGCAATTCTTACTGTTCTTCATGTTTAAAGATGATTTTTATCACTGGGATATGTTTATTTCAAAGCATGTGAAGAGATTGGTTTCGTAGAGATTAGCATTATTATTAGAATGGTGCTTATTTTACTAATCTCTATTATGCAACTGTTCATTCTTGATTATTAATAATCATTTCCTTTTGATAGAAACACTTCCACAGCAACCAATTATAG
>VXBX01008302.1:141938-224515 GCA_013400415.1 Scytalopus superciliaris
CAGTAAACCTGCTCCACTGTGGGCTCCTCTCTCTATAAGTCTGCAGGTCCCTGCCAGGATCCTGCTCCAGTGCAGGCTTCCCGCAAGTCCACAGCCTCCTCTCGGGCATCCACCTGCTCCAGTGTGGGTCTCCTCCACAGGATGCAGGTGGATCTCTGAACCCCTGTGGATGTCCATGGGCTGCAGGGGCACAGCTGCCTCACTGTGGACTGCAGGGGAACCTCAGCTCCTGCACCTGAAGCACCTCCTCCCCCTCCTCCACTGACCTTGATGTCTGCAGAATTGTTCACATGTTCTCACCCTGCTCTTCTCCAGCTGCAATTTTCATCTGCACAATAACATTTTTTCTCCTTCTTAAATATGTTATCACAGAGACATTCCTATCATTCCTGAGTGGATCTGCCTTGGCCAGCAGCAAGTCCGTCCTGGAGCTGGCTGGCGTTGGCTCTGTTGGACATGGGGGAAGCTTCTGGCAACTCCTCACAGAAGCCACTCCTGTAGCCCCCCCACTACCAAAACCTGGCCAAGCAAACCCAGTATAGCTCATGGTAGAATTTTGAACTTGCCAGCTGCACAATGCACCTCTGCTGTTGATAGAGTCAACTTCCACCCATACTTGCTCTTGCAATTCTTACTGTTCTTCATGTTTAAAGATGATTTTTATCACTGGGATATGTTTATTTCAAAGCATGTGAAGAGATTGGTTTCGTAGAGATTAGCATTATTATTAGAATGGTGCTTATTTTACTAATCTCTATTATGCAACTGTTCATTCTTGATTATTAATAATCATTTCCTTTTGATAGAAACACTTCCACAGCAACCAATTATAGTGCTTTGTGCAAACACAGAATTATGAGTTCCAGTGGGGAATAAACAACAAGCGCAGTGGAATTTCAAAAACAAAGATCTTGTTTTCATGCAAATGCCTCAGTGCTAAAAAATTGGGAAAATTATATGCTGGAGAAGCAGAAGTTCCATCCAATTAGAATGTTTTTCAACAATTTCCATAAAATGCCTAAATTAAGAACTTAGTACTTGCTGGAGCAGTACATCTCATCTGGTGTTCTCCCTCCAGCAGCAGCCAATGTCAGAAGCATATAATCACAACTCATTCCCAGATCCAGTTTCCATGAAAAGACTCATTGGATGTCATGTCTAGTCCAGTCTGCCTAATTAGGCAGGACTCCATCCACTTTCAAGCAGAGTTTTTTATTGAGCAGATACAGCTGAAAGAGGATGCCCCGATTTTGTGATTTGTTTCCTGGCTATCTTTGGCAGTGCAGCTGGAGCAAATGGTGTCTCTGTTCTGCAAATACTCATGTGTATGATTAATGCTGTGCACTTGATGAGTGTTTTTGTGTCTAATGATAAGCAGAGAACAAGGAATTTGTAGAACCTGGTACACAGTTGCTCTTTGCTTTACTGGGTCTTGGATAGGGTGGTCTGTATTTGAGAGGTGAACTTTGCAGTTTCTTTTAAACAGCTGATAATACCTAGGCTTAAACTGGAGCACTACCTATATTACTCATGTCAAAAGCTTCAGAATAGAATAAGGCATATACAAAAAATATTTTTAAACTTTTTATTTAATTTTTGTTTTATCAATCAGGAAATTTCCTCTGCATTTTTAACTCCATTTTAGTGTTTATAGCTTCATAGTGAGATTTTTTTCCCCAAATAAATGCAGCCTTGTGCCCCTTATCTACAATAATGATTGTTTCAAATAAAATTTGCTTTCTGTCTGTGAAAACAATTCCAAGGGTAAATAGCAATTTGCCAGCGTATGCTTTAAATAAGCTTTATTTTGTTGATGTCAGATGTGATTATTTGGAAAAGACATTTTATTCCCTAAGAATCAGCTTGTGCTGTGAGGGAATCTGATCACTTGACCAAAGCAGACCTGAGGTTACCTCACGGTAGAAAAAAAAAAGAGTATAACTGTCTCATGGGCCCCTTTGAAAGACACAGACCGTAAAATCAGAGCGCCTCCATCCTCCAAAGGGCAGCTGTGCTCCTGATGTCTGGAGAGGAAACAGACGCTTCTCACCTGAGGTGAAATTCCCTCAATTTCAAAAAACAATTTAGGGTGGTGAGGCAAGGTGAGGACGGCATAGCATACAGATGATTTCTTCTTTGAGCTGGATCTGTGCATTTCTTGTGTGGTCTATAGGAAATAAAGACTAAAACCCCCACTGCGGCAGGAGTTGTGTGTTATGGGCTCTGTGGGGTGCCAAGTACAAGGTACCAGGCGGGACAAGCCATGAACCTCNCCCCTGTGGATGTCCATGGGCTGCAGGGGCACAGCTGCCTCACTGTGGACTGCAGGGGAACCTCAGCTCCTGCACCTGAAGCACCTCCTCCCCCTCCTCCACTGACCTTGATGTCTGCAGAATTGTTCACATGTTCTCACCCTGCTCTTCTCCAGCTGCAATTTTCATCTGCACAATAACATTTTTTCTCCTTCTTAAATATGTTATCACAGAGACATTCCTATCATTCCTGAGTGGATCTGCCTTGGCCAGCAGCAAGTCCGTCCTGGAGCTGGCTGGCGTTGGCTCTGTTGGACATGGGGGAAGCTTCTGGCAACTCCTCACAGAAGCCACTCCTGTAGCCCCCCCACTACCAAAACCTGGCCAAGCAAACCCAGTATAGCTCATGGTAGAATTTTGAACTTGCCAGCTGCACAATGCACCTCTGCTGTTGATAGAGTCAACTTCCACCCATACTTGCTCTTGCAATTCTTACTGTTCTTCATGTTTAAAGATGATTTTTATCACTGGGATATGTTTATTTCAAAGCATGTGAAGAGATTGGTTTCGTAGAGATTAGCATTATTATTAGAATGGTGCTTATTTTACTAATCTCTATTATGCAACTGTTCATTCTTGATTATTAATAATCATTTCCTTTTGATAGAAACACTTCCACAGCAACCAATTATAGTGCTTTGTGCAAACACAGAATTATGAGTTCCAGTGGGGAATAAACAACAAGCGCAGTGGAATTTCAAAAACAAAGATCTTGTTTTCATGCAAATGCCTCAGTGCTAAAAAATTGGGAAAATTATATGCTGGAGAAGCAGAAGTTCCATCCAATTAGAATGTTTTTCAACAATTTCCATAAAATGCCTAAATTAAGAACTTAGTACTTGCTGGAGCAGTACATCTCATCTGGTGTTCTCCCTCCAGCAGCAGCCAATGTCAGAAGCATATAATCACAACTCATTCCCAGATCCAGTTTCCATGAAAAGACTCATTGGATGTCATGTCTAGTCCAGTCTGCCTAATTAGGCAGGACTCCATCCACTTTCAAGCAGAGTTTTTTATTGAGCAGATACAGCTGAAAGAGGATGCCCCGATTTTGTGATTTGTTTCCTGGCTATCTTTGGCAGTGCAGCTGGAGCAAATGGTGTCTCTGTTCTGCAAATACTCATGTGTATGATTAATGCTGTGCACTTGATGAGTGTTTTTGTGTCTAATGATAAGCAGAGAACAAGGAATTTGTAGAACCTGGTACACAGTTGCTCTTTGCTTTACTGGGTCTTGGATAGGGTGGTCTGTATTTGAGAGGTGAACTTTGCAGTTTCTTTTAAACAGCTGATAATACCTAGGCTTAAACTGGAGCACTACCTATATTACTCATGTCAAAAGCTTCAGAATAGAATAAGGCATATACAAAAAATATTTTTAAACTTTTTATTTAATTTTTGTTTTATCAATCAGGAAATTTCCTCTGCATTTTTAACTCCATTTTAGTGTTTATAGCTTCATAGTGAGATTTTTTTCCCCAAATAAATGCAGCCTTGTGCCCCTTATCTACAATAATGATTGTTTCAAATAAAATTTGCTTTCTGTCTGTGAAAACAATTCCAAGGGTAAATAGCAATTTGCCAGCGTATGCTTTAAATAAGCTTTATTTTGTTGATGTCAGATGTGATTATTTGGAAAAGACATTTTATTCCCTAAGAATCAGCTTGTGCTGTGAGGGAATCTGATCACTTGACCAAAGCAGACCTGAGGTTACCTCACGGTAGAAAAAAAAAAGAGTATAACTGTCTCATGGGCCCCTTTGAAAGACACAGACCGTAAAATCAGAGCGCCTCCATCCTCCAAAGGGCAGCTGTGCTCCTGATGTCTGGAGAGGAAACAGACGCTTCTCACCTGAGGTGAAATTCCCTCAATTTCAAAAAACAATTTAGGGTGGTGAGGCAAGGTGAGGACGGCATAGCATACAGATGATTTCTTCTTTGAGCTGGATCTGTGCATTTCTTGTGTGGTCTATAGGAAATAAAGACTAAAACCCCCACTGCGGCAGGAGTTGTGTGTTATGGGCTCTGTGGGGTGCCAAGTACAAGGTACCAGGCGGGACAAGCCATGAACCTCTTGGCCAGCCCCATGAGGGCTCTGTTACTGCAAAAGATGGCCCTGAGGTGTGCTGGAGGTTAGCAGAGCTGTGCCTGGGACATGGTCAGCACTGCTGGAGCATGAACCCTTTGCCAGGGTATAGCACAGCCCAGTGCACTCCCAGGTGAGCATGGAAAAACCAACCCGGAGCAGTCCCTGGAGGCTGCTGCTCCTCAAAGCACAGGTGCTGGACTGAGAGCAGTGCAGGAGTGTGCTCAGCAGGGGAGGGTACCAGGGCTAAGAGACCCTGAATTTTAAACACTGTCTTGTTGTGACGTTATGAATGGGGCAAAAGCCTCATGGCTCCCTTTTATCCCAAGTGTAACTCAGGGTGCTTGACCTCTTGGCTTGATTCCCCTCATATAGCAATGTCACAGCTGCCTCTTAACTGCCTGGATTTTATTAACCTTGTCAGTTTTTCTCAGCTATCCAAAGGATTCAGGGTCCTTAAAGTCCAAAACAACCACTCAAGCTGCAAAGTAACTGTCTTAACCTGCCGGCACTGTTTGTCTCACTTGGAATTTCACAGCCACTTCTGCTTCATCAAGGGACTCCAGGAGCAATAATGGAAATAAAGGGGAGTTTTCTCACAAAAAAAATCCCCCTGAAAAATTCTTTTACAATTTATGTAATTATCCCGTTTGATAGGCTCTGAATTTTGCTATTAGGATGGCTCTGCCTTTCCCATGAGAGACCATCTGATCCTGCTCTGGCTGAAGTCAAGGGCACTTTTGGCACTCGTTGTGATGGGAGCAGATGCAGACTTGCAGAGGGTTCTGTTTGGGGACCTCGCAGTTCAGCAGGGCTTGCCTTGGCTGCCATGGTGCTTTTGCCTCGGTGGAGTTGCCTTAGTGAAGCAAATGGTCCCTTCTATTTCTTCTAGAGCAGCAGTGTCAGTAAGGTCAACTCTTGGAGTTCTGGGACATCTGGTGAGAAAACGCTGACTTAGGAGCAGGACTAGTCCCCAGGCACTGATGCTTTAGTATATGATTTGCAAGCCTGGCACACATCTGCAGGTTGTACCTTAACAGCAAACAGAGTGTGGCACAAATATAAAGCCAAGATTTTAATTTTTATTTTATATTCCTCTTTATTTTGTTTCTTTCTTCTTCACATGAGTCTTTTAAAACAGGCTACTGCTTTTAAGCCCAAACTTGTTTGTACTGCTTCACAGGAAGACATTGCATTGTCAGTGTCTGTAGTTACTGGGCTGGCCAAGGCTTTTTTCCACCTCTGCTTACTGTTTTGCAGTGGCCCTACCAACCCTATATCAGGCTTTTCCTGAAACTAATTTATTTCTCCTCAAAACAATTGCAGATTTTAACTTCTGTCTTTTATTCGCTCATTGGAAAAATTCTTGACTACCCTAAATCTCTGCCACCTCTTGCTGTATCTGGAAGTTTCTGGCAGCTTGGCTGTGGTGCTGGCTTGAAGAGCATGCTCGCAGGACTGAAAACCACAACATTTTCTTCTCCACACTAGTTCTCTGTAGGAGCAGGGAAATATCTTATGTGCCATGCAGGAACTGGGCTCTCAGCAAACACATAACTGTAGGGGAAGAGGATTCTATGAGCACAGTTGGACCATCCCATCTTCACCTATACACACAGAATCTAGTGGACACTGTTGCCTAGTGATGAGTATATTAGTCACTGTCAGCCATAAAAACACTAAATCTGTGTCTTTACTCAGGATTGTGGAATGGGGGGGGCGGGGTATGTGTCTTCTACCACAAAATGATTTTTTATTTAGTAGCTGTTTGTGTTGGTTTTCAACACTTTTTTATTTTAATAATTTTACTGCACTGTGGGCAATGATAATCTGAACTTGAAGTTTCAACAGCATGAAAGAGATCCCATACTGGAGCTGATCATGAAAGCTGCAACTACAAAGAGCTTGATCTTTTCCCACTGCTGGAACCCTTTTTTCCCCTGATTTTGCATTATTATTTAGTTCCTGCCCTTCCGACTCTCGCCAGGGATAAACCTACTGACCTCATCAGCAGATGTATTTTTAGATGTATTGTTTCTAGCTAGGAGGTTGCAACAGAGAAGGCTGTTAGCACGTGTTACTTTGAATTTGTGCTTTTATGTTTCAGAATACAGATAACAGCAGCCTTCAGCGCCTTTGAAGGAGATGGCCTTGCTGCTCTTCTGTTGTTTTTTACGGAATCCCTTGACAATGAAAGTTATGTCTGCCAATGAAATACTCTTGGGTTCGGCCACTTTTGATCTGTAACATATTCAATATTGTTTATAACACTGCTAAATAAGCAAAATGATTAGCCTGTATTTGACTCCCTATAAAACAGAAGGAAATATGTGTTACATAGAAATACATATTTAATAATTAGTACTTATTATGCAGCATCACAGAGCTATTTATTGTCAGAATACACGCTGACTCTGCTCATGCCTCATGGTTAACCTGTACCATCATACTTGAGTGATAATCTACAAAATATGCCTGTAAAGCTGTGATGGCAGCTTATTTCTGGACCTCATTCTCCAAATCACAACTAATTTTGAGTTATATTTGTTCAGGAAAAAAAAAAAATTGAAAGAATTGAGAAGCTATTATAGAGGACCTGTTTGTTTAATACTCTTCTGAAGCCTGGTGGGATAGACCACTGATGGCCACCTGTACGCCACAGCCTCCCCTGTTCTGCTGGCTTTGTTGGCCATACTAATTTCCCACACAAATGCCACCAGCTGGCTGTATCTGTCACTGTAGGTTAAGAGATGTTTTGGGTAGGGCAGGGCTCTTGGCCACTGAGGCTGTCACTTTGAAAGGGATGATATCTGCATTCCAGGCTCTGCTCTGATAGTGTAATTGTGGCTGTAGAATTAATGGGATCTAGGAGTAATTTATTTCAAACTACCAGGAACAACAACAGGAGAAAAACTGTGATGAAACCCAAAGTGAAGGGCACAAAATTATTCAGAAACTTAGGATGCTGTGGGACTTGCTCCTTTAACATAATTAACTTTTCTCTGACCTCTGTCCCAGCATTATTTAGTTCTGATACTTTCAATATTAAAACAGAGCATTTTTGTAGAATAGAGGCCACTTCAAAATAATGAGGGACAGCCTTCAAATAGTTAAACTGAGCAACAAATGAAAAAATACACTAGATGATGGTTATATGGATACATGTGGCCAAACACCTCCCTCTCTTCCTCTTCAGGGCACAGTCCCCCTGTGTTGAGTGACCCCATCATCGATGTTTCGGGTGCAATGAAAACACACGTGCTTTTGGACACCTCTCTCCTCCAGCTTGCCCAGGGTGTGCAAGGTTTAAAGGCAAGATGATGGAGGATGTCTCAGTGGATGCAGTGCCACCTCCTCCTGGCCCAGTCTCAAGGCCTGGCGTATCCCAACATCATCTCTGTGAAAAAACTTCTCCTGGGGTGCAGCAGAGGGAAATTGAGTCTGTCTCAAACAGGAAGGTATGTCCTGAACATCTGGGCCACGTACCAGCCCCTAGCAACCTTGAAAAGGAGGAAGGAAGCTCTCTGGGCCACCTCTGTCTTGTCAGAGATGATCTGTGCTCTGGCCAGGTAGGACAATCATGGGGACACTGGGAAAAGCAGCATCATTTTCCATGCAACTTCACCTCCTTCTCATTGCCTCTGTCTGCTGTGGAGAGAAATTCCCTTGGCTGCTTTGTAGATGGTGTTATATATAGCCCAAACACTTATTGCCTCTGCCTATATGGATGCCTATTGTGTAGCAAAGAAAAACAGTGGAAGATGATTAATGCTGGAGCCCTAGTCCTCTCACGAAAAATCAATAAAGAGTTTTCCTTGCTATGTTTCCTGGTAAGAGAAGAGAGGACAATCTTCATTATAACTGACAGTTCCCTCCCCTAGAGCAGAAAGGTTTTCCCTTACATCTAGCAGAGAGCATATAGTGTTTTGCACCTGCCAGATGCTGTTGCTATGGCAATTGAACTTCACACTTACATCGGAGCAGCAAAGCCCCAGGAGTATGTACAGAACAAACACAGCAGAGAGGGGGCTCTGCTGGGGGCTGCCAGATGGCTCAGGACTTTGCCTCACTGTTTCTCCATCCAAAAGATTGGTAATTTAACTTTTTCAGCAATTTTGGAATGAGCTTCCATTGAGCAAATGATGCTGGCTGGGAATCTTCTTGCCAGTGGGTTGTGTTTGGGCTGCTTGCCCAAGGTTCTGGGTGTGCAGGTCTGTGGGAGCTGAGCCTGCCTTTGGGGTTCTGCCAGCCCAGGCCACTTTGATGCCTTGTCTGTAGTGGGGGCTGCTCCTCTTTGCAGCCTGTCCCCTCCTGGCCAGACATATGGGTCCTAGTTAGGCAGCTGTAGGCCTTTTAAAGTACCAATCATGTCCCTAAATTCCTTCACTGGTGCCTAAATATTCACAAGGTACCGTTGTAGGTGGTCCAAATCCCCCCCAAAGTGCGCAGGGGCCATTACACAACCTACCCCAAACACCTAATTTCGCAAGTGTCCCAAGCAAATACACATTTTGGCTGACAACTTAGACATCAAATTTAATTCCAGAATGTCTTTCCATTGTTCAAACACAATTAACAAGTTAGGGAGTGTGTGTGGTGTAATGAGCACCCAAAGCTGTTTCTTGGCTTAGCTGCTGCTTTGTTATGAGAGTACCACATACGAGGATATGACAGATTGATCTTAATTACTGATTGGTGCCCCATCCTGCCAGGCATTGCATACAGCAAGAGAGACTTGGCCTCGAGAGAAATGCCTGTTTATCAGTGCACTTCTGGCAAAGACAGAGGGTTATAATGTGGTGAGGGGTGCAGCTAACAACTGCAGAGTGCTGTGCACTCACTGCAAGAGAGGAACTTCAGTTGCACGAAGTGTTATTCTTGATAAAAGGTAATTTTCCATGGAAAATAAACCCCAAAGCTCAGAGAAATGTTATAGGTGAGACATTTCATTAGGAGAAATGACTGACTGAATTAAATACTAATCAAGCAAGCTCTGAAGCAGCATGCTACAATTTTTAGCCTCTAGGACCTTGGAAAACTGGTTTTCTTACAATTTCTACTTCAGAAAGTAAAAAATGGGTAATGGAAAATCTTCTACTTTAAACTACACACTCCCAACTCTGATAGCCTCTAATTACCTTGAGTGAGAGTCATGCCATTTAATGTCAGTGTCTACATCTCACTTAGCATGTTCATTTCAGCTACTTTTTCTATGTTCCTTTTCTAGTTAGTAGAGAGACATAGTCTTTCCTCTCATCTCCAGGCAGATATCTAACCTCAATCTGACGAATCTGACGGGTGCCTGTTTCCTGGTGGAACTGGTGTCACAGCTGGGGATGGGTACAATCTGCACTGGGCATTTCTAAGCTTAGATATGTGACATTTATAAGCTTAGAAATGAAAGACAGATCTCACCCTCCAGATCAGCAGAGAAGCAGCGTGGCAGACAGTCAGGCAAGGCTGAAGTCCAGCCACACTCGCCATGTTTCCTTGAAGAAAGGTTGTGTTTGAATACTTGTGGTAGCACAGCATGAGGTAAACAACAGCAGTAAGTGGGGAAAGACAGTGCTGAGCTCTAACTACCTGACCAAGCTATCCCACAACACAGGAGAAAACGTTCCTGGTTCTTTTCCTGCTGTGTTACTCCTGTCTAGTAACACAGTACTTCGTGGAACACTCTTTCTTTCTATGGGTCTCCGCAAAAAAATTCTTCTGTTGTCTCATGGAGACTGTCACAGAGCAAATAATAAACTGCTCTGTTTGGGTAATTATAATAAAATCAATCCACTGAATGGCAGGAAGAAAGTAATATACTCAATGGCTGAAGGGTCTTCTCTACTTATCTTTAGCTCTGTCTTTTAGTCAAGCAGGCCACAACAGCTGTAAATTACCTCCCAGGAAATGCCACAGGAGCAGGGCTATGTTAATAAAGGCTCAGTCAAGAGTTTGGGTGGGGCTGCCACTTACCAACTTTTGGTGCCCTGGCATCAGCCCATGCAGCAGGCAAGGACAGCTGGACATTTCACCAGTGCATGTTGAAGGGGCCAGACAGGCCAGTGAGGGATGTGCAAGTGCATTGAGAGAGGCAAGGGTTTTTTTTAAAACAGTTGAGCCCCCACTCCTCCCCCCGAGGTAAGAGTGGCTTACGCTTCACCTCCCATCCATACACCAGTTTCCCTTCAAAATGAACATATTGTACTCTGCAGGGGCGGACAAATTGCTGAATTTCATTTCACTCCTTCAATCTGCTTAATGAATAACAATGAGTCTGAAGGTTCCACTGGATTCCAGCATTGAGTATTTGCATTAGCAGGTTTTCAGACCTCACTTCAATTTGGTTCTGTCTGTATCGCCTGTCCTTGCAATCCTCACTTCTGTGCTGTTGAACTAAACCAACCACTCCACGTTCCCCTAAAAGGCAGAAAGAAATAGCACAATAGGAAATTCTTGAAAGAGATTTATAATGCCAGAAGTTACAGCGTGGACAGATTTCACTTTTCTAGTAGTTAACATGACTCATTTTGGAATTGGATAATTGCTATATGGCAGTGAATTCATCACTTCAAAACAAAAAGAGATGTGGGTGTATTTATGTGTGTGTGCAGGGCACTAGCATGTACTAGCCATCAAAAGAGAGTATATCTTCACTCTACCACTTTGACTCTTCCAAATTGAAGTGAAACCCCTCTGTTCTATAAATAGCCGAGGAGGCACTAAAAGCCCAGGCAAATGTTGGTGGTCTTTTGGATCCTGACCACCATTCCTCCTGGGCAGGTGAGCTATGTTAGCTCTGTCCAGGAAAGGGTAAAGTTCCTTGCAGAAAGGACCCAAATACACATGGCTACATGAGTGACTGAAGTAAAGACACAGTATTTGCAATGGAAAACCCCAGGCTTTTGTCATGGTCATCCAGGCTGAATCTGCAGTGAAAATCAGTGAAAAGGTGGAAGAAGATTCTAAAATAATACTTTTGCCCTCATAAGTGATTCTTATGATTTCTGGTTATCTTGTATTTTAAATATACTTAGATAATATAATAAGTAAAAATACAGGTATTTGCAAACCCTTTCCTCTTCAAGATTCTAGTAAATACATCTTTATTCCAACTAAATTCCTCAGCAAGTCAAGACCTGGCTGCTTCTGAACTTTCCAATGGCATGGACTTGATACAGAGCAAATTAACTACTCCTAAGGTGGAGCCAGAAGGGAAGACTTCCATCCCATGTATTTTCTATGGAGTGAATCTGAAGTTCATAGGAGTGCTAGCTTGCTTTCACTGAAGACCCAAGCTTCTCCTAAGATTTAATCTAAATCCTACAAATCACAAATGAATCCCACTGAACTTGACTACTTCAGAGATAAAATCCCATTTAGTGAGAGTCTTTCTCACATTCCAGAGAGACAGTAGTATTGGAAATTTTCAAAACTGCTCCCGACAGGACCTAAAACAATGTTTTGAAGTTAGCCTTGTTTGGAGCATCAGTTTGAACTAGATGACCTCTAGAAATCTCCTTTAAGATGAATTTCCCACTTAATCTATCTTTTTCTGCAGGTGATTTTTCCCAGAGAGTTTCCATCTTTCCTGAAGCACAGTGTTACACAGACATTAAACTACAACTTGGCTTTGAACAAAAGTTACTTTGGATGTTTATAATCCTGTTCATACACCTCAGTATTACCTTCACATAACAATTCTGCCTCATGTTCAGCCTATGATGGACGCAGCACTACTCCTAAATCCTTTCCTGTACAACTCTTACTGAGTTTTTCCCAACCCACTAGGTCCCCATTTGAAAATATTTGTATACCTGAACTCACTTGCATTGATGTCACTGAATTTTGTGCTATTTTTCAGCCTACATCTCCTGTTTGTTGAGATAATTTTGAATTCTAACCCTATCTTTTGATGTACTTTCACATCAAAGTCCCCTCAAAGCTTGGTATTTACAGATTAAATAACCAGGAGGTTATTAAACACTTCCTGATCTCTTTCTCTGTTCCAGCTACTTCTTACAAATAAGTCATGAGGAAACATGAAAGACCAAAGGAAGATACTCCTTTGCTGTCGGATACTACTTCTGAGCTACATTTTCACTGAGAAAAACAAAATCCAGGGTTATGTCCACCCCCAAACAAAGTCAGTGTCATGCCCCAGAGCATGAGACAGCTGAAATCCTACCGGGAAGAAGGGTCATATCCTGAACCAAGCCAGCTAACACACTTGAGACATGCATTGCCCTACTGAAGGGCACGGTGCAGAAGGAACAGCCTGCCCGTGGGAGAACGAACCTGGCACTTGCAGCACAGTGCTGAGAAGTGCACATTAACATCTTCTGTTGAGCTGCTGCCTTCTTTCAGAGAGTCATGCTGCCCATCTCCTCACATTGCAGGCTGTCTTGGCCATCTCTGTGTCTCAGGCCCGTGGCTTGTTGGCCTAATGTTTTTATTTCATCTGTGCAGAAGAGCATCTGCACAGCTGTCTCATATTAACCAACACACGGTTCACAGTTGTAGGAGCCATCTGTGCCAAGTCCCATCTTGACTGCTCTTCTGATGCTTCTAAGAGTAGCCTTGCTCTCCCTCTTTTTCAATTATTACAGAGCCCCCAAGACTACAGAGCACATTTATTAAATGAACAGAATTTGTGGCACACTGATAGCACTCTCTGGGAACATAGCTCTGAATGTGAATGCTTTTGCCATGCACAGATGTCAAGCCCCATAAGGCTGCTATGAGCCAGACATGTAAATGTCGGCAGTCTGTTAAATGGAGGGTGGGGGGGAAGCTTTCATGATTATCTCCAATTAGCTGAAAATGTGAGAAGAAATTCTTCCTAAAGTACTTTCATACTTTTAGTCACCTTGCTTTGCTGGCTCCAGCTCTTCCCATTTGAACAGCTGAGCGTAACAAGGCACAAGGTCCTGAAAGCAGAACTGTAACTTTGCAAGGACCCAAGGGCTGGACCCTCTCTTCGTAAAGCACTCCTTTGGAGTATGCAAATAAATTTGCCATAGGCTTGCATCGAATTGGTGCTGTAGGCAGCTTTCTGTCTTTGCAGTCAGCTCATCACCATGAGACTGATGTGTCAGGAACTAGCAATTTACTTCCAGGACGATACTACTGGCGCTTAGATCTTTCCTTCAGTGCTGGTTGAGAGTTTCTGCACCAAGTTCATGAAAGTATCTTTGGACAAGTGTAGCACAAAAATAAGTGTGTCTTGCCAGACATGGGAGGGACTGTTGAGGAGAGCAGAATGAGTATTTCTTCCCTTTGGTGTTGCCTCTCTGTAAGCCAGATAGGCTACCTGTGTATAAGCGAAACCCATCTGTACAAATACTGTTTTGTAATTTAAAAATTACATTAAATTGAAAATTTTGCTTATAGTGCTTTTATCCCACCAGCATGGTGCCTGTTCTCACGGGATTTCTTCCTTCTCCCAAAGCTGGCCTGGAGGAAAAGTTATGGAAGCAGTTCCTCCCAACACACACTATCTGCAGAGGTCTGAAAGGGCGGCTCACATCAGAGGAGGCCCTGGTATAGACAGAGAGCCAACTTTTTCTCTGAAGTGATAGACTTGTCCCAGTGCCCTGTCTTCCCTCTGATCCTCTGCCAGGCTGTAGCTTTTCCTTAGTCTGCCACTAAGCACATTTCACTAGAGCATACCAGTTGAATCATTCCTGTTATCACAAACTCTGTTTTATTAGTAGCAATAGGCCAAATTTCAAATATCTGTGTGATAGAAAGACATGGCACTCCTACTTCTGCATTAGCTCAGTTCACAGTAGAAATCCAGTTTGGGTATCCAAATAGATACTTGGATGTTCAAATAGTAGACCCCACAAAGCCTTAAGTGGAACCTGTGATACCTAAGCCTACATTACTAATGCCAGGTGCATTGTTTACTCAGAAATCACATGTTTTCTTTCAGAGATAAGAGCTCTTTGAAAAACTGATAAGATTGATTTAAAATTCAGTGTTTAAATGAGGAGATGATAAGGACAAGTAGAAATTCTGCTTTTCATGACTGAACCAGCTTCAAGGCTTTTCCTGAATGGCTCTCAGGGTAAAGGCTCCTGAGGATATTTCATCACAGCTGCTGTCTAGCAAAGCCTGTGTCCACACCTGCACCCTTACTGAGAACTTTTTGGGGGAGATTCAGCTCATCTAACAGATTCATAATTGTAGGTGTCTTCATCTGAACTAATCACTCTGGACTCCCTTTTATAATCAATTGAATGAAATAGGCAAATTTAGGCTGTGACTCATCTGACATATCATAACATCTGCTTTAGGATAAAGTGAATCATGCTCTAGAGCTGTTTTTTTGGTTGTTTTTTTNACTAAAGTGGGCAGAAATATCTACACACCTCTCTCCCCTTTGCCCTAGAATTTATCCAGACCACAAGAACTCATAGCCTCTCAATATATAAGCTTTGCTTCAGTTTTTTCACATATGCAGTTTGTGGTCTGGTCACTGCTTTGCTGTGATTTACAATATATTTACTGGTAAAGTGTTTCAGGAGCAATCCCTCAATGCTCTCTTCCTATATCTCCCCGTCATTTGACAGATGTTTCTTCCCTGTACTGCCAGGGAATGGGCAGGATGTCATAACATCTCCTTTGCCTTGTGAGTGTCTGCAACCTGAGCAAAACCTTTGTATTTGCTTAGGGCTGGCTAACTTATATTCCTCCTTTTCTTCTGTCTCCATGTTTTCGTGGTGTCCAGCTGAAACCTAGTTAGGTGCTGGTTAAGGACCCTTCAATCCTCAGGTTAAACAGGAAGATTACAACAAACAGTGTAGTTTTGGGGGAAGATGCCATATTTGAAATTCACATTCTGCATGAGACCATTCCCAAGTGAGCCTGCAGAACGCAAGAGGAGCACTTTTGTGGAGAGCTCATCTATTGATACCTGCAAGAGAGCATGAGAGAGATCTGTGTGTGCTGTTAGTGTTCCCATTCAAGCTGACAATCCTATTTTCTTGAACTTTGCTAGAATGTCAAATATATCTGCAATGCTCAGTACCCATAGACACATTACTTCCATAATACCATTACCAAATTCCCTTAGCATGGCCTCAACATGTATCTTGCATCACCATATCATTTACACGCGTCCCAGAGGTGAACTGTGCTCCAGACAACAAAAATCACTTGGTTTTGCATTGATATTGTTTTGGGGTGAGAGCTGCTTGGGGCAACCTTATGATCCAGATCCATATGAATTCATTCCTTCCTGCAGAATTTCTGGAGGCAGACAGTGAACCCATTGTGGTATGTGAATTTGCTCACTCTCAAAGAACTGCTTTGAAGGTGGGGTGAAAAGGCAATCACAGGATACATCATGCTGTGCAAAGATATGATACCCTCCGCTCCAGGAGATCCCTGAGGATCCCCGCAAGTCTTAAAATGTTTCTTTCCCCACCAGCTGCTCTGTATGAGGGTTCCAGCTGCAACTGGGAAGCTGGGTTGTTTCACCTTGCTATGAGATGCCTGAGTGGTGCAGAGGGCTGTTGAACCATCATTCTAATGTGAGGCAACGCTTTGCATCTTCCCGAGCTGCAGAGAGCAGAAGGCAGTATCCACTGCTGCTGTGCCAACTGAGCAAAGATCATTGCTCATGCCTAGAAAGGCTCTGCTTATATATCCACTGCAGTAGCTCACTGGACTGCACAAAGATATTTCCTGTATTTCTAAGTACTTGTTTGTTGTTTTGGTTTGGGTGTTTTTTAAGATAGAAGCAGCAGCTATGGTCTAAAAGACTATTGGAGAAAAGGGAAAAAAATAAAAGCAGAGGGATGGATTGCAAGCTATTGCTTGTTTCAGAAAAAAATCCAGCAATCCTATTACTGAAAAGGAATCTCTAGTGCAATATTAAAAGATAAATTACTTTGAGAAAGAAATTACTCCAAGAAGGATGAATATTCTATTGCATATGTAAGGTTGGTGTTCATCCAGGAGAAAAAAGGACCTTTTATAAGGTCATATTCAGCAGTAGAATATGTTACCCATTTACATTCCACAGTTTTTATTTCCTTTAAATATTTTCTAGCAAAGAGAATATTTTCAGGCTAAGAGAACTCATTCACTAGATTTACTTTTCTCTTTGGTTAGCCCAGTATGTATAGGCAAAAGTGTAGTTTTGCTATCTGCTAAATCTGAGCAGTATTTAACAACAAAAGCAGTTCAGCTGAAACAAATAGTCTTCTTTGTGGAGGAAGAGATAATTCAGTGAAAAAGTGGCAGAGATTCAGCAAAAAGCTCCGTTCTGAGAGATATTTAGCAGTCTGGCACTGATCCACCGGGGCCCCCAGTTTGAAAACTGCCGACCTAACTGTGTCTGTATTGTCAAGCTCTTCTCAGGCACAATGCAAGAGCAAATCACTCCAGATCCTGCAGGACACAGTCCCAGACAAGACAAAGAAATAACCTGAGCACACCTTCTGGGTATAACAGAGGTCTGTGAAATGCTAGGACAGCTGATGTGGTGAAAAATTGACCTCAAGAAGTACCCCATTTATGTGCAATTGGTGTGTGAGCCAGGCATTTTTTTAATAGATACTGACTGGTGAGGTAGCTCTATTCCAACCAGCTGGTATCCTGTTCTTCATCTTTAGATACAGGATTGAAGCAATTAAAGTTAATCCTATTATACATGCTACATGGAAGATTCAAGAGCTAAAAAGATTACTTGGCACTTGCTATAAATTATCGTATTTTTTGAGAGGGAGTGAGGGAGGGCACGTGGAGAGAGTCAGAGTATTCCTTATCTTCTTTTAAACATTAACACCTCAAAGTTTTCATATTCTTGCAGATCTGAAATTTTTCACTCTGAATCAGTGTATTAGACACTAAGTTTGAGTTCCCTGCCAGATTTAAAAATTATGACAATAACTGCAATAAAATTTCAAACCCAGTAGTTTATTTTTTCAAGGATACTTTTAACTTCTATTTCTGGAAATTTTAAGTTCCCCGATTTTTAAAAATTATTTTGTATCTCAGTAAAACTGGAATGATAACTGCAAGTAATCATAAGACCACCCTATATTCACAGAGGTCTATCTGAATTTTTAAATTTTATTGTCTGTTTAAGTAAGCCATTTCAGTGACCACTGATCACTTCTCGCTTTATGAATGTTAGGAAAATGACCACTTTGTGTTAGACCTTCATGGACAGCAGTTAATCCCCAACAGTGCTAATCCTGGATGACTTGGAAGGAGGACCAGGTTATATTGGACATTTTATCTAATCTTCAACCACTCTAACTGAGGGGTTTCCTACACAGATTCTTCCCAGCATGGTTACTTGGTCACCAGTTCTCTGAGAAGGATGTGGCTCAGGACTGCCCTAAACCTAGAAATCCTCCAAAAAACTCATACCTGAAGATTTCTGGAGGACTCCTCCATCTAGTATATGTTTAACATCCTTTCCAAAATGAAAGACAGGAGTCATTGCATGATGTGAATCGAAACAGATAAATATTTCTTGATTTCTCCGGAGCAGTCATGCTGGAGAAAAATAGAGTGGACTAAATTGGGGTTTTGTTTCTTGCTACACATTTGCCTGTCAGCCAATGAGTCATGAGCTGGTTGAAAGCTAATGGGATGTGGTGGCTGGAGCTGCTTTTGAGAGACCCTTTTCCCATGCTCAGGGTTGACAAAGGCAGCTAATAATTGTCTCTGTGCTGAGCCGTGAGCATATGGGAGCACACGGGAGTCCTGCACCCCTTTTCCCGCAGGAGCCAGGGCAGTTGCTCCTTGCCAGCTCCATTCCTGGCACCGCATGTGCAGGCTAATGTGTTGGCTGCTTTCCTCTTGAACATGGTGAGGCTCTTGGGGGAAGGCTGGGGCCGCATGGGAATATCCCATACCTGAGGGCTGCCAGCTGGACCACTGTGAATAGAGGCTGACATTGCCCCACGAGCACAGACAGAAAGAGGCCATCCTTCTTTCTGTGGAAAACAGCAGAAAGATAATTCTCTTGTCTCCTAATAAGGAGATTTCACAGAGAATTTTAGTTTCGCCAATTTTTGTCACACATTGATATTTAATTGTTTTTCTCTCTTAATTAAGCTCATCTGCCAGGATTTACCCAGAGAACTGTATCTAAGAGTTCTTTTGCTGACTGCAGTCATCTTCGAGAACATTTTTCCCTAAATTATTGGGTTTGTTGTGTTTGGATTTGTTGATCAAAAGTTTAGGGCAGGAGTTTTGGTTCTTTTAAGAAGTGCTTCAAAATATGTAGCTGGCAAAGTTTAAGTTTGAATAATTATATTAGAAGTTCCCACACACCCCTCCCCCTCCAAAACCAAAAAGCACAACAACAACAACAGATCAGAGGTGGATATGGATTTGCTGAGCTTCATAACAGCTACCTTAGTGAACCTGAACCCAAATCCCATAACTTGAGATGATTCATCGTCTCGCAACAGAGTCATCCAAAACTTGGCTGTGTGTGGTTGCAAGGGAAAATTCCACAGCTTTGACATCTCTCTGATTTTGTTGTGCTTACACAGTTAATTTTTAAAAGGCAAAACAGATGCCACTTTGAGACAATCTATGTAAAGAAATTAAAGGAATAAAAAGATGATTGCTGACTGAACTAGAACAAAAGGAATAGTATAAAGAACCATTCTTTTTTACTTTTTTTACACTGCAAATATGTAAATGCTAACATTGCATCCATCAGAAGAAATATAGAAATAAGGACAATCCCTTACATGAGTAAATATTATTTTTTTTCCTTTTCAGATAAGTTTTGAGATACCATATTGCTAACTTTAATTTCAAGTTGTTGATCTTTCCTAGATTTTGGAAAATAGTCTTCTAAGTCTTCTATGTTTAAAAACTCCCAAACTTGGCACCAAATTATATTTAGTGTTTAAATTTATACTGTTATGAGATACAGCACATGTGCTCTTGCTGTTGTATTTTAGTATTCATACTGATCACCTCTCATTTTCTTTTTCCAGGGTCATGAAGAATTATGTGCACCTGTCTGGCTTCAGAAGAACTGCTGTCATTATTCATAAAATATCTGCATCTTCCTTATATTTATCTCTACACATTATAGGTGATGGAAACCCAACACGATGGACAACAAGGCAATTGCTACAACGCAGTTTCTCAGGATGTGTCTATCAGGACCAGCCTACTCCTGGAACACTTGGTTCAAATTTCCATTAAACGCTTCCAACAAATGCATAAATTTTTCCAGACATTTGGGACAGAGAAACATCTCTAATCCTGAACAAATGGGAGACAGCTCTACAGCAATCCTGAATAAATCTTTCCCATGAAGATCACATGAAAAAATCACATGAAAAAAATCAATCTCCCACTGCAGTCAGGTCTTGAAGAACCTAACCAGGAGACTGAAGTTCTCCAAAGTTCATTTCGTCCATGGAGCTAGAGGACAAGGGAGAAGGCCAGGGAGATGGATCACTGCATGCATTTTCCAGCCATGTTGTGCTAGAGAAGCCTCTTCACCTCCCTGTGTGTCTTCTTAGCTTTATAAATCCTGGAGGAACTGTGGGCATAAGAACTTTCTATGTGTTTGTAGAGTGCTTGGTGAAATGGGCAGTCATCTTTGATGTTAAATGTAGTGGGCAACAGAATTGGGAGAAAATAAAAAAAAGGAAGTTGCCAGCAGGTGATGGCTAAGGAGGAGTTCAATTCCCATCTGGACATTCCCAGATAGCCCATATAAAATGAAATGGCTTTTTTAATGTGTACATTAATTACTAGGCAATGAGTCAAGAAGTGACCGCATAAAGACAAAGAGTCAAGCGCCATTCTGCATGATGGCAGTAGGAAAAACTAACAAGAAAAGAAAAAAGAAGATATATACATTTGCTCAGACTGAATTTGCTGTACAGAATAAGAGGTGTTGCCACACTGTGGCAAATGACACTATTCTTGTACCTTAAGTAACCACAGTCCCATGAAGTCTCTGAAGAGAATTGCAGAAAATTAGAAAAGCAAGTGCCAGACGTGATCTTTTAAGGAGATTATTTCTTCAATTGATGTTCTATGTAGAAGGAAACTGATTTTGTTCCATCTCAATTTTAGAGTGTCTTACAGGATTTGCCATTTTTCTAGTCTTCAGTGAACAGAATAATAGTTTGCTTTTTTCCTTCACCTTGGAGCAAAACACTGAAACCTAGAATTATTGCTACCAAACAGATGGGGATATTTCTCATGAAAATGAAAAAGCAAAGACCTAATAAATGAAGAACATTTGAGAAGAGAAGGTTAAAGCAGGCTCTGCTGCACTGTTTGGCATTACTATTTTAGCAATGGATATGGTTTCACTAACTAATGTTTTTTTGTGTCTCAACTGCTGCAATGCGTCTGAAGGGAAGGTGGATGGTGTTCATTGTTCACCACAGAGGACCTACCTGCAGCCTGGTCACAAACCTGGCCATCCTTCAGCATTTCAGGTTTCTCATAGCTCTGTTATGGCCAAAGTGCTGCAGTATTGCCAGATTTTCTCTCTGGCTTCAGCATCCCCCTTCCTTGGGGGGTCTGTTCCTGCTCGGACCAGCTGGTCCGTTCTGGCAACCATTATGAGACTGGGACACAGCCATCTCAGGGGTCTGGTTTCTGGCTTGGTTTTTGCCATTGTCTCTGTGGGCTAGGAAATTATGCTGGATAACATCACTGGTGACCTTGTGTTTGTGGTCAAGGGCTGCAACTGCTGCAAGTGTGTGAAAATGAGGATGAGAGTTAGGGAGATGGGGTCCCAGGACATCCTGTGTAGTGTAACTGCACCAGGATACTCTGAATATATCCTGGGTGCCTGCTTAGCTCTTCTTACCTGACTTCCCTGCTTGAGGTATCTTCTCTTCCAGAAAGGAATAGTCTGATTCTCTGTAGTGACAGAGTCTCTGCTACATGAATTAGCCATTCTTTGTTCAGTGTCTTTTTGCTGAGCAAATGGTCTGAACAGAGGAAACTGAAATATTGTTTTGTGTGCGTGGTGTTTTTTTCTTTTTTTAAAGCTGAAATAATTTTTTATTCCTTCAATTTCTAGACAGTTGAAAGTTTTCTTTCAAAATTAATACATGGACAATGTTGTCCCCTGAGACCAAAGATGAAGAATTTGAGGCTCAGCAGACAGTTTATGATAAAGTCAGCAGCCTGTGAAAACCAATGGTCCTAATATAAATTTATAGATTTTAAATCCAGAAAGGACATTATGAATGCATAGACTTTTACTTAAAAATTCTCACCCACCTTAACTAAACCAAATTATTTTGAAAAGATAGCTGGTCTCAGTTCAACAATTCAACTTTTAAATACATGGTCTGGATTTTGTTGTTGTTGTTTATTTTGTTTTGCTTTGTTTTCAAGGGGTAATTACTGTCACAATATTTTGCCCTCTTCTGTGGTGAGTTTGTCATAACTGTAAAACATCTGTCTGTTCTGAAAAGTCTTCTCACATCCAAGCTCTTCTCACAACTGAATAATTTCAAGTAATTCAAACAAATAATTTCCTCCTCTTATCTTGAAGACTAACCAGAATGAGCTCCTTCATATTTGAGGAAAGAGCTAAATTTTAGTCATTCCTGTTGCTGTGTAGTGATTTGGTGGTTTTGGGTGGTTTGTTTTTTTTTTATTGTTTAGCTGGTGTGTCAGCATCTTCTTCACTTGCAGAGAAAGTGTTCTTTCTTTTTGGTTCAAATAGTCAAAAAGTACATAGAGCATGTTTTGTGGGCCAATCCATCCTTGAGAA
The DNA here is from genome assembly GCA_013400415.1 of Scytalopus superciliaris. NCBI lineage: Eukaryota > Metazoa > Chordata > Aves > Passeriformes > Rhinocryptidae > Scytalopus > Scytalopus superciliaris. The sequence continues at coordinate 164,073 of VXBX01008302.1, forward strand.
TACCTGTGTTGGATAGCAGATTCACTTTTTTACACCAAGGACTTTTCTATTTATGCCTGTAGAGGAGTAAGTCCTTCAATCAGTGAAAATCTGGGGTGGATAAATAATAAAGCAAAGATGTGCAGGTCATGATCTTTCTCATATTGTGGCACCCAAAACTGCCCACAACATCCAAGGTGAGGCCGCCCCAGTGCAGAGCAGAGCGGGACAATCCCCTCCCTCAACCAGCTGGCAGTGCTGTGCCTGATGCCCCCCAGGACATGGTTGGCCCTCCTGGCTGCCAGGGCACTGCTGACTCACATTCAACTTGACATTGATCAGGATCCCCAGATCCCTTTCCATGGTGCAGGTCCCAGATGCAGAATTCAGCACTTATTCCTGTTAAATTTCATACACTTCATGATTGTCCAATCCTCTAGTTGATCAAGGTCTCCCTGCAGGTCATCCCTGCCTTTGAGGGAGTCAACAGCTCTCCCCAATTTAGTACCATTGGCAAACTTGCTTAGTATCCCTTCCAGTCCCACATCCAAGTTATTCATGAAGATGTTGAAGACCACAGGGCCCAAGATGAAGTCCTGTGGAACCCCACTAGTGACAGGTCACCAGTCTGATTTTACCACATTCACAGTTACCCTCTGTGCTTGACCCATGAGCCAATTGCTCACCCACCACATGATGTATTTATCCAGCTGTGGGCTGGGCATTTTGTCCAGGAGGATCCTGTGAGAGACAGTATCAAAAGTTTTACTGAAATCCCAAAAGATTATATCAACTTGCTTCCCTTGATAACTATGTGGGTTACCTTGTCATAAAAATAAATTAAATTTGACAAGCAGGACTTTCCCCTCATGAGGCCATCCTGGCTGTGACCAATGACTGTGTTGTCCTTCAGATGTTTTCAGTAATTCCCAGAGTAACCTTCTCCATAATTTTACCAGGCACTGAAGTGAGACTGACGAGTCTGTAGTTTCCAGGGTCATCCTTTTTGCCTTTCTTGATCAGTGGAACAGCATTAACCAGCTTCCAGTAAACTGGGACCTCTCCAGATTCCCAAGATCATTGGAAAATCATTGAGAGAGGCCTCAAGATGACATCAGTCTCCTACTTGCTCCTGGCAAGACAGTTTTTAGAATGAATGAGGATGCTTTGATCTCCAGGATCTCACCCTGTGAAAACAGCAATGTCATCAAAGCTAACAGGATGAGGGTTTGAGCTTTTGTTGAAGTGTTAAGCAGGCCATTGTTTCACATTTCCTATTGGATCCTTAAAAAATTCCATTTGATCTAGCTCCACTGCTCGTAGTCCAGAAATAAAACAATTCCTTGGGGCATGAATGTTACTCAGACAAAATAATACCAAGTTTTGTCTGCTTTCCCTTGCTGGTATCCAGCATCTTTGCCAGCTCATTTTTCCTCAAAGAGGAAATAACCCATTTCTGGAATTCAGATTTGCCTGACTTCTTGGAAACAGGGAGTATCAAGTGTTCTGAGTAATGTTCCCCTTTGAAACCTTCTCAAAATAGCCTCGAAAATATCTGCCACTTTGAAAGGTTTTAGTTCCCTTGGGATGTAATTCTGCTGACATTGATGGCATCTGCCAGCAGAAACTCTGTTTCTGCAGTTTCTTCTGTGAGCTGCATTGCCCTTTGCTTGATAAGGAAAGCTTCATGAAGCAGGTCCAAACCCAGCCATGAGTATCTTTTGCTGTGCTTTTCGCAGGCTGTGCTCAGCACTCCGGCAGGTCTGATGCTGGTCTGACAGCAGCTGAGCTACCCTGCTTAGCAGGGTCATCACTCCCGGGTGAGGGAGAGGGCAGTCCTTGATGGAAAAACACAAGTATTTGATGATTTTCCTATGGAACCAGTCCTTCCCAGATATAATGATTATAAATCAAAAAGCAAAGCTTTCTCGCATTACCAGAAGAGAAGTAAAAGTCTCATAATTCTTACTGAATAAATCACATGCAAGTGAGTCATTCATAATTGCTTTATAAAAATAGTGAATAAACACTGTCTTATTCTGTGCTTGATTAAGCACGTGTATAACTTTAGTCAAAAGAACCTGTCTTGTGAGCATAAAGTTGCAGGCTTAAGGCTCAGTAAGAACAGCACCTTGTGTAAAATATGAATCCCACAGCCAAAAACGTCTTTGGGAGGTGCAGTTCACTTTTAAAGTGCATCTGCTGCAAAAGATTTGCTTCTGTGTAGAGAAAGAGCTTGTGCTTGTCTCTCTTTCTGTAAATGAAACTATCTCCCAAATAAGCATGTTAGAGACAAGGATTTAATCTCTCTAAAGATTAATTTCTTCATAAATTTATTGTCTATCTAACTGGATAATGGGTGAGAAAGATGGGTTAATTGTGTTTTCTCTTTGCCTAGCTACATCTTTGTTCACAATACTTTTTTTCCTTCCTGCAATGAAGATATTGGCTGAACTCTGAATACAAAATAAAACCAACCCAAACTCTTGGATACAATACATTAGAAGGAGAAAACCTGCACCATGCTGAAATTACACAGTCTCATTCTTTTAATTTAAATGCTACCAGTTTTCTGCCAGGGCAGAAAAACTATCTCTAAAGTCAAATTCAGTCCATGTAAAAGTCAACATGAATGTTTGATTTTGGCTTGAAAAATAGTTTATTTGACAGGTAATGCCTGAGAGTGCCAAGCAGTCTTCAGTCCACCCACCTACAGCTCTCCTACTGACAGGTAAGCAAATCCAGCACTCTCCCAATCAATGTTTCAAGAGGTTGCATGTGAAGAGAAAGTCTTAAAAAGCTCTTGCAAAATGGAGTATGAGGTCTTCACATGGAGGTTTAACAAGTCCATAGACAGTGTCCAGATGGGGACTGCCTCTCAGCCCTGCCTTGGAAAGGCTGAATAGTCCTCTATCACTTACATCTCAACCACTTGGTGGGTTTGCTCCCTGGATCCCTGCAGCTGTCTGAGGCATTTATGAACTCCAGCCCCATTGACTGTCAGAAAGATGTTAAAGAAGCACTGGCCCTAAAATGGAGCCCAGTGGAACCCCACTAGTGATTGGTCACCAGCCTGATGCAGACCCTTTTACTATAACCCTTTGTGCCCAACTTGTCACCAGTTGTTCACCCATTGCATGATGTATTTGTCCAGCTGTATGCCGGACATTTTGCCTAGAAGGATTCTCTGAGTCACTGTTTTGAAAGTTTTACTAAAATCCAGGATTACCTCAACTGGATCAACTAGGTAACCTGGTTGTAAGAGGAAATTAAGTTTGTTAAGCAGAACTCCCTGTGATGGCTGTTCATGAGGGGAAATTCCTGCTTAACAAACTCAATTTTTGTCAATAGAGTTTTCCTCAAGGCAGTCTGAGGACTGTCCAGCACACCCTAAAAGAGATGCCTATGCCTGGGCAGTGCACCTGCTCTTCAAAACAATATGAAAACAGCTAGATTTAGGTGTCTTAGTCTGTGATGTATGTCCTGGCTGTGGTGGCACCGGTAGAGGGCAGGCTGCTGCCACTGCTTTGCCTGCTCCAGTTCAGGGACATCAGGACTGTCCCTTCCCATAAGAACTGGTGCAGGTCCTTGTCCGCCTAGAGGGAAGAAAATTTTTGAGCAGTTCATACACCTGTACTGCTGGTCTTTTCCACCCCAAAATGCCTCTGAGTACTGTTCCTATGTATATATGGTCATGAAGAGGATACTCAAAGCTATTATATGTAGGCAGGCAGAATGGTGCTGCTGCCTTGTCATTGTTCTTAGGATGAGATGCAAAAGATAAGTGAATGCAATAATCAAAATACCAGAAGTTCATACATTTAAAGGTATTATATATGTTCTTCCTGTCAATCCTTTGCTCAAAAACATTAGACGCAGGGCTAGCTCACCTAGCTCTTGGGAATATTCCGAGTGAGTGAGGCCAGATCTCATAAAACAAACTGCTTTTCCAGGCCTGGTAAGTGTTTTTAAGGTTATGACAATTCTAGTACTAGGCAGACAATCAAGTTCCTGACCTGCCCCCAGTGCTGTCATAATATGGTCTCACTAGCCTTCCCTTGTCCCTTGTCTGTGTCCTAAGAAGATTTGGGCAAACCCTGTCTGCTTTGAAGCTCGAAGAAAAGTCCAGCTGCTCTGGCAGCTTCTCTTAGGGTGTCAGACTCGTGGGGACTAATTGGAGGAGTAATTAACCATTTTTACTACCCAGGAAAACATGCATGGCAGACCCCTGAAAGGGCTGTGCTGTGCTCAGAGAGTGGCATGGCACCCCTCTCCCAGTTTCCTTCTGGTGACAGGATCAAGCTGAGATTTGGGTCTTCTCCTGACACTGGGTGCAATGGCAGCTCTGATTAATGTTCTTGTCACCTCCTGCATTGATCCTTTTGGCTCTTCTCCTCTGTGTCTCCTGCTTGGCCTGCTTCAGGAATCAGCTGCTCTGCAAGAAAGCCCCTGTCTCTCTCACATGAGAAACACTGCCTGCCCAGCCATAGTCTGCTCCACAGAGTGATCTGGGGTGGGCTGGAGTTACATGCACTGTTTTGCCACATGTTTCACCCCAGGATTCATCAGGACTGTCTTACGACTGCTGGTGATCTGGGGTTGTTCACCCACTGCAGACACCACTGTGGGGTCAGTGCTCACCTCCAGAGATTCTGCTCACTAGACTTTGAAAATGGCTATTTCCTTAAATACTGTCCACCAAATAGTAAAGCTTCCATGCCCTTCCAGCACAGAGTACAACAGGGATCCACATTCCTGGTATTATGCTGTACAGCTCCAAGAAGCAGCACAAGAGGGGTGTAGGGTGGGAAAAGGCTGAGAGGAGGGGAGTCACTATGTGTCCACCTCCTCCAGCCAAGCAGCCAAGGTCCAGCTCTACCTTTGATCATGGAGGTTACTAAATGGGGATGCAATGGTAAATTATTGGGAAACTGATATGCATTTGCAGGTTGTTGAACAGCCCAAGACTGATTCCTGACATTGCCTGCTGTTGAAGGAAGATGATGAGTGTGGAGAGACAGCTGATGGCCTCAGGCAGAGCTGACCAAGGCCCAGCACACTGTCTCGTTCTCCCCTGCCTGGGCAGAAAACATTTCCACACATCATCTTCTCTCTGTCCTGGGGCCTGTGACACACACTGGTGGCAGGACTACTCCAGCCCACGACTTGTCCAAACATTCCCTGCTGTCACACAAGTGTCCCAAAACCATGGCACAGCAGGGTCCTAAAGCTGTGCCCGGCAACAAGATCAAATGCACTAATGAAAGAACAAACCCAATTTATCAACAATGGTCTGTGTACACTTTACATCTCCACTTTTACCAGTGTATGTACTTCCCTATAGAATTGTTATCTTTGTCCTTCCAGAAACAAAAGAGAAAATTTTTACAGTCACCCAAACATGTCTATTTTATTAAAGGTATATGATTTTAGTATAAACTGTGGCCTTAAAACTAAAAGAGCAAGTTTTCACCACTGGATGGCACAGTCTTCCTCTGATTTAACAATCTAATAGCAGAACAATTTGCTAAAATTGAAGAGAAATTGGAACTGTCATAATCAATCTGGTGTCTGATCAAAGTGGAAGTATCTACTGGAAATGTAATTGCAGAGGCAAAAGTTATATATTTTAGAAACTCCTTTTTGGCTAGAACATCTGACCTTTCAATATCTGTCCTGTCAGTGTCCCCCAACATTACTCATGTTGTCAATGTGGTGCTTATGTCTACACTGTTTTCTCTTGACTCCCATATTGTGCCACAACTAAATGTCTGAACTACAGAAATCACTAGATACTTGCAAGATGTATTTAAGAAAATGCTGCAGTTGTTAATATCACAACCTCTTAAAAACACAAACAATAGTAGGTAGAGGTACTAAAGTTCAAGTAATATAGTTATTGGACCAGCAATGGCAATATTTTAAAAGAAAAATTTATTAAATTTCAATTAGGAGGATGTGGTATTTTGAAATCTTGTTTGGAACGTTTCAGGAGTTACTTTTAAATATGGAAAAATAAATGCCTAAGTTCACCATTGATTCTTTTTCTTACAGCATACACTGAGCAGCTTTATTGGACCATGCCTGAGCAAAAGGAGAATATGGAAATGAGTTAAGACTTCACCCTTGCCAAATGGGATGACAAACTTCATCCTTAAACTCAGAGGGTTTGGAATTAGTTTCCAGCAAGCAGAGACTATTAGTTTCTATTAGCAGAGACCATTTAGCAATTCTGAGTATTGTTAAGAATCTAAAACTCTGATTCTTTTCTAAGTTCTGCTTCCATGAGAATAGCCATGTGAAGGTTTCCACAGAGATTTGAGTAACATTCAAAATAAATCTTCTAACATTTGGAAATCCTTGTTTTAAGACAACTTCTTTAAATGAAAAAGTCTCCAGAAATAATTAACCTTTATATAGAAAGCAAAAAGTTTGTGGATATTAAGAAAGTACAAAAAACCAAGGTGTGACATAAACTGTTGTTTCAGTGCATGAAATATCCACTTCATATCTTTGACTGCTGCAGCATCGTGTGGCAATGAATTCAATGACTTCATTATATACTTTGTTCAGCATATGTCTTTATAAGCCTTCGTTCACATTATTTTCACCCACCTCTTTCTAGGTCATTTATGAATGCCTAAGCTACACCTTTTTGTTGAAGAAATTTCATCTTGAAAGAGACAAATTAGCATACAGACTGAAAGGAACTGAAATATGCTTTTGAGTCACTTTCTCAGCGACAAAAAACATATGCTGTTCTAGAAAAAGTAAAAGAGAAAGTAAGCACTTTAGTAGTGCAAAATAAAACAAAAGTCATGTTAACATCCCCGCAGGGTTTGGGGATGCCACTTGCATTGCCATGAACCAGGAATCTCCCCATGTGTCAGCAGGTGCCGTGCTGGAGCAGTGTGTCAGCAGCAGCAGCAGCAGCTCACAGGGCAAACCACTGAGAGGGCCTGGGAAGCTGCCTATTCTCCCACTGCTGGCGATTACCTCTTGGCTCAGGATCACAGCTTGCCTTGACTGAAGCTCCACTGTGGACTGCCTGCAATCTGCCCCACCCTCTCTCTGTGTGGAGCAGCTCTCCTGGTGTGTTCTCCAAAGAGCATCTTAACTCTGAAAACTGCAGAGCTGCATTTCCTCTGCACAGCACTTGTCAAGTTGTGCTAGAGACTAAGAGAGCCTTGAGAACACCTGGATTATAATTAAACAGGAATTTACAGTAACTAGACCTAAATGGCTTGAAAAAGAAATTTACTGCTGATAAAGCAAGATGAGTATACCAAGGTAATCCTCCGTGTTTTCTTCTGTCCTGAATAAAATGTAGCCTTGTAATTTATATTGGGGAAACACTTGGAAAGCTTCATGTTCACTTGAGGGCTAATTGCAGGTCGAATGAAGACTTTATCAATGACATTGCCCAGCAGCATTACTGTTTGCCTGAGTGCTGGGCTCATTAGAGAAAGGTAGGATTCAAGCTGCTGATTAAGAAGTGCAAAACCAGATTCGAGGCAAATAAACCATCAGTCATGATGTTTTAAAATATCCTATTAAAGCTACTGTGAAAATACACAGAGAGTTTTCAGCATGGCCTGTAATTTATTTTTCTAAAGACCTCCTCAATCAGCAAAGGCATATTAGGATAAATTCCCAGCACTCAGACTCAATGCTCGCATGTCATTGATATGCATAATCTGGTATTCATAACAGGGTAGGACATTTATATTACACCTGAATTAAACACAGCTGGAACTGCTCTCTGGCATAAGGCCAGCAGGTCTGAGTCCACCCTCATCATGTTTTTCAGTCCCCCTTCTCTTTGGGAGCAGAAGGGCAGTCAGCCTGTGCACTCAGAGTGGCTGCTGGAAATGGATTTCCCTGACCATGACCTGATGGGCATGCCAGGGTCTCTGCTGTTTTTCCTGTGAGACCCTGCAAAGGGCAGGCCCTGTCTCTTCTGTTCCCTGTTTTCTTACAGAAACTATTGTCTGCTTAGTCCTTGGCCTTCTGTTTTTCTTGGTTTTAGGCACTCATCTACCCATGGGATGGTACAGAGCGCCATCTACACAGGTGGGTTCCTTGAGGTCTCCTCTGATGTTTCACAACTACAGTAATATTAATGCTGATGCCTTACACTTGCTCCACCTCTGCTGTGTTACAGTTAGATGTCATTTTTGATGAACAGCGGAAAATGTTTTCCCTGCTGTAATGCATGGGGAACTGCTAAAGAGGGGGCTCATTCTGCTGACAGAATATGAGGCTTTGAGTGGTTGACTTCTAGGGCAGCTCTTGTTTGACGTCACACAGCCTTCAGTGCCCTCATCCACTGCATCACAGATTCACTTTGGAAGGAGCCAATGGACTAATTTGGCATGTCAAAACTAATGTTGTGAAATCTTTGTGTATATCAATGTTTCAAAGCACAGTCATAAATGTCAGCAACTTCAGCAATGGAACGAGTTGCAGCAAAATTATGGCTTAACCTGTCATGAAGCATAAGCCCTGAAAAATTGGTAATCCTGCCTGTGTTTGGCAATGTATGTCTTTGGTTGAGGTCACAGTGAGAAGTCACTGCTAACTGTTTAACAGAAAAAAATTATGTACAACCTCGTGCTTACAAACTATTCCTTAATTTTTGCTTGTGCTTTGCACATTCATTTATTTGTCCCATTTCTTCCCTCAAGGTTATCCCTGCTGTATGAACATCCCTGTGACATGCTGCTGTCTTTCAGTGTTAATGTCACAGATACGGGGCTTTGTCTCACTATTACTCTGTTCCTATATGTAAAGCAACCTGGCTAACCTTGGAAGACCACAATAAACACTGTTGGTCCTCCCTTTATGAATGTCACCCAATCCATTAATGAGATGCTAATTGAAAAGCATTCATTTATGGCCTATCCCTTCTCAATAAATTCAGGATTAAACATAAGGGTTTCCTTAACTTAACTCCGCAGGGCTTATTCGTTTCCTCTGGCAATAGGACTTGTGAGATGGGATTCAAGCTTGATGTCTTGGATGTGAGAAAAAAGTCTCAGCACTTATTTCCAACAGCTTTTTCTTCTAATAGTTCAAATCCTTCTTAAGGCTGTTCTGAAAGTTCAAGGGGCCTCTTTCTTCTTGTGCCAGCTCTGTGTGGATGCAAACCATCACCTCGGGACACTAAATTGGTTTGCCAAGGTGGAAATCTGCTTCTGCTTCAGAAAATGGGGTCTGGTTTGTGAGGGCATTTGGGAATGAATGGGAGGTGCCATCTTTGTGACTCACTCTCTCAGGCAAAATGCAAAGTAGGGTAAAGATTGTATAGCAGCAACAGGGAATAAATAGGTTTCTGTTTTGCATAGCTGTTATCCAGGGAGACAGGGCTAGAGCAAACATATTCAGTGATAAGTCTCCTTTTTTTGTCTCATCGCTGGGTGTAAAAATCACTGCTCTAAGCTTGAGTAGGAAGGATTTGACGCACAGCAAGAAGTGGCCAGAATAAATGAGGAGACATGAACACGGACCAAAGTGGGTTTGTGCTGAGAGAAGCACCTGCAGTTCTTGTGAAGAGAACTACAGGGAAGTCTCTGCAAATCCAGCCTCTTTATTTTTTATTGTAAAAAATTAAAACACCTGCATGACAGGGAAATGAAACTCCCCACGTCCCTCTAGCAATGGTGGTTCACACTCCTCCAGAGGTTCTTATTCCCTTGTTGGTCTTTGGCGGGCAATGAGGTGATCCGCGGAGGACTCCTTCAGCTATTAGTCTTTCTGGGACTGAGTGGTACTACAGAGAATTAAAGCTCCCAGAAGACAACAGCCATTCCCATGGCCTCAATACATTTTATTTCTGTAAGTGGAAGAAAGGCTACGACAGAATTATTCACCCTCCCCCCCGCCCCTCATGACTTCCTTCATTGCTGCTGTATAAATTAAAGATTGCAAGGGTTTTTATCCTGAGCAGATTCTCAGGGCAAGTGCAAAACTCATTAAATGGAAACAAATGTTCAACCCTTCCCTGTTATTTCCCTCCCCAGTTGGCCTGTTAAAAAAAAAAATTAAAAAAAATCTTAAAACTGAAATAGAAAAAGGTAGGAGTTTCCTGTTTTGCTAACTAAAGAAAAAGGCCAAGCTGAGCACACAGTGAAACCATCCATCCAGCATTCAAATGGGACTGACCAAGAAGGGGCAAGCAGTCTCAGAAGTGGGTACAGGAATGCTGAGCCCCAGGAATAGCTGGTGAACAACAGGGAATGAGGCTCCTCTTTGGAGCAGTGCCCCAGGCCACCTCTGGGTGCAGACCTGTGTGCAGACAGCATGTCAACACCCAGTAGCTTGAGGAAAGACTGTATTTCAGAATCACAAAATCACAGAATATTCTGAGTTGGAAGGGACCCACAAGGATCATCGAGTCGAACTCATATGTGAATGACCCCCATGGGGATCAAACCCACAGCCTTGGCCTTATTAGCATTGTGCTCCAACTGCTGCCATTTACTGACAGTAGGAGCACTCAGGCTGACTCCAGCCATGGTTCAACAAAACAAAATGCCATAGAGATATATTGGCTTCATGGAAACACGAAGTTGGCCCCTGCAGTGATTAGATGGCATTGTAAACAATGAAACTGCATAAGGACTTTCAAGGGGTAAAATGCCAAATAGAATCCTTCACAGTCTCAGGTTGTGAAAACACATTGCCGATGAACTAAAGATGGCAGAAACCACAATTTCCTGGAAACTTCGGGTGTACTTTACTGGGGTCTGTGGGTGCTGGAAACAGCCATATTTCTGAATGGTAACTTGCCAGCAGTGTTGGTAGGGGTTTGGTATGAACACCAGAGCCCACATGGCAGTTTTCCTTTGCCCTGGTGTGAACTAATGTCTTCATAACTCTCTGTCAGTGAATTGTATTAGCTGCAGTTCAGAGTAATCAGTCTCTCTTGGGAAGTTACCATTTGACTTTCGCACTTGCCCTTACTAAGTAATACTATAAATCTTTGAATCGTCTGGCTGCCTTTGATCTAGCTGCAAGTCTGTTGAATACTTGGTGACTGGAGTGGAGGAGGGAGGGAGAGAAGTACCTCTGTGCTGTGCTAAAGTCATTCAGAGTGCTGAAAAAAAGAGAGATGGATATGGCTTATCTTCCTAATGAAATTAGTTCAGTTTGCAATGTTACAATTTGTGTTATCACACTTCAGAGCTGGGGAGGAATAATTATTTTCTTAAGTGTATATTTTCTTGGAAAATGAAAAGATATTTTTAGTGGTATCTTAAAATTACTTCAAAATAAGATCCTGTCAATAGCAGAACTCACAGGTTGTTTGTAAATGGCACTCCGGTGCATTATAAAACAACATATTTGAAACAAGACAGATCTGGGGGGGAGGTGGGGAAATACTGCTTGCAGGTGGAGCACCCATGGCAGAATGTGGGGAACCAGCTGCTAGAGTACAGTGTGCTACACTTGCAGCATAAAACCCCCAAGTCATAAGCCTAAGCAATTGCAATCCGGAAAAAGGATTGTATTTCCCAAGGGTGGGATTTATCTCATTAAGTTCAGATCTTGCACAGTCATCTGGAGTCCCTTTATAAGCTAACAAACAGACTCAGCTCATTGCAGGTGTACTGGAATGTGGAGCTGACCTTGCTTTTTGTTCCTAGTTGTCTGAGTGCTGCTGTTTGAGTTGCCCCTTCACACAGGCAAAGGGGCAATTTCTTGTCCCCTGCACATTTGTTACCTATGTTCTTGTGACATTGTCAAGTGGGAGAACAGACCCAAATCCTAGAACTGTATCTGCATTTGTAACAGGTATCACCTAGTGGGCAGCTCTCTTGGGGTGGATCAGTCACTACTAAGGGGTATTAGGTGCAGCACAGCAAGATTTGCTGTAGGAGGTGCTTTGCTGAGAGGCAGCCTGGTCTATGGAAGGTACATTGGCCTTATAACACCATGGCAACATCGCAGAGACCACTTTGCCCTGAAATCTGTTCAGAAAAATGAGAGTGGTAGCTGTGCCAAAGAATGCATAAAAAAAAAAAAAGAAAAAGAAGGGCATTGTACTCAATATTGCCAAGGCCATCAGCCACATCCATCAGTAATCATATCTATTAACATGATTACTATTGATAATGCACCCTTCAGTTCCAAGTTTCCTTAGTTGGAGTGTTCATGGCACTCAGGTACCAGCTGCAAGGCTTCTAATTTTTTTTCCCCTGAATATTACTAGACAAAATTACTATCAATGACGGGAAATCTTTGAAAAATGCCTTCCTCTGTGAATTTACTCTTGGCATCCTTTTTTGTAATATTTGATACTCTGTGAATGCCTGCAACTAGAGCAGACGTGGGAGAGAAATGCATCCTTGAGTGCATGTTTAGTGCTCAAATTCAGCTGCAGCACCAGATTTGAATGAGACTGCAAAGTAGGACAATCACCTTTTACTCCTGAATGCTCTTGAGGTCAAAAGGGAGAAAATGCACCATTCAGCTATAGAGACTTGCAGTTTCTGAGGCAATCACTTATTTTTTGCTGTTATCAGCTACTTGTGCTGCCGTCTGTTATAAAAAATGACTCCCACACCCTTTATATCCTTGTATTGTGCTTGTTTATGCAGTTCTGCTGAGGCACTTCTGAAACAAACTGAGGAAGCTTGAAACTAATCTTCCTATTATATTACACACACGTGTGAGTGTATGTGTGAATCCATATATATTTCTCTGGAGGCTGGTATAGTTAGGCATCCCTGGATACATTTACATATCTCCTAAACAGAAAAGTGTATCTTACTATAAAAAAGTTTATATTTATCTATCTATATTGATATATATCTATATCATAGAATCATAGAATGGCTTGGTTTAGAAGGGACATTAAAGATCATCCAGTTTCAACCCTCATTCTATGGGCAGGGACATCTTTCATTAGACCAGGTTGCTCAGAGTTCTATTCAAGCTGGACTTGAACAGTTTCAGGGATGGGGCACCCACAACTTCTCTGGGCAACTCGTTCCAGTGTCTCACCACTCTCATAGTAAAGAATTTCTTCCTAGTATCTAATCTAAACCTACCCTCTTTCAGTTTGAAGCCATTCTCCCTTGTCCTGTCACTACACGCCCTTGTAAAAAGTCCCCCTCTCTCTGTCTTGTAGGTTCCCTTCAGGTACTGGAATGCCTCAATTAGGTCACCCTGAAACCATCTCCTTTCCAGACTGAATAATCCCAAATCTCTTAGCCTTTCCTTATCGGACAGGTTCTCCATCAACTTGAGAAAGGTGCTCTAATCAACTTGGTAGCCCCTCTCTGATCAATGGCCTTCCTGTGCTGGGTGATAACCCAGATATTCCCAGAGCTGGATGATATCTATCTATTTCCACACATAAAGAAAAATTAGTAATATATGTGTGAAATGGACAAAAGCGCAGTGGTTATTCCTGTATTTGAAATTAAGTAATGTATTTAAGGATCTGATTTGCCTATGGAAAACAACAGTGGGATCCTTGCCTCAGACAGTCTAACATGCAGTCAAGCCCTCTGAAGCTTAAAAATGCACAGGGGGAAATTATGAGCCCAGTCTATATCTGTTGTTGCAGACATGTCCATAAATATGAGTTATGCAGTGTAGTTTTCTGGTTACCTGCTCCTAAAATGTGTGTTGCACATAGATCTGTGTGAAGAAGAAAGAAGGATTGTATGCCTTGTGACTAGCTTTCCTTATGGGAAATATTAGTTTCAGCTTAAAATATAGCAGGGTTTAGTGGTCTAGAATTTCTTATGAAAGAGGAAAGGTTTTGATTTTCAGAAAGGAAGGTTGACTGGGAAACAAGCTGGATTTGCACTTTTTGAGGAAAAAAATTTGCATTTTTATTATATTCCAGGACAACACTAACTCTTTCCCATTTTTGTGAGCAGTAGGGAAAGCATATTTTGTGAGACACTCTTTAACTGTCTTTATGCTTTGATGTATGTGAGACCCAGCACACCGAAACAAATGTGTTTGGTGAAAACAATGAACAAGAAAGCCAGGTGCCCGACTACTGAGAGCTGGGCAGTGAAAGAACTTTTCTCTCCTGTAACAGCATCAGAGGTGCAAGTTACAAAAAAAACCAAAAAACAAAACACTGCCTGCTTTCCTCCACTATGTGACTCACTTCTGGGACTGCTCACCTGGAAGCAACATGGGCTGTCTGGGGAGGCAAAGTGTCACCACAACAGTTGTGAAAAACTGAAGGAAAGCCAAAGAGCAGGTGTTGTGGTGCACTTTCTCTCTGCCTGTTTTAGTTAGTTCACTCTGCCACTAGGAAATGATCCCCGCTGCCCGCATTTGCAGCAGAGCACTCCCACAGTGTAAAACAAGCCGAGGGATGCAACCTTCAGCCCAGCTAGCAGGATCAGCTCACTAGCCAGTGCTGGTGTCTGAAGATAAAATGCCAGGAGGAGGTTGTATGAGAAATACTAAATCCCACTAATGGTTGAGAGCAGAGGCATGAGCAACAGTTTGATTTGATGCATTTTCTTCAGTAGTGAAACAGGTCATCTTGGATCTGCTCCAGACAGCTTATTCTTGGCTTGTAATAGAGTAAATAAATATCACTCCTTGCTTGTAAGATCAGGTCCAAGTAGGTGACTTTCCCCTGGGGAAGCTCCATCAACCCGTCTTCAGCTCTATCATGTTCCTTTGATTAGGCGGAGTGCATTATATAGTAATAACCCTCTTCACTACTGTGAAAATCTGTATTAGAATCAGCAAACAGGGCGTGTGTGCCAGTGTGGATGGATGGACAGCCTGGGTCTGGTGACAGCAACAGTATCAACAACAGCAGCAGGGTATCATTGCTTGGCAAATGCTGTGGCAGGCCAACAACAAGAGTGAGTGAGCTCATGGAAGCTTAAGAAACATGTCCCTGGAGGTTGTTGTTGCAGCTCAAATCCTTACATCTGTAGCCATGACCATGTAAGTGAGTGGTGGGAGTGATCACTCCCTAAGGGAGATGCCACCCACTTGCTTGCCCAGGGTGACTACTCCCTTACACCTTCCCTGGAGCTGCCTTTGCCTCCAAACATCCCTCCTATGTAAATGGCCACAGAGACCATTTTTATATCCATTTAATTTGCAACTGAACTCTCCATGGGTAAAATAGAAGAGCTCCTCTCACAGTGAGGTAGTGGTGCTGGTAGAAAAAAATTCCTTGTGATGGAGTGAAGAAGGAGGGAGCATTTCAGTTGTCCTTTGACCATTTTTCCCCCACTTTCTGTTAACAGGCAACCAAAATAAAAAGCAAAAAGTAATGTGCAAACAATAAGCAAAATGAAGAAAGCTGAAATCCATCCTTTGCTCTCAAGGGTTCTGCACCATGAATGCCAAAAAGCCACCAAAACACCCAAGGCTGCAGGTGACAATCCTTGCTTTGAGGGCACTGCAGCTAAGCTAAGGGCATGCCCTGTGAGAGGGAAGAACAGCTTATGCCACTTGTATGGTGACAGCGAGCACATCACTGCAGCACATTTGCTGCAGGAGCAACACTCTCACTCTGTGTTTTACACGGCACTGGAGAACTTTCCAAGAGGGTAAAGCCACAGGGTCAAAGTCCACGGGGACCTGTGTTCTTGCTGGTGTTAATTATAACCCAGTGGAACCAGGGTAAGGAATGAAAACCATTACACTGGGGCACAAGCCACAACCTCAAAAAAAAAAAAAAAAAAAAAAAGGCGGCATTTCTATCTTTTTCCCAAGATACCCCAGGATAGACATGCTGACCTCTGCAGTTCCAAAGCACAGCCAGATTGCTCTGGGCTGTTGGCCCTCACATCACTTTTTTAATGAAGGGAAAACTCTTTAGAAAATACAGAATTTTCCTTTAAGCTTCATTTTATCCTTCTACAGGATCAGTGGAGGTTTCCTCTATAATGAATTGATAAATGCCTACCTCTTTCCATTGCCTATACTGCCTGACAAAGGCAAAACACACCTCTGTTGCAATTTGCACATCCAAGAGCAGGTGGGAGCCAAACTCCTGCTGTGGTGGTCTCCTGGGGATGCAGTATTTTCCTCCAAAGCCTTTCAAGGACTCTTGATAACCCTCTGGGGCAAAACTTGAAAGCACCTCACAACCAGCCTAAGGGACGTCCTACAGCCTCAAGGAGAAGCCTGTGATGATCTCATTTCCATAACAATAAACCCTTCCTCAGGAAAACCTCTGATCTCAAGGTGTGGAATGATACTCATCGTGTAGATCATGCTACAAAAGATGAAGAGTTCTGCCTGGAACAGGGCACTTGAAATAAGAAACCTTGGTCCTATTGAGTGCATGCCTTGTATGTGCCCTTGGTTGCTCAGCCAGGAGGTCCAGCCAGCAGTGTGCTGCCCTTCAGGAAACCTAATGTGCTGACCACCAGCACTTGCCCCCTCGACACTGGGCTGCCTTCTCATGTCTATTCTTGTCCACCTTAGAGATTATGCAGTGAAAGAAAATCCATCTAATGGGGCTTGGTCTGCAAACACGGCAGGCTGGGGAGGTCTGCACGGTTCCCAGGGCACCACATGATATTCAGGGCCAATTTTGATTATTTTTAATAGAACAAGTGTCTCTAGTTTAGCCATGTTAAAAACTTCTGAATTATGTCTACAAACCTAATAGGTACCAAAAGGAATTCCTGCTGGGCTTTTACATGAAAGATTTCTGCTGCTCGTTGCTGAGGGCAATCATCTCTACATCTTTGCAGGACTTATAACCTCAAAGATCAAAACCCAAATCTCTTAGTTGTATTTTTGTCCCTGAAATCCTGTGCCCTGCTTTTTACCTTTTACCAGCAAAGGTCTTTGATTTCAAAATGCAGCTGGTAGCCCCTGTACCTCTCTGGGCTCATCTCCTTTCTTCTCCTTTCTTTTGTGTACATGTTTCTTCCAGTTTACCAGCTCCATCAAATAAATACATGGCTGTTATGATTATACTTTATTCTGAGTTAAATGTTACTAACAGTGTTAAAGGATTGCTATAGAACAAAATGCCCCCTGGGTAAAAATACAGCAGTCAAAATACAATTTAAAGCGGCCAAGTTTCAAAAGGACTTTAGTTGGGCAAACATAATGCATACTTTTGTTATCAAAATATATCTAGATCAATATTGCTCTTTGAAATCACATGGAGTCTCTGCTGGAAGATGACTGCAATAAAAATTACTCTTGTCTAGGATTTCTCATTGGGCTTTGCTCTTTAACTGAGGGAGAGGTTAGAAAAATGCTGATGCTGAGGGTATTGGGATACCTCTGAAAGTTCTTCAGCTTTTCTTTGGTATTTTCTGGCCAAGGGATATGAGGAAATGGAAGTCAGGAATAGCATTTGCTTCAGGTTCTGCTAAGTTGCAAAACAGGGGTATAAAGTCAAGATGTCATTGAGCCATAAAAGCAGGTTGTTTTTTGAAAATAACATTCACTAATTATGATTTTCTTTTCTCCCTGGGATACTTGGATTTGTGCTCCCATCAACTTTTCCAAAAGAAAAAACCAGAAGGAAGTGTTTAACAGTGCTTTAACATTGTAAAGTTTGTTGGTTGGGGATTTTTTTTATGGGAAGGGTTCTTCTGACAGATGTGCATGGTTTGCAAAAATCTAGTAGGAACATGTGGATTTTGGAAAAGCCCATGTCATTTCCAACTGTTAATGCCCCATCGCCTCCCCTAAGACTCCAAGCCCTCTGTAGTTTCTTATCTCATCCCAGTCTTGATGTGGCTTTTTATATTATTGCCCCTGCAGGGATGAAAACAAGCCCCACTGACAAATAAGTACATGCACCACAAAAGTGTGGCTTCTGGACCAACCTCCCCATCTGTACCTTGGGCCACGAGCCAGATGCTGGGAGCTGTGTCAAAAAAAGGCATAGAGCTCTGATCTGTTGGTTTTCTATACACCTGCATGCAAGTGGATGCGGAATATTCTTGCCACGGTCATGCTAGTGCATACATTGTCAAAGAATCTGGAGGATGGATAATAACTTCATAACTGCATTTATAAGGAATGTGAATATGTTTCACAATGCCTGCTAACAAGCTGTAGAGCAGTAGCATGGAAATCAGCATCCCTCTGCCCCCGTTGAGCCTAGCAAATGCTATTTAGAGCAGTTTGTTTTAATTTTAGTGGAGAGATTTGCTTTAAAAGCTTGTACTCTCTATAGTATTATGCAACATATGCCCTGAAAGGCATGTTATTTAATCTGTTTTCTTGTTTGTGCACTATTAAATGCAAAAGGGAAAAAAGGAAATGCAGAGGTTTTCCACTGTCTTCCCCTTAGCAGCTTTCTGAGGAGAGTTGAGCAGCAAAAGCAAGGGATGTAGTATTTCTGCTCTGGTAGAGATGGCACAGAGTGGATGCATTTTGGATGAGCAGGGACAAAACCTGAAGGTGTGGAGCCAAACTCTGCCTAGCTCTGCATGCAGGAGGAGAATTTGTGCTGCCCGTTATCATAAACAAGGCAGGGACTGTGGGCTTTGGTGTCTCACAGGCACTCCAGCCATTTTAGGGCATGGCAACACCCTTACAGGGCAACTGCTACCTGGTACTACTGATGCAGCTGTGGGGATACAGCTGGGCCTCCTCACACCTGAGTGACGGTCTCGGTCCAAATCTTAAACCAGAAAGTTGTGAAACATGGGAAAAAAAATAAAATCTTGTGTTTTAGCACAAACTAAAGTGCTGGATTATTTTTGATGTTAACCTCAAGAATAAACAGTTCAATGGGCCCTGTCTGTACCATTCCATGAAAAGAAATCCAGGATGATTTCTGCCAGGAAGAGAGGTTCATTTGAAGGGGGTGGTGTGGTGTGGTGAGGTGCTGTACAGAAAGCAGAGTTTCCTTCCTTGGTTCAGCTTCAGGCTTTCCGCCTGGCTTTCAGCTCCTGGCCTCATCCTGCTCTTGTCCCATGGGCTGAACTGAAATGGTTACGTTTCCAGAGGGCTCTGAAGAGCACACTCAGCCCTGTGCTCTGACATGGCTGCTGAAACATTGCCAGGGTGGGGTTTTGGGGTGTTTTTGCTCTCAAGAAGGGCAACTCCATTTTCCCACCTTTTGCCAGCAAGAAGAAAGTGACTCCCAGGACATAAAATACATTAAAGCCCTGTTGGTGGACATATTTTCCCAAGGAGATATTGGGAGAGTATGGGGTTTGAAGGAAGGTGAGGAAGAAAAAGGCCATGTGAAGCTTCTGGACAAGCATTATGCAGAAAAAAATTCCTATGCCATTGCTGCTCTCCTCAGCAGCTGACTCTTTGCCAAGACATGAACCAGACCTCCAGGGCAGAAGCAATCTTGGTGAAGCCCAGAGATCCAGCAGGTTCATCCAAGACAAGTAGTTCCCCACCTTAAAAAAAGCACAGAAAAACGAGACACCCAGCTTCTGCTGATCTGACAGGCTCGTGGTGGTGCAAGCAGGCACAGGGCCAGGCCCTCGGATGTTGCTGGTCTCTGTAGAACTTTCCCTCACCAGACACCCTCACCAGGTTTGCTAAGGCAGGTCATGCTTTTGAGCCTGACAGCCTGGGGCATCCCCTGCCCTTCCAGACCCTCCATCTCAGGGTGCTACTTGCCTAGAAGAAAAGTGGCACAGTGTGATACTCAGCTGGTGCAGATGGGGGGATGGGTTTGAGGCTGTTCAGGAGAAGTGGAGGAAAGGAAATGAGACTTTTCAGTCTGGATGTGAGAGGCCTAGCACTCCTCTCCCTGCAGCTGCCCAGGGTGGGCTCAGACCCCGATCTTTCCCCAGGAAGATCTTTTTGGTGAGTTTTCTCCAAGGCTGTGCAGCTCCTCTGTTCTTATGGCCCATTACAGCTTTGCAGGAGATAAAGACTTTGCCTCCTTCCCACCCTGGCGAAGCCTCTACCTCCTCATGGGATAGGAGCACTTCTCAACCTATCTGGCACCTCATTATCCTAGCAAGGAATTCCTGCTGTATTGTGTCACGGGTCAAAAAAAACCCAAACCAAACCAAACATCTACAAAAAACCCAAAGTGCAGTGTTTCCCACAGATCTCCCCAGCTGCATGATGTAGTTGTGATCAAAATACCCGAGGCAGCATCGTGGGCTAATTAAAGGATTTTTTCTTGGCACAAAGGAGCCTTCTCAGGCAATTGCTGAAGGAAGTAGGACAAATCCAGACACCAGGCGTGGCAGTGCTTGAGCCTGAGCTTCCTAAATCCTTTATCTTTTGTCGGATGATCTGACTGCCACAAGTGACCATATTCTGAAAAACCCTTCTTGACAAATATTCTGATAGCAAAATCCCTCTTTAATCTAGTTGGCATCAGGCCATGCTGGCCTTTTTCGTGCTGCCAGGGTAACTGCAACAGTGAGGGTGCCTAGGAGGATGTGAGGTGCACAAGAGTAATGACAGCTCTGGTGAGGGAAGGCAAAAAGGATCTGAAATTTCAGTAAATACTTCCCCAGAGATTCAGAGTGCTGCCCAGAGAGACAGGAATTTCCCACAGAGCAAGGCTTGGACTATAGCCTTCTACCATGAGGGGAGAGAATAAAAGAGGGCCCTCTTTTTTTGAGAGCATGAGGAAGGATCCACTCATCAGACAGAGGTCTTCTTTCAATAACTGAGTATGAAAACAGGCCCCAAATGAAACAGAAAGGGGAAAACCAAGGGAGTGTCCAGGCTTAAAAGCAATATTCAGGGTGGAATGTTTTACAGTCATGCACAGCCATGTTCTCGGTTCTTGATCTACTTCATGGAAATGTTACGGCCAGTAAATCTAAAAGCACCTCTGTTAGAAAATAATAATAAAAGAAATGCACAGAAACCAGCTGGCACCTTTCTAAATCAATACAGTGGATAGTGATAAAATTATGGGAAAGGTAAAGTACTTGATTTTGTTTGCTTTTTGATATTTTTAGGGAAAAAAACCACTTTAAAATCCTGATGATATTTTACTGAGTAGATGAAAAAATATACAGTGAGCTGATCCTGACTGGACACCAGGTGTCCACCAAAGCTGCTCTATTGCTCTCCTCCTCAGCTGGAGAGCAGAAAGAAAATATGATGAAAGGCTCGTGGTTGGAGGTAAGGGCAGGGAGAGACCACTCACCAGTTACTGTCACAGGCAAAACAGACTCAAGGAAATAATTTTAATTTATTACAAATCAAGTCAGCACAGGGTAATGAGAAACAGAAAGTCTTAAAACACCTTCTCCTTATCCCTACTTTCTTCCCAGGCTCAACCTCCCTCCTGATTTTCTCTGCCTACTCCCCAACATCAGTACAGAGGGATGGGAAATAAGAGTTTAGGGTCAGTTCAACACACATTATCTCTGCCCCTCCTTCCTCCTCAGGGGGAGGACTCCTCACACTCTTCCCCTGCTCCAGTGCTGGGTCCCTCCCCTGGGAGACAGTCTTCCATGAACTTCTTCAGTGTGAGTCCTTCCCAAGGCTGCAGTTCTTCACAGACTGCTCCAGCATGGGACAATCCTTCCATGGCGTGTAGTCCTTCAGGAACAGGTTACTCTGGAGTGGGTCCAATGCTGGAGCAAGTTTGCTGGCAGGACTTGTAACCCCATGGGGAACCCACACCGTAGGTCCTGCCAGGAGCTTGCTCCAGTCTGAGCTTCCCATGGGGTCACAATCTCCTTTGGGAATCCTTCTGCTCCAGTGTGGGATCCTCCAGAGGCTGCAGGTGGATCTTTGCTCTGGTGTGAGCTCCCCCGTGGGCTGCAGGGGGGCAGCCTGTCTTACCATGGTCTTCTGTGCAGGGCTAAAAGTTGAACTAGATGATCCTTGTGGGTCCCTTCCAACACAGCAGATTCTGTGATTCAGCACAGTTTGCAGGAGAATCTCTGCCTGGATCCAGTGCCTGCATCACCTCCTTCCCCCTCCTTCTTCACTGACCTCAGTTTCTTCAGGGTTGTTGCTCTTACTTATTCTCATTTCCCTTCTTTTGGCTGCTGTTGCACAAGGAGTTTCCCCCCTTCTTAAATCTGTTATCCCAGAGGCTCTGCTACTGTCACTGGTGGGCTCAGCCTTTGCCAGAAGCAGGTTTTTATTGGAGTGGGCTGGCATTGGCTCCACTGGACACAAGGGAAGCTTCTGGCATCTTTTCATAGAAGTCACCCCTGTAGCCCTCCCATTACCAAAACCTTGTCATGCAAAATCCAATATAAAGTAAAAAAAAGAAACTTGACTTAGTCCTAGACAAGCCCAAATTAATAAATACACTTGAGGGGCAGTAATTTGAAGTGCTGGTAGTTTAAAAAGAAAAGAATCATAGAAATTTGTATGAGTTGTGGAAAAAATTGTGGAGTGTCCCCAGGTTAAGGCAGCCCGTGGAGTAACAGGAAAAGAGGGGCTCAAGCTTTCCCCAGCTAACTTCAGCTGCACTGTTTAAACAATGTGCTTTCTCAGGTTGGTGGAAAGAGATGGATGCTCGTGAACACAGTGCTGTGTGTCTCCACAGATGCAGAGGCTGGATGCTGAGCGTAAAAACTTCAATTTTACTTTAGTTTAAGGCTGTGTGTCTAGTCCATCCTTTGTTTTGTACTTTTTTTTTTATTTGTTTGAGCTTTTTTTTTTTTTTTCAGTTGTGCTAAATCTCAACGTGATGGTCAATGGTGATCTGGGTTCTGCTTTGTTATAAACCTTCTTACCTTTTTGGAGCAAGCACATGTGGAAGAAACAAGAAGGAGTTGCCAGAGGGTGCTTCCCAAAGGAGAATTTCTGGCTACAGAGGTTGCTGGAACATTTTGGCTGTGGGGTGGGAGGTGGCAGAAGGGTCAGGACAGCTGCTCTGTGCCTGCTGGGTTTCATTTCATGGTTTGAATGGGAGTCATCAGTCCATTTTCCTCCTGAGCCAGTGGCTGAAACAAGCAGGGAACCTCTGTCCTGGTAGTCTGATAGATGTTCAGTTCAGTCTATAATTCTTACACAGATCTTGAGGCAATTTGCTCTGGCCTACAAACACAAGATACAGCCATGCTGGGTGCCAAAATGAGATGTCAAGTTGTGCTGCCCTTTTCAGTGAGATGAGAAATATGCCTCAGACATGAACACACATATCTCAGAGGCCTGCCTGCAAACCCTGCAGGTTTTCGTATGAGGGAGTAAACCTGACATCTGTACATTGAGCAGGCTCTCAACACAGACATGCCCTGCGTGTACACCGGGATTTTATCTGCCCACCAGGGATTCGCACAGGGAAGTTCAGCTGCCTCTGCAGGGGTGACATCCTCTCCCGACCAGCAGCATGGAAAGCCCATGGCAGCATCTGCAGCACAAGCACATCTTGTGCTCTGCCAAGTTGTGCTGCATCCCATGGCACCCACTGCCCTGTCACTGAAGCAGAGTTCATTTACTCTTTCTGGCTGTGCTGGTGCAGGGGAAAGGTGCTGCCTTCCCAACCAGCCCTCTCTGGCTCATACTGAGATGGCAGCTAAATGTGAGTGGGGTTGTTTATTCAGTTGGGCATTTTGACTGAATATATGTCCCTGAAGTAATTTAGGCCAGGGAGATGGCTCACTCCTTAGCTGGTCTTTAAATGCTTCTCCACTTTGGTTATAAAGGACTGGAGAGAAGGACTCTTAATGCCAAGATTTACAGAGCCACACATGTTATCAAGGAGAGGAAAGAAAGAAAATGCCTTACTAAAACTGATCAGCATTGTGGCATTTTTTCTTTTTTAGTGCTAGAAACAAAATTAATTCCCCCCACTACTACTCTTCTCTGCTGGCTTGTGTGTTATTTCTTTGTTGGGTCGAAAGTCTGTCTGCTTGCCCTGCACTGCCAGGGAAAAGCTCTTGAATTAGCCCTGCATGGGAAACTCCTAATGACCTCTGGGAGGCAGCAACAAGTTTGTGTGGTGGTTTGTTTTGGAGGTTTGTCACAGCCTGACACAGACAAGCACCTGCTGTGCCCAGGCACTACCCAGCCCCTGGGGCACTTGCATGTCCTGTGCAGACCCCAGAGACCCTCGGTGCCTTTGGGCTGGGGACAGCTTTCCCAGAAACCCACACCTTGAAAAATGTGGAGGGGGAACAAAAGTAGTAATCATAGATAGGGTAAGCTAACAGTGCGTGTTCTTTTTTGGGAAGCTTGAAAAACAGTTTTCAATACAGTATGGCACTTTTCCAAATTAACGGTGGTGTAAAAATATCCTGATCTTTTATATTGTCTTCATAAACTTGTCTCAAACTGTTTTCTTTAGGATAAGTCTCACATTAATCTGAAGCAAATATAATTGAAAATAGTGCAGATTTTTGATTTGTAAGGAGCAAAATGTGGTTTTCCTACTTGGACACCCTTGGAGCTGAGCTTTTGTCTCAGGCACTTTGTTACAGTTTTAAAATATCCACACTGCTTTCAAATTAATGATAAAGGGTTTTTTTTTAAATTAACTTTTTTTCTTCCTCTGTGCAGAAGCACTTTCTGTTTGTAGATCACAAGTGGCTGGAAAGCAAGACCACTGCCGGGAACAGAGGGATGCGAGGGCTTTTTTGGACTTCAAGCAGATGATAAATGAAAAAACAACAAAAAAACACCCACCACACAGTGGTAATATAGTCACTTATATTTTTCCTTGTTTTTTTTTTTTTTTTCTTTACTTGGTCCAAACATCAGAAAATGCAAATTGCCTCTCTCTTCAGACAGCACTAAATTACCTCTAAGTAGTGTTCAAGAGCATATTATTTAAAACTGAAGAAGTCTGTGTCCCTCCTCCTGCTTGTCTTGAAAAATAGAAGCGTTTTCCTTTTCAAAACTCAGCAGTGGCTGTTATGGCTCCTAAGAGCAGAGCTGCCCCTGGCCTGACCCAGACAGAGTGATGTCTGGGCTGTGCCAGAGGTGCCAGCTGTGGACCCGTCCTTGAGGGTGGATAAGGATGATGAGCTGAAAAATGGTCCCTGGCACAGGGCTGCCGGGCAGTAGAAATTCCACAGTCAGAGAACAGTGTTGAAGGAGAGAAGATGGGCTGAATTTTATTAATTTTTTTAGCAGCCTTTCCCTCCGTTCTGTGGTGCCAGAGGATAGAAAATATGGGTGGTGCACCTATGCCTGTAAAATTATTTATGTGGTAAAACACCTTCTGTTGCACAGAGGCTTAGGAGGACTCGTGTTCCAGAGCTGTCCTTTGTCAGCCACCTTCCCACTCACAAAAATGTGGTATTTTGTATTTTATTTTTATAAAGGACCTCTGGGACAAAGAACAAACCCTGGCTGCAGTACACAGGATGAAACTGCTGTAGTGCTACGCAGAGAAGTAAAACTGCCTGGAGCAAGATCCGAGTGAATGTTTACATCAGACTGAGAAGAGAACAGGGAGCTGTGGGGAGAAGAAGGGCCCATGGGTGCTAGTTTGGAAATGCATTTGGACATTTTTCCTCTGCTTGTACTGCCGCCCCAGAGGGGGATGTGCAGGGACTGGACATGCCTCATGCAATAGGGAAGGTGCAGATTTGCCAGAGGCTGGGAGAGGGCTGGGATGGTCCCCTGCCCCCACTGTCCCCCTTCCCTCTGGGGGCAGGTGGGGGCAGAGATGTCCAGATACCCTCAGTATTTGATGTGTCCCCAAAACCTCGTGACAGGAGAGACACTGCTTGACTTCAGTCCTGGATGAGCAGGAGCCATCTGGCAAGGGGGCGGTTGCTGGTGGGCTACAACAGCAGCCAACTGCAATAAAACCACATGGGGTATTTTTGGAAAAGCCAACATCTTTCTTTCTCTCTTTAGCACTGCATAATCCAAGAATCTGGCTTTCTTGCACTGTTGGCCTTGCTTAAAGCAACACTCAATGGGCAGAAAATGCTACCACCTGGTTTTGATGGTTGCAGACAGCACCAGTGGATATCAATTAATTAGTTCACTCTTAGTCTTCCAAACTCAGAAAAAATCAGATAAACTGCAGCTCTTGGTACCTTCACTGATTTTGCTAATTTCCACAGGCACCCAGGGGAGAGGAGCCTTTGCCTGCAATGCCTCCCATGGTGTCATCATTTGCCCTTGGTTTCCAAATAACACCAACTCAAACTTTCTATTTCCATCATCTTACAAGGAGCTGAGTATTGAATCTCTTTCAGCTATAATGGTTTTATTGAGTTCTTGAGTGTTTAGTAAAACAAACCAGCTATGAAGTTAATTGTGTCTGTGAAATGACAGGGATCTTACAAACTGCAAACACCCAGCCCACTCGGGATAAAATTGGTTCATGCAGCTCTAACAGTACACATGGGTGATTGAAGGAGTTTGTTGGTAATTTGGGTTTTTAGTAAACATAACCCCCACATTTGCATCAGCATTTTGATTGAAAAAAGGAAGAGCTTTGCAATTTCAGGTTTTCAGGATGAAAACCTCAATATGGCCCTTCTTACTCTCAAGTTTTGAAGCATTTGCATATTAAGAAGCAGCATCAGTCCCTTCAGTGGGCAGCTTGGAGGGGTTGTGAAGAACACGTTGGACAAGACATTACTTAAACTAGAGGTACTTCTGCTGTTTTCATAGCACACTCTTGTTTAGCTTCTAGGAGTGTAAATGGTGAGCAATATCTCTGTAATGGTTTGGGTTTCTCAAAGTCCAAGTGGCTTTTTGTGGGCATTGTGTTTTGGGGAGGAAAGCAAGGAAAGGTGGAAAGGTGGCAACTGCACCCAAGCAAGTCTGGCCGCAGGGACAGTTTGGTGCCTTTCTGCACGTAAAGTGGGTTCTCCAGGAATAAACCAGAAACTTTAAAACCTGCAGCTTTTGGAAAAAGTGATGAACAAGCACAAACAATATACCACTGGGAATTTTGGGCCAGGAAACGCTAACTTTAGCTACAGCAGTGCTGTGTCAAAGGGTTGCTGGGCCAGATTGAGAGGCCCCTTGGTCCAGCTCTGAGTCAACACTACCTCTGGAAACCCGCACCCTGACTTGGCTCAGGAAATGGCCCAGATAATGAAGAGGAGTTAAATTCCCAGCACGTCTCCCTGCAGAGGGAATGGGCACTCCACCCAGTCTGAGTGGTTTTTATTTGCCTTGTGCCAGGTCTTCACTGACACCTTTTCCAGTCTCTCAGAAGGCTCTTTCAAGCATTTTGTGTTCACTAAGAGACTATTTCAATGCATGGTTTATTTCCATGCATGGTGTATTTCCATGTATACTGCAGTAACAGCCATGACCAAGCTAAATGTTGATGTCTTTAGTCTGCTTTTAAGAAGGTTCTTGTTAAATCCTACCTTGCACAGGGCTACATCACAGGCAGGTGCTGCGCAAGAAAAGCTGATGAAACAGGACTTTTACAGCTGACCCAACTAAAGTCCTTCTAGCAGCAGAGCTGGCTGCAAGACCTGGCTGTCTTTGCCTGCCCTGGCTAGGCTGTGTTAAGCCTACTCTTGGAAGGATTTATGTAGTGCTGCACGTCATATATCAAGGGAGACATTATTGCACAGAGAAAACAGCTGTACTTGAAGCCACATGGAAGCTGTTGCTCAAAATAGAGATAATTCCTCATGCAGCTATGTGAAAAACTGTCCTCAAAAGTTAGTACTTTCTTTTAACTGCTCTTTTTCCGTGCAAATAAAGTGTAGTCCTCATGGCACTGTTACCATTTTGAACAGTGGCTTCTAATTTGAGATTTTGAGATTTAGAGGTGGCCAGCCTACCAGGAAACTCCAAGAAATTTTGAAGCACACAGACTACCAGTGAACCCTGTGAATAAGTGATAATGACAGGGTTTCACAGCCCAGGACAGCTGGAAAACACTTGACTGCATATGGTTGTCCACACCTAGAGACATTTCTAAACCTTTCTTTGTTGAATCTCTTAAGCCTGGGCCAAGAATTATGCTGTTGGTTTTTTTCAGCTGAAGATACATGTGCTATGATCATGCAGTCTCCTTCAGCATGAAGGACCCTCATGAGAGGCACAGGGGATGACCAGCAGAGCTATTGCTAATAGTGAAGGTGCAGCAACCCCAGCCACAGGTATTTCAAGGGGGCCCTTCAGCAGGCAGCAGAGGACTCCTCACAGCATCTTCAACTGCAGAAAGTGCAGCCTTTCCAGAGGCTTTCCAATGCCCAGGTCCCCCCTGCTCTGGCTCCCTCCCTGGTTTTGACCCAAGGAGGAACCCTGGAACTAGTATTGGGACCTGCCCTGGTCTCTGGCTTGGGAGAGCTCCTGACCAGGGCACTGCCAGCACATTCCTGTTTGCAAAGCAAGTGCCAAGCTACTTCCATGTGAGTCATTATTATTTCAGTGTCCAATCCCATTATCCATTCTCAGCTGCAAGTAACAAGGCAAATTCACTTGTGGTGAAGCTCCCGTGAAGTTTAAGCTCAGTGGAGTAAAGCTCACCAGCAGGCAGAGTGGATGATGTGCAAAACCAATGTGGTTGGAAAGCTCTGAAGACCCCCTGATCTCTCCAACAGTCTTGGGACTTGGGAATAGTATCCAGCAATGCCTTTCCTTTCCCCACTTTGCTACATCTGCATGGCCCTTTCTCTAGCAGCTTCTGAAGTGTTTTTGGCATGTACCTGCTACTGCTCCATCACAGTGCATGGTTTGTATCAGAATAATTTTCTGGAACTGCCCTGTACACACTATTACAAAAGCACAGTGCTGAACTTAATGTTGGACTGAACAACGCCCAAGACACAGATCAGTCTGAGTCAAGAAGTAACTGCTGAAAAAACATGAGGCTTTTTAAAATTCATTTATTTAGTTCAAATTTTGATGCAGATTTTATGTTTATGTTTTATGAACTATCACTCCCAGATGATTCAACCACACGCACTTCTGACAGAGTTTATTTTAAGCTGAAAATCTCCAAGTACTGAAACCAGGATTCATGCAAAACCCTTTTATATAGCAACTTTAATGGATAAACCTCCTCAAATCCTCCATATCTGCTATATGTGGATTAGGTGGGATCAGGTGGTCACCCTAAAATGTTTAGGAGGCATAAGCCTGGAGTAGAGCAAACAGTTACCATGACACTCAAAAGGTGGCTTGAGGCGTAAACAAAACAGTACTTGTTGATTTTGTGGGTAGAGTCTTCAGGAGATGCACCAGGAGCAAGCACAGACTGCTGTCCTAGGCAGAGAACTGGGTGTGAATAAATGACAAGTTGAGGTTCAATGCAAGGTAGTTGAGGAAGCCATATAATAGAAGCAAGAGCAGTGTCTGAATAGTTTGAAAGGGTCTGAGGAAATTTTAATAAGGGGGCAGGGCTGTGATTCTACAGCCTGTGCAGAAGGATGTCAAGCAGGCTCATGACTGTCTGGGGACCCAGAACAGTGATCTATAGCTGGACAATCTTGGAAGAAATATTGGAACATTGTTTTGTTCCTGTTTTGACATTTATGTGCCCAGTTCTAGCACCCTGGCATATGTGGAAGATACAATTTCTGAGATTAGAGTGCCACCTGATAGAAGAGTTCTGGCTGTTTCTAAAAGATCTTTACATATCCTGATGAAATTTTTTTTTTAAATGGGTAAATCACTGATGAGTTGGTTCACATAAATAAGTATGGAAGACAGTGATGCTTAATACACAACTCTCTGCTTCTCAGTCATCAGTTTCATCTGGACTACTTCAGCCAGCAACATCCAGCAGATGTAGAAATGTTAGCTGAGTTCTCTGCAAATATTTGAATCAGTGTAGAGGGGGCTGTTGTTGGTAGAAGACCAAACACAGGTATTGTTTTAATTGCCATGTGGAATCTTTTAATAAATAATTGCATGCTTTTTGTGGACTGGTCTCAGAAATTTAAAGCTTTGTTTTGCCTGATATAACAACTGCTCAACTGCACCGACAGGAATAACTTTACAACTTTATTTCTATTTTATATGTATACAGCTTCAAAAGGCAATTAGTATTTATTTAGCTAAAATGTTTCAAATATTAATAGCAGCTTCAAAATGTTGACAAGCCCTAAAGCCCAGAAACTAACATGCTTTGATGTGTTTGTCTTCTGGTAGCTGAAGAGAGAACTGATTTAAAATGTAAATAATTAGTTTGCTTGGTATTTTCTTTCCAAATGTGAAATCTGTTTGTTTTTTTTCCACTCCAAACAGTTTAAATTACGTTTTATTTATATGATTTTATAATGTATCTCCAAAAAGGAAATGGAGACAACTTGCTTGCTGACATCCTACTGACCCAGTTCTGTGCCTCTAGGTAACTTGCTGTTTAGGTTTGGCACATGTTGGCCTCAGTGTGGCACATCTTCCTGTTTATCTGTAGGCACACAAGCAACCCTGCTGAGGCCACTGCTCCATTGAGGTCAGCAACATTACTTAATTTATTTAAGATTAAATTCACACATTTTTGAAGGATTCCTGCCATAATAAAGATATTTTCTCTTATAGTACAAAGGGAGTATTTACACCTTAGGCATTTCAAAATTTATCTCCACAGATTTTTTTTATTTTGCAACAAAATAGAGCAATTATTGAGGACTGATTCCCAGCTGAGGATCTATATCTACAGTTTCCCTCAATATACAGCACAGATGTACGACTCTTACACTCACAGTGGCAACTTAACGCATCTATCTGGCATTGCAGGAGCACCTCTCAGTCCCAAAGGAACCCTTTTATCCCTTACCTACAAAATAGTCTTTGAAACACTGGAAGCAAAACAACTAAACTGAATTTTGTATCACAAAGACATGGCCAGAGAGGAATTTAAGTTCTTTTAATTTTAAAAGTATATCATGAAACAGAGCTCTGAACCAAATCCCAGTGCTGCCAGCATGAGGCAAGTCCCATGAAGGCCTGCAGGACATCAACCCTGCTGTGGAAAGATTCAGAGGAGTCAAAAAGCTTGAGAGATCCTCATCTGGCTGTTGGGGCTGCTGCAGGAACTGATAGAGGGCACATACGTGTGACATCCCTAGTA
The DNA here is from genome assembly GCA_013400415.1 of Scytalopus superciliaris. Lineage (NCBI taxonomy): Eukaryota > Metazoa > Chordata > Aves > Passeriformes > Rhinocryptidae > Scytalopus > Scytalopus superciliaris. The sequence continues at coordinate 194,884 of VXBX01008302.1, forward strand.
AGCTCCTGCTACAAACCCCTGACATTGTTAGACTGAATTTAACATTCTGCAACCCTATGAACTCTGCCCACCTGGTATCTGATAGTGTCCTTCTGTGACATCCTGTTTTACAAACAGATGAAGGTTTCTAACCAGATGGCAACATTTACACATTTCAAAGTGTCATTCAATTTCCCCTCTGACATTAAAAGGCACTGAAGCTCCACACAGACAAGTTATTTACAATGGCAATCTGCACAGTGTGTGTTAAATACAGACAGTGAACCTTGCAAAAAAATTACCTGCAAAGCCATCACAACAGAGCTCCTATCAAGACTGAGAAGGCTGGTAGAGCAAGCAGAGATGTCTGAACACGGAGCTGTCTCACCCAACTAGAGATCTTTGCAAAGGAGGTTTCTCCAGTGGAGCCGAGTCCTGCAGGCTCCCTTTCAGTGAGCAGAGAGTGTGTGTTGAGACCCACACCCCAGCAGCTCTTGGTTGGCAACGGCATCTGCCCACCTATCTTTGTGGAAACCACGTGCTCACTAACTGCCCCATTTTTATGCCAATTAATATAAAGCAGGGAAATGTCAAGACATTTTCAGCCTGTAACAAATGAGTCAATAGGCATGTCTTTCTCCACTAAAATCTATACAGAAACCCATGTTCCTCTTTAACTCTAGGGTAAAAAGAAGAAGGTCTGCTTCACATTAATTTTTTTCAGATCAATCACATGCTAAAAGCTGTCCACAGGAGACTGCAATAGCGAGTCCCTTCGTGTCTTTGCCCTGTCTCTAGTCAATTCTAATCCCAAAATGCAGTTTAGCTACATGTGGATGTGTCATGTTTCATGAGGGTAACACATTTACAAGCTGACTGCTCTTATTTACATTGCTTTCATCTCTTCCTTCCATTGGCATTCTACAGTATCATATTATCAATTCAGCCTTTGGGAAAGAGGCCAGTGTATAAATCTTTGGAAAAAAAAGATCCTGCGTGGATTAGCAAGTGACAGATGGTAGGTTTAGTGTTGTACCATGCTGAGGCAATCCACATAGGAGGCAGGTTGCCAGGCACACAGCACGGCATGAACAAGTTCTGGCCTTACACAACTGATGGCAAGCAAGGTGAAGGCCATCCAAACACCTGTGATGAGGAAAAGAAGTGCAGCAGCTACTTCATACCTGGTCATGGTGACCAGGTAGGAAAAACCAAGCAGCTTTCCAAGGCTAAATCCCCTGGGATCTGTTGGGCTGGCACAGCACAGCCACACACCCACTTACCAGTGGCAGTCTGTGATTCACAATGGCTCAGACATGAGCTCAGAAAGCAGTGCAGCTCCCTGCTTCTGGGACTGGAGCTAGCCTGTTTTAGAGCAGGCTCAAATACCTCTGCATAGCACTGCACCCTTACAGCTGCTCCTTCCCTTTCACCATCCCCAAGGACTCAATTTAACCTGGCTGAAACAACAGCAAAGGTGCCCAACAAAACTCCACCCTGCCAGTCTTGCACCCCCCCTCTCGCAAGCAGGAAGGACCTCTTCAATACCAGCCCACTCAGGTAGTGCTCCAGCACAGAAGATCACAGACCTCCCAGCTCAAACTCTACAGCAGACATAATGCAGCAGCTCTTTGCCACCAAATCCTCCCTCACAAACAAGCAGCAGCTTTCTGTTGGAAGCTGGACAGCCTGATGTGAGGCCAAACGCTAGTTACTCCAAGTGAAGGGCTGAATTACAATGAACGCCAGACTGGGAAGTCACTTTGCAATACGGACGCTCATTTATTTATTGTTTTATCATGACACATAAAATGCTATGGCTGCAATATCAGAACATGGTGTCATTTATAAAATACCAGTATTAATGTGGTGGTAAGATACTGCTAACATTTACAGAGAGGTGTATAATAATTCCATAGCTTTGCCTAATGGGTTGCTTCAGTGACAAAACACCCTGGCAAGCAGATGATGGACAGAATACAGTGACTATTATCATGGTTTGTCCTTCTTGATTACTGAATGGCCTATAATGATATCAATAATTGTTGCTGAGTCTAATCCGTTTGAATATGGTAAATAGATCCTTTGCTTTTACAGTATGTGTCAGAATAAAAGAGAAGCATCTGAAAAATAAGAAGACGTCATTTCCTTATAAAATGAGATGAAAAAATAAAACAATATATATGGAACTTTCAAGTGTCTCTTTTTATATTTAAAGCTCTTATCTCAATATATTGTATTTAAACATTCTTAAATAATCATTCTGTACCTTTGATCTTCTGTTTCACTTTTGGAAACAAATAATCTCACTATAAATGTGTGCAAATAGAAAATATATAAATATATGTATGGCCCATGTCATAAAAAGGTGGTCTCAGAATTGTCATTTTTACAATGGTCAGTTGGGGTTTCTTTCACTTTATCCTGCAAGTCATTTGAACTCTGTTCTTTTAAGTCTTTGAAGTCCACATGCAAAGAAGAGTCCAGCACACACATATTGCCCTGTGCTTCATTCTGTAAACTGCTTGATGACACCTGTAAAACAGTCCCAATCTGACTGAACAGTGGGGTTGATGTGATCCACTTCAGCAAACTGAAGTCTGCTTGGTCAACTGCTACACTCCATGGGAATGTTGTTCCCACAGGCAACGGCTCCACCTCTGAAGTGCTGCATCTAACTTCATGAAATCCCATGGACCTTTCCAGACTACTTGCTGATGAGGGGAGTTTGTTTTCCCCATACAGCACAGCACCCTGGGGAGAGGCAGCCACAGTCTGATTTGTTTTATGTTCTGCCTTTGCGTGCTCTTGGAAAAGCGACTCACTTCTTTGCGGAGATGTTGGCAAAGGTGTGCTTTGGTTATTAGCCTTATAACAATCACCAGTATTTGAGCCAAGGCTTGGTGAGAAACTGTCTGCAAAGGGTTGTGCCTGACGTATTGTCTCCTTTACATTCAACTTGGTCAGGAGCTGGGTGCGAATCTCTGGGGCCAGTTTACTCAACTGGCGTCCAAGCTGAAGTTGGGTTGGGAATAGTGTTCCCTGAAGGGTTCTGTACAGGAATCTGCAAGAGGAAAATGTGCATGTGAAAAGAAATGAAAGAAGGAAATACCCAATATGTTATTAAGAGAAAATATCCAAGACAAAAGTACAACACAGAAAAATAAGAATGTTCCATGTGTTTTTCTTACACTTGACACAAGCAAGCTTGCAGAAGGAAAGTTCTGAATACTATGCTAATATTTTGATTAATAACAAGCAGCGTAATAAATCTGTGTCTTTAGCCACCTTGTGATTACACACAGTCTTTCACCCTTCCTGATGAGGAATCAAAGGCAATGGGGATCAGTCTGCAGAGCAGGTCTCCTACATCCAAAACCAGGCAAGTGGGTCTACATCATACTGTCAGAATTTCTGTACTGCGTGCACTTTATGTGAAGATGAATTGAAACCAGAAGCATCACAGAAAACCTCACAGGGTAGCAAATCTCTGCATGGCCAGGAAGTTGAGCCAACAGTCTACAATTATCCTGATCCTGCGGTCTATGGCCAGGAGCTAAGGTCTGCTCCTGTGGTCAGAAACACAGAACAGGTTAGACAACCTGATTTCATATAATTAGCAGCTGAATTAAACTAACTTGGCTGGTAAGGCAAAATGAAAGAGAAGGAGTGGAAAAAGAAATGTTTCTTGCCCTCCCAATCATATACATAAAGTGCCTTCATATACCAGAAAAGATATGAGAGAAGATACAGTACCTGGGCAGCAATGCAACGACTGGTGATATAATGCAAGTGAAATAGAATATAGGGTCTCCCATCAGCCTTTCCATAGTCCAGTAGGGATTGGATGGAGGATGGCAGACTGGGCAGGAAGCATTGTAAACCAGAGCCACAAAGAAAAATAAAATGATACTGAAGATGCAAGATGACCAGTGGAGAAAAGTCTAGATAAAAAAAACAAAACCAAAACCAACAGAAATATAATGATTCTTTATATTCTGAGAAATTTGCTGTGACTTGTAATTAAAACTTCTTAATTTTTGGAGTCAAATCCACGCACACCAAAGGATTTAGAGTCTTGTATATTTAAACATTCTTACTATAGATACAACTGTACAAAGCTGTTTGCAGATCACATTTTAAAACCATTTTTGTGTTTGTTTCAAATGCTTGCTAAAAATAGAATGTGCTGAGGGAAAGAAAAAAAAACCAATCTTCAGTCTCTGAAAGATGGCAGTAAGAAAAGAATTATGTGTATGCCAGAGAGTTTCTATGCAGGCTGTGGGTACTTACCCAAGTTTTGGTTTCAATAGCCAAATGCAGTATGATGGTGAAAAGAGCTATTGTGGTGATGGGAGTTCCCCAGGAAAAGATGTCCACCTCCGAATCATAGTAAGTCTGCAAGGAAGGAGACAGAACTTAGCCCAAGCTGTGTTGCCATTTCTCCTCAAAATCCTTAAAATAAATTTATAATTTATAAATTATAATATAAAATTAAAATTGCTTAAACCAACACTTACAAAATAGGGGATGAAGAAGCAAACCAGACTTTGATACATAGCATCAATCATGTTCATCCAAAACATGTGTGGTTGGTACTCCTGTGCCATAAAAAAAAAAAATTAAGAAAACCAGATCATAATGAAAATGCTATTTGCCAGGATAGGTATTTTGACGGGTATATTTCAATGGGCAGTTTTAAGGGCTTGGGAAAATAGTTTCCTAACTTTGCTCATCACTCAGCTTACCTGGGGGGAGAAGCCTGAAGAGTCTACCTGCAAGTCACTCTGTTCTGGGATAAAAATCTTTTGCCTCTCTTTTTATTTATTTTTTTTCTCCTGGCAGAGGGTGTAAATTGAATCTGATGCTCCGGCCAGGAAACATTTATGAAGGTGCCCAACTTTATGCACTACAGTTAGATCACTGATTTCAGGCGGAGCTATGTGAGGTTTAAGAAAATGAGTAAATGGCTTCTACGTCACATACAGACAAGCACAGCGTATTTATTCACAAAAGAGAAAACAGAAAATGCAGAGAAAAAAAGATCACAGAGAAAAAGATCCACAGTGACGACCTTTAGTTGTAATCCATGCAGCAATGTATATATGTTATAAATATGTATATAAAACATACACACACAGACATACATGTGTCGGCACAAAATTGCCTGCTAAATACAATATTAAACCAACATTTTGGTTTAAAGAAATATACAAGTGCAGGGGTATAGATGGTCATATAAAGCAACCAGGTCTAAGGAAAAATAGTTTGTGAATGGCAAAGGATTTATTTTATTTTGGGAGATCATCTACATCTCAAACCACTGGATTCATCAGGGCTCCTTCCCATTATGGAGAATATAACTGCAGCCTAAAAATGGGAATTGAAAGACGCTTAGAAAAAATTACGGTGTTATTTGGCCTACTGAACTAACACATGGTTAACTACTGCATCAGGTTGTTCAGAGGGACTATGGAATTACCACTGTTGGAGACATTTGAAACTAGACTAGTTAAAAGACCTGAGAAACCTCATCTAAGTTTGAAGCTGTTTTGACCAGGGGTCTGGATCAGATGGCCTCCAGAACCATAGAAATTATTCTGTAATTCTACAGGCTTTGAATTAGAGATATCTTTTTGAAAAAGATTCTACCTGAAGCAGGATTTTTAAGTTTTTAAAATGCCTTTTTAGGTAACTATGCAGAGAATATGACCATAGATTTTAAAAAAAACTTGGAGTGGTCTCTGGGCTTATCTATGAGAAATAATTGTACTGTGAACCTAGGAGACTTATCAGTTTGCCAGCTGAAGACAGACAGACACAGCCTCCCAAAAAGTTTAAGCCATTACAAGATTTCTATCACCTTAGAAATGTGCAAGAAAGGAAGGTATTAATATTACAGAACTTCAAAGTGTAGTGCGCTGGAACAGAAGAAATGTAGACAATGGAAAACAACAGATGAAAAAGAGAGTGCAGACTAACAGGCTAAAAATAAGTTACACTAAAATTCTCCTTTCATCTTTCCAGGGGAGTGTCTAGCAATGCCATTACATGTGTGGGGTACCAAATGCAGGGTTACACCTGGAGGCAAAAAACACTCACTGTCTCCTCTCAGAGAACACAATATCAGACACTTATAAAAAGGCTTTTTCTTGGAAGCAATGTCTCTGTATGGATAGTTTCGCCAAGCGGAAAAATTTTCCCACAGTACACTGTACCTATAGTTACCAGAAATGGTTTGGCTCAAATCCCTGCTGCAATTCCTTCTGTTTTCATTGTACAATTCAAACAGATGGGGACAAGGTGTTTTCAGCAGGTATTTCAGCTGAATCTGTCATCTGCTGGTGACTACCTCCCTCAGAGACTCAGTCTATCGACCCTGCTTACTCCTAAAGCCATCTTTCTCTTCTGACTGTTTGTGAAGGGCTGGGGCCTGAAGTTTTGAGTAAGTACTTCGAGGTTATTCTGTGAAAGCCTGCACTGGGCTACAAGGTGCAATCTGTTTTACCTTTATGGTTGTTTGTGAGCCTGAACCCTGAGGGAGGTGTTCAGCTGAGACTGACTTAAAACATCCAGCCTTCTCTCCTGTCACATATTAAGAATATCTTTGTATTTTGGTTTTGGGGTTTTTTTTGTGTGTTTGTTTGTGGGATTTTTGTGGTGTTTCTTGTTTGTTTTGTTTTGGGTGAGTTTCTTTGTTTGTTTTTGTGGGGGTTTTTTTGGTTAGGTGTATTTTGACATTTTGACTCAGATAAGAAATACTACAAAATAACACTGACTTCTCAGACTGTTTATCAGTCATCTACCCTTTGGGAGCAGGGTTGGTTTTCAGCTGAAACTAAAGATGTTCAGCAAAGAAATTACAATAAGCAAGAAGTTTTTACCTCCATATTCTGTCCGCTTTTATAAAGCTGAGGTACAGCAATTAACACTTCAGCTGGCACGTCCTTATCCAGCACACCAGTGATCAGTTGTGGAAGAGAAGAGAAGAATAAATTAAAGAAGATGAGATACCACTGATCAATCATTGATGAGCCGGAGAACCCACAGTAGAACTGGTACCAGAAGAGAAGAGCCACGAACATCTGAAACAAAATGAGCGATGCTGTAAATATAACAAGATAAGGAGGATCATCATCCCATTGTGTTCTGAAACCATTCTGATTTCAGTTCTGCAAGGACTTATCTATGAATGCTAAACATGTGAGCAATCCTTCTGAGGATACCTAGTCTTTAACTCACTTTCTGATGTATGGACCACTTAGCTTAGCAAACATTTGGCAAGCCTACAAGTCTTTGTGCTGCTGGAACCTCAGATCTCAGGCATGAGGGATGACTTTACACAAAATTAACTTTCCGTTCAAGTGAAATGCTGAGGTGCAATTTAACTAACTGCAAAAAGCTCTCCCAATAACCACTGACCTCTAGGTATATGAGTACTGATGTCATAGCACGTATATGACTATTACAAGAACAAATATTTCCATAATAATATCCTCTGCTGGCTTGAGATGCTTTGGGAGGCTTTTCTGGTCTACAATAAATAAATGCAGAGCTTTTTAGCAAGGCCAACATCAGACCAGCAGCAGCAAGGAAGGGGAAACTGTAACATCTAGAAAAGTTGTTTTAACTATTCTATCTCTGTACTTTGACATTCAGCAAATTAGCAGTGCTGTAAAGATTCCCTAGTCTCCCTTACTCTTCAGCTCTGTAAAGAAATCAGCTGCATACACAGCTATTCACGTAGCTGAGCGGCAATCACCCAAAAAAGAACAAACCACGCTACTCATTTCTTCTACACTCTCTTCAGCATGAAGAATCCTGAAGGTTTTAGGGCTCAAGTGAGGTGCTAACCTCACCTGTTGATGGAGGATTTGAGACCTAGAAAAAGACAGGCAGCTTCCAAGGAAAGGAAATAAGCTCCCACAGTTAATTCTCCTAGAACTACAATTTTTATTATTCTTTGTAAAGCGATTAACACTAAATGAAAGGCAACCGGAAAAAATGTTGTATACTGTTCCTCAAGGGTTTTCCTCATTTTAACCATGAAGAAAGGAAATGACATGACCTCTCCTTTCACTTCCTCTCCTTTTTGTACTCTGTTCTCAAAAAGCTTTCAGCAAGATGGAGACATTAACCCTCCATGACTTTTAGATATACAGAGGAAAATACAGATTTGTTCTATCTGTATGTCAATATGTGGTTGAAATTTACATGTAGGAGGAAAAAAAGTCTATGGTCTGCTTAGTCAGTGAAAGCTGCTGCAAGGAGAGTTAAGTCTGTCCTTGTGAAGGGGAATTGCCACAGAGTAAGAGGGTCAGTCCTGCAGTACCTAAATGTATATATATCTGTGTATATAGAGAGAGAGTAGATACATGCTCAGGCAATGTTTGCACAGTACATTGAAGTGGCTTGTATATCAGCAGCAACATACATCTCACTGTTTGCAAGCCCATACTGTAAACTACTGAAAGTTAAATAGCAGTATTGTTTTAAGGATCACCTCTATAAATGTTTCTGTAAATACATTTCAAGAAAAATATCTTCCTCCTGCCTAAACAAGGCTGAGTTACCAAAGCTTACTGCTCTTCAGTGCAGTTGGCTGGCACATGGCAATTTCATTCCAAAACTGAACATTTTTAGAAAATTATTTCCTTTCCACACCCAAAACCAAACAAAATTCCTTGAGTCATTTCTCAAAAAGAAATTGCAGTGAATATGTGAATTTAGATACTTTTCTCTCACTCATTTTAAATAAAACAAAATGCAGCTAATCCAGGACCTATGAATTTTTTTCTCTAGAGCCTTCCTAGAAGTAACCTCTCTTGAAAGGAGTTTGGCTCTGACAAAAATGGATAGTTTGACAAAAATACAGTCAGCTGAAAAATTTCCTATGATCTCTAGTACGGGTGTCAGCAGTACTGTCGAAGAAAACTGTACAAATAAATGAAATTTCAGTAGCCAGAATTAAATCAGATTTTTTCTGACGAAATTTTATTTTGTATTAAACAAGTGTTTAACTTAATTTCAAATACTATGTTCTCTCTTGCTTCTGTACATTGCCCCCTGAATAAGACAAAATCAATTTACATGAAGATTTTAAATAAAAAAGGTTTCCTTTCTTTCCCTGCCAGATCAGACTGTTTTATGAATGTGGTTCCAGACAGAATTTTTGAGTGACTAAAGTGTATGTCAAAAAATGTTCAGTGCTCTCTTGCAGAGATAATATATAAAGAGGAAGATTTGCCTGCTTGTGCAGGTAGAATTTTGATGAAATTCCTTTTCATCAAGCTCAGATATTTCCAATCATGCTATGTTTTAATTTATATTTTACTTGTGTTTTTATCATCCCCATCAAGCCAAATATCTCCTTGGATAAGTCATCTAAGTTTCCAAATGGCTTTTGCAGCAATGTGGAGTTTAAAATTTGAGTTAGATAAGTTCTAGTGAAGAATGGAAAATTTCAAAGTATGAACAAATGGCGAAAAACACACTTGAAGAAACAGAAAACTTGCAGAGAACATTTGTAGTGTAGCTATCTCAACTCTCTGTGGAGAATCATCCAGAATCGTGTCCTTGCAAAAGGATCAGGTGCTCCTATATTTCCTTTTCTAATACTATTTCCCTAAGGGCAGGCACTGTGTCAGACAAGTTCATGTCTATATGCTGGATACCCAACTACAGTTTTAGAGTCAGTAGCAGTAAGTATTTCTCAGAAAGCTCTGAAGGCTGCCAAGACAAAGCCAATATGAAGAGATTTCCTCAGTTATTTTCTAGCCTTGAGGCAGCAACGTCTTACTAAAAATGGCATGAGAAATAACACTTGTAATCAAGGGAAGTTGTACCAAAGAAAATGGAAGATTTTACGAATGCTGAACAAAACCATACATGTACTAATAGCATCTCTGGCTGCTGACTGCTGGAATGCCTTATGTGCATTACTTCTGGCTTTTTTTACTTATTATTCTGATATAAGATGGCTATGCATACACTTCTTGGAAGTTCATATTTGATATTGTCAATTGGTATCTTAGAAACATCCAGCACCGGGGGTGGGAGTACAGATGTTCAGCATCATTCAGGATCAAGCCTTAAAACTCAGACATTTGAACACTATCACGTATTTCATTGCTGTACTTCAACTGGTGCCTCTCCACCCAGTGAGACATTACTTAAATCTGCTTGCTATTTCTGACTCAGGCAGCACCTCAAACTACAAAGTCCCTTCCTTCTTCTGTGTCTGGAAGGACATTTGCATGCAGTTTCTGATGTGACCACACAATGTACATGCTTGTTTTAATACAAAGACATTTTATTAATTCTTTAACAGCCTTAGGTATTCTGTGATGTTCAAAATTTTGAGCAAATGATGGTCTTCTGACAGAAATTGAGGATTAGGTTAACACTGGAAAGCAACGCTTACAAAACTGAAAGCTACCCTTTTTTCTGATACTGAGAATAAAATTCAGTTTTCTGCACACAATTCATACATTACCCTCTGGAGCAAACAGAAGTATGAGAGCTCCAGTTCTCCTCTTTTTCCTGCTTCTTCATATGCCCTGCTTCCAAGGTGATTTGCAGCTGTTGCAATTGAGCAAATCCATGTGCCTGTCAGTGACTCCCACCCAGCTGGTGGAATTCTTGGTTGTCTTGTTGGCAGTTTTCAATCAATCATCTTTGTACTCCAAGATCAGTGCAAGGGGCCTTTGTTGAGGCAAAGGAGTTGATCTGCCAGCGGCTCAATGCCCAGTACTGGACTAACTCCTGTTTCATACACCAGGGAGGAAACATAGACCGTCATCTGTTCTTTACCATGGTGTGCTTCCTTGTTAATGAACTCCTTTGCTTAGTTGGGAGTAAGATAAATCAAGAAAAAGCCTTGCCAATTTCTGCATCCGAGACACAGAGAGAACTCAAATTATCTCAAGTCACTAGGGAATATGTACAGCGATTCATAAGCAATGATGAGATATGGTCAGAAAGAGAAAACACACTCAACTGCTACTTTGGACCAATGTTGGATGGCTTTGGCATTAAAGACTCCCATATCTAGCCAACTAAATTCTGCAGAACTACTCTATAAAGAAACTTCTCTTAAGCAGTGCTTGTTATTTCTGTTACCTAATTTGCACATTCAGCAGCACACTGTAGCTGTTATGGAGTGGGTCCCGTATTTCTGCAAATGGCAGCCAGCTGTCTTTCAACTCTGCAAATTTCTTTGCAGCTTATTTAGAAACCATTTGAAGGCTGACCTAATGCTCACTTAGTACAAAATAAACCCTGGAAACATGTGGTGCCATAAAGCTTCCAAGTCAAACACTTACTGCATTTTTGTAGAAGAAATACAGCACCATGTTGGCGAGTCGGGAATAACACCAGTGGCCATGAACAAGCAAAAGCTTCTCCAAATGCCTGAACCTTGGGATTGCAAAGTCACTTGCCATCACCGCCTTTAATGAAAGAAAAGTTGGAATCGTTATTGTAAGCATCACTTTCAACACCAACAATGAATCTAGTCATCTTCTCGGCTCATACAGTCAATGGAAATTGTACTCATGAGGAATGAAACCCATTACAGTGCATATGAAATGCGGCTATTGCTGCATTGATTTGAAATACCCGTGAGCAAACCCAGCAGCTTGGCAGAGCATGCAAGGCGACCTGGTCCTCGCCCAAAGGAGATTACAGCCAACATTCCAGATGGTGACAAGCAACAGCAAAAAGCAAGAGGTGGGAGAATGGCTGGCAACTGCAGTTGCCCAAGCATGAAGGCTCAGGGTCCATGTGTGAACATCTTCGTGGCAGTAACATCTTTCCCTGTAAAAACCACAGCATACTTACAGGGCAAACTGAATTTCCAGAGAATAAAATAAGAAAAGTAAAATTAGGCGGTTGCATCATAATTAGCAGACATTAAAAGGCAAAACAATAAAAATATTCATTTTAATTACATTTGCAGTCCTGGCTTATGATGTTTACTTAGCTGTGCTGATATATCAGTATTTTGAGGATTTTTAAGATTGGACTTTTTCTATAACTTTGTATGAAAAACATCACACTAGATGAGACTCCTCCAGGACTGTGCAGGCTGTCAGATCACACTGACAATATGAATCACCTAGTCTGTAGTTCTGACTAAGTTTCAGGGTACTGTACATCTAGACAAGACCTTGTTGTGTTATCACAGTTGTTTCATGATTTTCCTTATCCCTAGGATCACACTAAGATTTCTTTGAATATTATTTTACATTTCATTTTCTATTTTGGTATCACCTTTCTTCTCACAGTTCATTTCAGCAAAAACATGAAGAAAGGTGAAACCTCCAAAGGAGCAATATCTCCCTCACACTCTGCTGTGTATATTTTGGCTGCATTTTTAAATGAGAAACATCTTTCCTTTTAAGTTTTCCTAATCCCCTTTCTTGGTAAATCATGAAAAAGGCTCAGTTTTCCCAAGTAAGTGCTTGGAGAAGCTATAAAACTCTAAAACAGTATGCAAGAGTAGGTGTAAGAATGCATTGCAATTTAAGCAGTAGACATATATAAGCACTGAGACATTTTTTAATATGTTGACACATCCTAGGATTTCTCAGGTACTGAGACACACTTGTTATAACTGCCCTGCACAGAAGTCTGATTTGTCTTGCAGACACACAGCTATCTTACAGTTTGAGGAGAACAGAGCTGTGCTGTCTGCTTCCTTGTCCTCCACCCCATCTCAGCCTATTCCAATGTCAAAACAAAACCGCTAGCTTCATTTGTGCTTCTAACATAGTACTTCACAGCAAACTGTGAGAAGTGTCAGGATTTTTTTCTTTTTTTATTCCATTTTTATTACAGCAAGGAACATGGTAAGGAAGGTAGTGTTATCCAATTACATTTGCATGTTTACTTAGTCTCAAAATATCCCCTTGATTTTCACATTTTATTTTTCTCTTCCAGCTTTTTCACAGGAAAAAGTGAATCATGCTCCACATGCTTCCATAGAATGTGGAAAGAAAATGAATCAGACGGTATTGCTGTTTGGGACATCTAAATGCTCAACGCCTTCTGAGTTTCTATGTGTGTACAATTCTGACAGTTGTTTATAGTAAAGAGGTCTGCATGGTTCCTTAGGACCTTGCATTAAAGGAAGGGATCTATAAACATTTTCCACTCTGTTGAACTTTCATTTAGAAAAAAACCAGGTAGTTTAATGAGTTAATGAGAAAACAGCTTTCAGATCTGAATATACTGCAAAAGCCAGAGGCATTTGAGGACTGGTTATTGTAAGTGTATGAGCTCAACTGAAAGTGGCATAAAGGGGAGAGGAGTCAAAAAAATGCTATGAGCATTGTATGTCTGCATTAGCAAAGCAAGTGACCTGAGTTAATACACAGATGACAAGAGCCAATAATTTCTTAAGAGATGATAAGACCAAGGAGTTTGGGGCAGACTTGTTTAATTCATAGGCTTGGAGGGGACCCCACAAAAGCAGCCTTTTCTGGGCTCTCTGGAACTTGGACTGCCTGCAGAGTGATACTGCAGAAGTTATGCAGAGCTCTTGGAGCCTGATGAAGGCTGAGGAACAACAAATACACTTGGAATCAGCTTAGTCCAAAAACTCCTTTTCTCCTGCTCTCTCCAGCCACTGAAGTCGAACTCACAGGGTCTATGGCTGGGATGCCACATGCACAAGTTGTATCTGAGTATTTTTATAGTAGGGTTTTTTTTAGTCTAATTTACAGCTGCTAACATGTCTGTAGAACCATTCTTAACAGATGAAAACTGTCTGTCTGAAGCACACTGATGGCCTTTTACTGGCCCTGGAGATTACTTTCACTGAACTCACTGGATGATTAGAAGGAGGAGAACAAGTGTAATAGCTCTGCTGGGTCAGGCTGAACCCTGTCTTTCCTAGTATTCAGCCTCTAAAAATGGCCAAGAGAGAATTTGAGGATTTGAGGATTCATACACATTGAAAGAGCGTATGAATAAATAAGAAAAACATCTACTGAGTTTCCTCCAGAGTTCTGTCTTAGCTTCTTGTGATCTGCATGCCAGAAAATGCACAAAGTTGACACCCAAGTTCATAGCCCACATAAATTTTTGTTTCATAAGTTTTTGTGTTGATCCAAATAAATTATAGCATTCATGCAACCTCATGGAATAAAATTCCATAGCCAACTTGTGCACTGTGTGAGGGAGGCCTCTCTTTTCTTTTGAGCAAAACATTCAGCCCATGTTGCAAAAAATGCAATGTGGGTCAGAGAACCACCCACTGGTAACTAAGTTAAGGAGCATGCTCATCTGCTCAGGTCCTCAGGATGGAAACACTTCCCACTTTCTCTGAAGAGCTCTTTGACATATACTCAGTTACGCTATTTTGTCATGCAATCAGTCTGCCCAAATACAAGGTAGGTTGTGGAAATGAGGTATCTTCCTGATTCTCTGTGTCTTACTGCCACGTCTGGTGCTAACACTGCAACTGAACTGCACTAGCAGTAGAGGCGGCTGAGGTAACAGGTAATGCATCCTATACATATATATCCTGTCTTCAGGGATGAGAGAAGTGCCTTGCGTACAGTGGTAAATACATTAATCATGGGCAGAACACATCCAGAAGACCACAAGGCTAGTCCCCTTATCCTGCTGTTCCCTGTGACGGGAAACATGGAGAAAACCAAGAGTTGGTAAAATGCGTAGGGAGCAGTGGTTCTGCAAAGGGATGCAATTTCCTCTTTCTTCACTGCTTTGCTGTCTGATTAAGGCTGAGTGAGAGAAATGTGTGGGTGACTAGACTAAGGGTCACCACTACACCATGCAAATAAGCTGCATGAGTTGTATTGTCTGGTGCAGCCACTCCACAGAAGAAATATACCCAAGCAAAAAGAAGAGAATAAAAGCCAAAATCAGATGAACCTTTATTTCCTAAATAATGCAAAGCTGAGCTTTTTTCCTTCTTTAAGCCAGTATTTAGCTAATTATTTCTTTAATCATATTGCTTAGATGGCTCCAGTAAAGTTGAATTTTCTTAGATGATGGTGTGCTTGAACTCATCATGGATCTGAGAACAAGCAGAAGCTCAAACTTAAGCTGAAAGTACCCTTATGACACATAACTGGCACTCCTCAGCACAACTTACTGCTTCTCCTTTATTTCTGCTGACTATCCAGAGGCAGCTTGATCAATCTGATCTATGGGAGTGCTTTCCACTGAATAAGCAATATTACCTGCATGCCTTCTTGACCAGAGATCCCCACACCAACATCTGCCACTTGGATCATGCTGACATCATTAGCACCATCACCTAAAGATGACAAAACAGAGTTTTGTTGTCATTTGTAGACCAGAAAGAGCTAGCAGCAACAAAGCAAAGGAAAAACAGTTGTTACTGAGTTGTTGGTACTGGTACTGGTACTGTTGGTTGAGTATAGTAAGGGAGGCATGTACTAAGTGTTCGGTGGGTATACTGAGGGAGATACGGGGTAGAAAAGGATAAATCTTTGGAATATAAGGTTCAAAAGGAAAAGTTTCCAAGACATTATGATCTTTGTAGACCTTTTTATCATGGAAAAGTGAAAATAAACCAAATCTGTCTCTTTCTAGCAATACCTAAAGTACAAGTATCAGGCCTGAACTGCACCAGTAGTAAAACAGTGGAGGGCTGAGAATGAGCTTCTCAATACTTCTGCTTCTGGATTAACTGCCTATAATCAGGTTTGACTAAGAATTAAATGTGCAAGGAGGCCTAAAGCCAATGAGAATGTCTACACAGTAAAAATACCAAAAAAAGTTAAAAAGTAGATGAATGAAAGAAAAAATCAAGAGACTAGGGTTGACCAGTCCAAGATCTTTAATACACCCAGGACTGGTAGATTTAATTGGAATGGTTGCACAGTCACCACCCCTTGCTCTGCTTCCAGTCATGATACCACAAGTGATAGGTGCCATAGAAAGGATACCAGAATAAGACCTGTATCTATTTCTTAAACTCTTGAATTTACAGCCAGTGTGCTAGTGGAAAATGAAACCATAGTAGCTGATGACAAGACACTTGGTTTTGAACTTCAGTGGCTGAGGTGTACATCACTTCTCACCACATTTTCCCTGCTGTTGGCACATATAAGAGCAGTATCCGCTCACATGACAAGGCTGATGTCTTTGTGACTTTGTGGCACAGCCCCAAGGTAGCTCATATTAGTTAAAAGGAAGGTTGCATAGAGCTAGGCTTTAAAGCAGAGCAGGAGCTTGAGCTCAACTCCTAGGCAGAAGACGCTCAGGAAGAATGAAAATACCAGCTGGCCAGTCTCCACTACTGTTTTAAGCATTCTCGATAATTCAAGTTAAGGAGCCAGACGTTTTTTACAACATATGCAAATTATTATGTCCACAGTCAGTCAGCCACAGATATAAATTCAGTAGGAGGGAGGCATATTTGAGCTAGATATAATACATTAAGCATGAGGATTATGAAAATCAGCATGTTTGGTGATGAGGATGTCACACGAGTCTGGCAGTCATTATACATACTTAGGGTTTCTCATGGGTAGGTCCAACCCACATGTGCTCCTGCTATGATTAACCAATACAGGAAGATAAAAGCAAGCGTGTTTGTGACAATATGTGCTGCTGCAACCATATCTTTGAATGCAACACAAGCCTAAACTTGAGATAGGAAAAGAAGAGCTGGTGTATTTTTTTTGTGTAAAAACCATGGAAACATGGAAGACCCTGTCAAATTTAAAACAGGTTGACTGTCAAAGTCTCCCCTTCACCAACTGAGTGATTAGCTGGGAAGAAGTGTAGGTGTTGGCATGATGCTAGTTGTAAATCCACTCTCTATACTAACAAGGCCAAGTCATACCCTCTGCTATATGGCTGATTTGAGATGAAAAATGCAGAACCTTAAGTGTGATTGGACAAAACAGCACTGAGCATAACTTTTCTCTGTTTAACTCACTGGTTACAAAATTGTGTTTTGCAAAGCATCAGCTAACCCAGTTCGTCACAGACATGTAAAAACCTCACAGCATACCTGGGTTCCGATTACCTAACTTCTGTAGGAAGAAATTCCAAATGCAGCTCCAGAATTCTATCTTGGTTTTGATTAAATATGTTAGAATAATGTGTTAGAACTGTCCAACATGTCTTCAGAAAAAACTGGAAGGCAGTTTCAGCTGTGAGGCAGCTGGAAGGGTGCTATTGCAAGTCAAAAAAATTGAAACTCTCAAGACACAGTGCACATCAAGGCAGGCTAGTTTAAACTGAGGTATTTACCTATTGCCAAGGTCATTGCTTTGAGTTTGTCTCTGACTAGTTTCACTACCATGCTCTTTTGGAGTGGGGTAGAGCGACAACACAGTACTGAACGGCATCGCTTGGCCAGTGCAAGAAATTTATCTTCTAGCGTAGGTTCCAGGGCATAAGCTAGAGTCCTTCCATCAATCACAAGGCCCAAGCTGGAAAGCACAGAGGAAGAGGGTGGATAGAGAGGGGTGAACCCAACAGTCATGTTTCCAGTAGCTTCGTCTATTGTGTTGTTTGAAAATTTAGACTCTACGCATTGCAGACATTGTTCCAGCAAGACAGCACATGTCTCCTGAAAAAAAATTCAAAATAAATATGCTTGAGAGAAAAGAACATGTATTCAAGGGCTTCTGTTTGCTGTATGTTTAGGCATAATGAATATGGGGAATATGTTCTATTTGCTGCGCTGTTAAAGTTTTAATTTCTAATAATTTTTTATTTGCTCAAAACACACAATTCTTGCAGAAGGTATGAGAACAATATGGAATAGAAAGGCTTAAAATCTAACTCTTCTTTAACATGCAGTATTGCATGCTAAACTTATTTCTTTTAGTTTCTTCTCAGAATAACAGTGCTGGGAAATGATATATAATTGGTACCAAGTTAAGTATGGTGATGAACACCATTATGGTGATGAACACCATGTATACGCCCACAACTCAGATCAGAGTGTTACACATTGTTAAAGGGCAATTAAAGGTTATTTAAGCTGAATTCTCTCTCCTAGCCATACTCAAATAAAAGATGCTATTGAGAATATATGAACATTTAAAAGAAATACCAGTGGTCTTACAGCAAAGTATGACTAAAAAGAAAAACCATAGAAAATCAATTTACCAGTTCAGTTGATAACTCAAGAACGGAAAATGCTGTTATCTTTTCTTCCTTTTCGAAAGAAATTGGAGCTGGATACTGAAGTCCAATTTTATCACCCCATTAAAGGACTATAGCACTATCAGTCTGGTTCCTTGTATGTTAGACCATATCAGTAAACTCTTTGTGACTGTCTGCTTGCAACAAGTTGAGCACAGAAAAGATCAGTAATTCAGAAGGATTAGAAAAGGTCTGTTAGGAAGCAAGGCATTACTGTAGATGTGGTTTTCTGCCTCTAAGTGTTAGCATTGAAAATTAAATATTCCTTCTATCTCCAGAGAAAAAACCTGATAAAACATGAATGGCTGAGTTATCTGAATACTACATTTCAGGGGCAAAAAATAAAGCACAAATTCTCAGGAGATTATCAATTGCTTTCTTCCTCAACATGTGTTTAGTAACAGGTTGCCTTTCAGACCCATTAGTCCCAATAAACAAAACTAAGAATGTTTTGAGAATGCATACCAAAGAAAGGCATTTATGTTGCTATGGCATATTTTCATTCATGGTGGAGTTCACTATACACAGTTACGGGTCTTCAGTAAGTTTATGATACATGAAACTATGACTTAGAAGCATGATTCACTGAAAAATATTCAAAGACATGTCCTACCTGGACATTATGGACGAAGCAGGAAAAGAAGGGAAAAAAAGAAGGAAATGGAAAAAAAGCCATCAAACTTTTAATTGTGCAAGTTGAAAATAAAACTAGTTGACTCGTAAACTTGTGTATTGGATCTGCTTACTGGTGATTCAGCATTCAAAGTGATGATTTCTTCATCGTGATCTAGTAGCTTGCAGGCATATGCAATATTAACAGCTGTTTCTTGCTTGTCTCCAGTAAGAACCCAAATTTGCAACCCAGCTTTGCGCAAGTTTGCAATGGTTTCTGGAACACCGTCCTGTAAACGGTCTTCGATGCCAGTTGCACCTAAGAACATAAAAAAAGCAAAAGACTCGGCATTAAATGAGCATTTGGGGCTCCCCAATGCCCCTGAAATTGTAAGCTTGAATTTAAAAGAAAAGAAAACAACAAAACAACCAGCAGTCATTTTTATTGGGAAACAGCTACACTATCACTGATTCCAAGACTTGGGCAGTTTTTTGGGGGTATTGAGAAAGAGGAGAGGAAAGGAGCAGGGGTAAAGCCTTGCGCAAAAGTCAGCAAATCTAGAATTCAAATCTTCAAAAGCAACCTGATGCCACTTCTAGTCCCAGAGGTTCACAAGACTTATTGTCTCTATGCTCTGTATCTTCACCATTTCCTCTGAATATTGCTAGAGAAGGTGTTGGTTCTCAGAGATCATTTCAGTTCTTAAGGGTCATTAAGACCCTTTTCCCAGTGAGAAGAGCTGGGTCACTAGAGATTTGCCTTTTGAAGGGGAATGACAGCAGGACTGCAGCTTGGCAGCAGCACATTAAGCTACAGACAAACATCTTCCTGCCCTGTTGCTGCTCTTTGCAGAAAGACACTGGTGGCTAAATGAGATATAGTAGAGAATAAATAATAAATCTGTTGGCCATGACGTGAAAGTGAAATGTGCCTTTTTCATGTTTTCTCTGTATCCTTCCATCTGTTTATAAGCAACTGGGTATCTTTGTTATGCTTACATAAATCCATTGACAGAGACAAGATCTTCATATATATGAAAAGTAGAAAAAAGCCACTCAGAACCAAGCTCAGTGTCACCACTGATACATCAGTGCTCCACTGAGTGTCAGAGAGACTTCAATGTGAGGAAATGCAAGCCTGGATACTGGAGAATGACAGACACGGAAGTTACCTGGAACAACAGGTTCTTTTCTCAGCTATTTATTATTCCTACAGTTGTTCCTTGGAGAAAATACCAATTAACAATAGAAGTCCACCTGAAGTCTGAGCACCAGTCATTTATGTGAAAACACATTCTTAGGGCAATGCTGGGAAAGCTATTATTATCCAAAAAAGGGAAAATACATTCATTTTCCAGACTTTTTATTCCCACAACCTAATCCTAACTGATCACTGCAAGATACAAACCACAGTATGAGGTTCTTGGGAAACGACTGAGCTGGTAGCTTACTCCTGGCTAGAGCTCACTTATTTGTCTGGCAGCTCAATTTCACCTTTCACACCCCCCCCCCCAGTTTCTTCATCAGGAAAAGCAGTTGCATGCATGGAGTAGTAGTGAATATATGTACATTTTAGAATCTTTCAGCATCTCAACTCAGAAAAGTATGACTTAGTTCTTTCAATACTTTTTACACACACCGATTTTAACTGCAAATCCTTGCCACAGAATACGCAGGCCCTGAGTGCATGTGCTGAGCCTGATGTATATGAGAGTTGATGCCTCTCCCAAATGCAGTTTACGAGCTTTGCTTTATGCATGTCTCTGGTGCCCCTGGAGTCATGGAAGTCTCTGACATGTTGAAGCGGCACTAAGCTAATGAAATTCTGCAGACAGTTTGGGCCAAGTCCTCCTCTTGTTTAGAGCAGCAGTTCCCATTTATGATATAATGTCAAATTCATCCCTGGTATTATTCCACTCATTTCACTAGTGATAAAATGATGGCAGGAACAAGGAAAACAGGGTATGTCTGTTATGTTAATTATATCCCTCTCCTTTGTGGTGCTGCACATGACAGCCATGATAAAGTCCTAAAGAAGCCAATTTCTCTACTGTCAGAAACAATTTAAGGGAAAGAATGGATTTCATAGCCAAGCTTTCAGAAATTTTATCACATTTTAATTTCATGTCCAGCTCTCATTTCATTACCTAGCAGATGCAGATTCTTCTCTATCCGCAGTGCTGACTGAAACAGAAGTTCTTCGCGATTTTCAATAGAGGATTCTGCTTCTAAATGAGTTTTTAACCAACAGGCATACTCTTCTTTGCTGAGAACCTATTAAAGAGTATGTGAGGGCACAGTCAATGTGATGCAGAGGCATTCATACTTTACTGAATAAAATGAAAAACAAGTTATGAATCAAGAACAATAAATTAATAAATGCCTTCAGTAAACTTTGTCAAGACTCTCCTTAAAAGCAAACTAAAAGGCTTCATTTACTTACTCTTTTTGCAATACAGAGAGTCCGCAGCCCATCCACAGCATACAGATTCAGGTAATTCTGGGTTTTGCTTCGGATTTTTTTTTGATGTTTGCCCCGAGGGTCATCTAGATAAGAATGAAAAAAATAAATTACTGATTGAAAAATAACAGCAGCAGAATGGCCTCAGAGAATAAAAACTTGTATACAGTACTCATTGCACAAGTATTTTATAACCGATACTTTCAGAGAGCCATTGATGTTTCCTGGGAAACTCAAATGAAACATTCCATTTAAAAAANTATCCAAGTTCTATTTTTTCTGTCTTCCTTCTTCAAAAATATCACTGTGAATGTATGTGAGAAATACCTTCTTTTTCTTACTCCTTAAGTATTTCTTTGGCCTGAATATTTTAAGAAATCATTACAATGTTCACAGAAAACAATAGAAGTATGATGTCAAATACACTACTAGAAAATGCTTTTCCACAGCTGTTTCCATGTGCAGAAAAATGACACTTAAAAATAGCACTTAGTTTTCCACCAAGGTTAATACCTCAAATCAAGTGGAAACAGTGCTCTGTTTTGTGTATCTAAGTGCACAAAGGTCCTTCTGTCTGTCAGTGCTGTACTGATACTACCTATCAGCCTGAACCAAGGCAAACAGTTCTGGGTATGACTGTGATTTCATTTAGAAGAGAATTTACACTCAAGAGACCCCACAGATAGCTTCTCCCTTGGGTGCATCAGCACAACTTCCACTTAGCTTTACTTTTCACTCAAAGCCATGTGTAAGAACTCAAAACCAAAACTGTTTCTTTTCTCTGTTTAGCTGGGATTGGTTCAACATGCTCCAGCATAAACACTTGCATGTATTGATTTTGCAGAAAGAAGGGAACTGGGAGCTTGGAATGCCAATATTCTGTGGTTTTTTCCATTTATTTCAACCATTTTGCTCATTGTATAACTATTTTCTCACCTTTAAAAACTGTCCTGTCCTCTCCAGATCTGTAAAGCTGGAAGTATACATACCCAGCTGTTCCTAAGGGACTCTATGAAGGTTGTGGTATTTCCTGCATACCTTAATTTCAGTTCCATCTCCAATTAATGTCATGTGGTGAATACAGATAGGAATATTCTTTCTAATAAGTCTACTTATGCTATCACTGTTGATTTTCTCAAGGGCACAATATAGATATACAACTCCAGAAGAACATCCCTAAGAGTATTATTTGCAATTGGAAAACCCTTTCTTACACCATAGCTTGCAGCTCCAACACCCACCCCATCAGCTTCCTTCAGAAGTCACTAGAACAGCTCACAACTAGATTCAGCTGCAACAGAAAGTAGAAATAGGGATACGTGGACCTGGCAGCCTAACACAGTTTCATTTAGCTTCTTCTCTATTTGTGCACATAATCTTTTTGGCATGTGACTTCACTGTGTACTATAAGAATTTTTTTTTTCTGGGAGAAGTACTGCAGCAAACCTTCTTTGAGGCTTCCAGTATTAATGAGTCATCCTTTTTAACCTTAGAACCATAAAGCAGGTAAGCATTCTTCTTAATTTATTGTGATACACTACCATTCTAGAGAAAAATGCCATGTTTTTTGAATATTCCACATGAAACTGTCCTGGGAGTGGCTACTTCAGTGGCTCACTGATTCCAAATGATGCAAACTTCTATAGGTGCTTAAGCATATAAAAAAATGTTTGTCTCCCTTTAAGGTTACATGGTGTTAATCACTTCAGATCTGTCTGAATACCATGGGTGCCAATGCATGCATTGATCGTAATGTCAAATGCTTATACCTATTTCAATGAACAAAGACAGTAATTCTATACAAGCAGACATGTGCACACCATTTTCTGTGTGAATCCTCAATTCCAGCATGGAAGACTGCATCTCCCTCCTCCACTAGCATACCAATGACAGCTAAACCCTCTTCACATGCCTCATCAGTCCTACTCTGAGATTTATCTTGTGCTCAGAAGCTAGAAGTTAGGGGGGAAGGAATCTCCTGCAAACAAAGCCCAGTTGTGGAGATTGCTTTTATCTGGGATGTAGTGTCTATGCTGAGCAGTGTGATCACATGAGAGTGAAAACCAGCATGTAAGTTTTCTCCAGAAGAATGATGGAGAGCTAGTGGCCTTCTGCTTGCTTCATTTCCTTCCATAATCTCAAACTGAAGAAAGCCAACCCAGTCATTGTTTTCTCAATGACTTATGTTCACAGTTCCTGTGCAAGCTAGCTGGGTATTGACTCAAACAGTAACTTTCTTATTTATGAACACAGTGACTGCTGAGATAAAGTAAAAACAATACACTCTTGGGAATCATTTCAAGGCTTTTGGAAATATCTGTATGCTATCAGAATACATCAGGTTCCACAGTCTTAACTAGACATACAGGCAGAGAAAATGGAGTCAATTCATAAACATTCTAACTTTTGAAGCTTATTATGATTTACACTTTTCTGTAAGACACAAATGAAGCTAAAACATAATGCTTCTGCTTCTGATTTTGGGCTGTTCCTCATGTCATGTTTTAAAATACTCCTCCTCCCAAACAGGGACCTTTGAGTCTGACAGGACCCAGTCATGTCATGAGGTGCTTGAGCTGGGAGATTACAGACACAGTGTTGTCTTTGTCCTTCAGTCTAAGGGCACAAGTACTCCAAAGTCTGAAGACTCAGGCCTGACTGGTTCACATGTCCCTGAAGCACTAAGAGAGCAAAGAGCAAGCTGTGGGGCTGTCATGTCGATTCACTTATTGGTCATTTCCTTGAAATGGTAACTGCCTGAATTAAGGTAGCATTACATCTCCTCTCACACTCATGTTTCACTGTCAGCAGAGAACAGGATGAAACCAGCAACACATCCTACAATATAGATAATAGCAGCATAAATCTTCTGAGGCTGCCTTTAGCTGGGAGAGACCTCCTTGTAAGGGGAAAAAGGTACCATATTCAAGGGAATTGACAACACATCCACTGACATTAGGATACTATAGGCAGATATTGTGAATTCAGTTCCAGGAATGAAAGCTGCTCAAGAGAAATGTCAAATATTTTTCAGACAGATCTGCTGAAACATATAGAATTACTGAAGCCAGCAGTGGCTTAAGAGGACTAGTAAACAAGGGGAACTACTTGACATGTTCTAGTGGCTGCACTTTACATTGCTTGCAAAACCAAGTATACTAAACCTCACCATTCAGTTTGGCTAAAACCGAAACAAAAAACCAAACAAAAAACCCCTTCCACACAATTTCAAATCCACCTTCAGTTTGCTTGCCTATAATCACAGTGGAATCTGTATTTGCCCAGCTACAGAAATTCCTTATTCCCATATTAGCCTTCAGGAACTCTGTTTCCCCTTCTCTGACACACAACACCTTGGATAATGTTGCTGTTGTCTGATTTTCTAATGGGCTTTATTGTTTTCACCCAAGCGAGTCCTACACCTGCCTGAAATTTCCCTGAAAATTCCTTTGAATGGATCCATGTGAATGGACACGGCAGCTTCATAGTCTGTTATATGGCAACAAAATATTTAATTTTTGGCATAAAATAGTTTCTTCCTTTCTTTTTAACATTCAGTTCTCATTTTGAGAACTCATTTCCAAACATTATTTTCTAGGTATGTGATTAGAAATTCTCAGTGCTACAAATTCTATATTAGTACTTTGGAGGGAAACAAGTTTCCACAGATGCTCTATGTGCCTTCTGTGATATCAGATCTTTGCTAGAAAATTATTCATGAATACTTTGTTGTTAGTTAAGGACAAGTTGTTCTTAATTTTTTTGGCTCAGCTTTGATTAATATGGCTGTAAACAGAAAACTAATGCCAAAATTTTTCTGTATTTCATTAAATTAAAATCGCACAGTATAAGCCTTTCACAATTGTTTACTCCAACTCATGTCAAAGTAACCACACAGTCAATGCATTAGTGAAACATGGGAGGTACCTCTAGCACTTTTGGGCTCTGTCCATTCATACTGGGGTAATCTTTAAACACTGGATGAAATTCAGGGTTGAAAATACAGTAAATTATATGCAAACTGATTCATGCAAACAGAAACCCATGTGTCTCCTCTAACTTCTGAAAGTTTACAAGGTTCTTCCAGAATACAACTGATTTTACCTAGTAGCTATTTAAAGTGGTCCCTGTTTCGTATGACATCTGGGTGCTGGAGAATTCTCCAAGTTTTAGGGAAGTTCCATGTTCATATCTACATGTCTATTTCCTGCTAGTCAACTATGTATTTGAAGCCAAGTTTTCTTGTCTGAAGAGCATCCCTCCTTCTTTTGCCACAACCTTTCTGTTTTCATGTCTGATTGATTCACATTGTTCTTTAGCAGCACAGTCAAACTCATATAAATGTGCTTATTTATGCAACATATTGCAGCAAAAGAATGTAAATATTCACAAATGAAACAGGGGGAAGCTGCAATAGGAAGTGCTTGGGTTTCATATAAAATACTTAACTGTCCAAGCACTGCCAGTCAGGTTTTCCTGAAGAAATGTAAAATGCTTTGGCAAGGTTTCAAGAAATTCCTTCAAAATAAAGTTTGCTAGTAAAAGATCTTCTACAGAAATTATTTTCACTCATTCTTATGCGGTAAGGAACCCCCAGTGTGTTACAGAAAATTTGTTATAATAACACAGTATTATAAAAGGATAGAGACAGTTGCCATTCCACCATTCACTACATTCACAACAAAAGCAGGCAGGACTTGCTAGACTTGGTAGGCAAGGCAATAAGACACAATAAGATCTTCAGCAATTAAACAGAACGGTCTCCTCCCCATAAAGGTAAATAAAAGGTGTACCTGAAGAGCAGGGTAAAAGAAGATCCATAATAACTGAATCTGCTCCTTTAGTGTAAACATTTATTTCATCTGTGAGAGGATGTCTGACCACTACTGACATCCTCTTCCTGACGGAATCGAAGCCCAATGTATGTAATACTTCAAAGCTTAAAGTTCCCAGGTGAGGTAGCTCCACTGATACCTGGTCAGACAGCCTGCCAACCAGAGAACAGTTATATGCCCTTGCTGCATAGACAAGAGCAGCTTCATCTGGACTCTCTGCTTCATAACGGAGTTCTCCTTCCTCAGGTGCGCTCCCCACAGGTGTCCTGCCTTGCTGGGAGCTGTAGCCATTGTTATTCATCTGTGCAGAGTATGCCAGCTTCTCTTCCAGTTTTAATAAAGTACTATCTGTAGATGTAGATGAAAGCACACTTAAACCAAATCTGTGCATTGATTTGCTTGTAGCTAGACTAGAGGAACTGCTGCTGTTAGATCCAGAGGTCAAACGACTGGGAGTGAATCTCCGTATGAAGTCTTCAATGGTTTTTACTGGAGATTTTAGTTCAAATCGGTCTCTAACCTTGAGAAAGAAAGAAAAAAAAACCAACAATGAACAAACCCCAAGGAAAAGCTATACAAGAATTCTACCATGGATATTCAGTCTAAGCATTTCCAACTAAAGAGTAATTTCTGTGAGAATAAAAAGTAATGGCATTTGTATTTTGAGAAAGGAAAGTAAATGGATAAATCTGATGCAACACCAAAAAACCCCACCAACTTACAGAATTTCAGAACTGTACCTGTGTGAAAGCACATATGCGTGTATTAAAACCAGTTTTTCTTTTTGCACCTCCTCAGCTATGACTAATGGATAGTCTATCAATGTTGCACCACCACCATCAGTACTGCATACTAAAAGCTACCATTAATATGAAACAGTCATTCTTTGTGCATATTCATTGACGGTATTAAAAAAAAAAAAAAGAAGTTCATGCAAGATTTCTCTATTGAGAACTGTGGTATTATGTGAATATGCCAATGTGATAACATTCTCAATAGACACATTGAGATAAATAATTTCCACTGTCTAACATTTCTGGATCAAACCATTTTGCTTCAGTTTTATCACTGATCTCAGCTTACATAATTCTGTTCTACAGATACAATAATATTAACAGTAATAGCATATTCAAAGTAATATACATTATATTATTGTATAACAGTGTAACATTCCTGAAACAGCAGAACTGAGCATTCTCCAAATGTTTCCTTGGCACAAAACCACATAATTTTGCAGACTAGTTCACTTTTTATTCCAATCTGGAACAGAAGCAAATCACAAAATTTTCTCCAGAATGGATATTCCAGCTGCTGGCGAGCTTTAATATTACATTCCATTACAGTTTTGTCTAACACATTATTTTGGGACTGCATTCTTGAAATTTTCATTCATCAGTGACACTGGTTCAGGCCAATTTAAGCAGTAATGATCATTATTTCTCATAATGAGCTTAAGATACATCTTTTACATAATTTGAAAGTTTTAAGTAATGTTTTTCAAGTATATTCTCTTTTCTAAATATTTTTAAAATGTCTCATCCTTTTCTTAATTTGATCTATACATACAAAACATTCACTGACAGCTTGTATTCTTTTCTGGTAAGTCTTGCACACTTACAAATTAGCTTCCATACATACTTACACACATATCTACACTTACTAAATGAACACATTACAATACAGGAAATCAGGAAAGTTCCAGAAGTACCTTGAAATTGTTGATGAAAGCATATCTTACCATGAAGGTAAGTGAAATAGCTGACACACAACACTCAGCTAACACTTTACTAAACTCACTCAGTCACGCAGTGGTTTTACAAGTCATCTCACAACTAGTTTTGGCTGTTCCTCACTAGAACAGGAGGTTTTCATTTCCCTAGCTTACAAGATAAGTTAGTATCAAGGCAAAGAAGCTTAAACTCTCTTTTGCTGTTTCTGTAACCCACCTTCTGTCGGGGCTGATTTGGTGCAGTAACCACGACGGTATTACATATAGTCAAAGCTATGAAGAAGTCAAAAATGTCACAAAGTTCTGGACTCAGATGGGATAATGGCTGTTCATGGCTCCTCATGGCCTCCAGATGCTTTGCACATTCATTCACCTTTTCTAACAATCTTGGGTCAGGTGTGATGTCCTTCTCCTAGTAATAAATAGCAGTGATTAATATTTGTGAGTCTGCAAGTTTCCAAAGCAGCAACAAGCAATTACAACATCCAAACCAGTGTCAATATTAAGAGTTTTGTGGTGGCCTTATATTGCAGTGTGGAGGTGGAGAGAACTGTAAGACACTCCTTCTAGACAATAAATAGTTAACAATGAGCCTACTGGTAGAAATGGAAATGTGAGTAATCTGTTACCAACTTTTTCACTACAGATAATTATAGTAGCAATATTTATCTACTTTGGAGGTAGTGGATAGAAGAGTTACATACTAATTTTCCTCCCTCTCTCCTGTCTAATTCAAGACATTTATTATCTATTATTAAAGAGTGGTACACTACTGAGACCAAAAATGTGGAAAAAGTAGAAAGCAATGATATTTAAAGCTTGGCCTTACACCAGCACAATAAAACAAAACTATTTTCAATTGTTTGTTAGAGAACAACCACCGTCCACACGTCTGAAGTTCATGTGGGTTTTTTATACTGAAACGCAGAGCACTTTTAACTTCATTTCATCAGTAGTTTCCACTTATTTAGTGTATTTCTTGTCAGAGCAAACTCCACTATTTCTTAACACAGGCAGAGGCAAGGATACAAAAGATTAAAAGATAAATTGATCAAGGCCTCTTTTCTCAGTAGAACTTTATCTCCTGATGCTCAGCAGCTGATGAATATGAGCAACCATAAAACTTCATGTGTAAAAACTGCAGCTTGGCATTTTCTCAAAAGAGCTTACTCTTGACTGAAATCAAGAAGTTCCAGCAGTGCAAACAGCATCTTTCTTTGTCTATATCTGCAATTTGCTTTAAGGGTGCATTAGTGTCAACAGTGCAACAATGCAAAACCCTTAGACAGACAAGACTCGGCTTTTCTCCTCTCTCATTACCATTCAGTTCATGTAAAGCTTACACAGAATTACAATAGTATAAAATAAACAAAACAAAGTTGTAAGGACATAAACTCACCAACATTCTGAAATGTAAAGATTTTTACTTTTTGAAATACAATACATGCAATTACTGATAACCACTGAAACACACTAAAAATTATGTTAAGGTGTATGTCAACAGTGTCCAAGAATTGGAATACATGGTGTCTACCCAGCACTTGTTAGTTTTAAAATGCTCTGACAAAAGAGAAAGGAAGCATATGAAGAACAATTAGAATCCTTGACCTCAAACTTTATGCTTCTCTCAGCTTCTGTGGATAAAAGAAAGGTATAAATTTTCTTTCCAAAATCAAGGTATAACTCAAAACAAAGATTTCAGATTGTCTTTAGCTTGTTCCCACAGAAAAGGTATTTAGATAAGATCTGTGCCAACACTTGACTGTTTGTGTGCAAACAGCTGTGACCACAGAAGTAAAACCACCAAGATGAAGTCTATGGGAGACACATAATGGGCTGCAGATCTCTATACCC
>VXBX01008302.1:224544-378214 GCA_013400415.1 Scytalopus superciliaris
CCCCCCCCCCCCCCGGTCATAGTTCTATTAAAAGATTCAGGACACTGCTTTTAGTTCTCATGACTTACCATTGGGCTACTGAATGCAGTGTGCTTCGAGAGTATGCTTGCTCTTTTTGCTTCAGCTCTGCTACCCGTGCGCCGGTGGGTTTTGGTGCTCTGGCTTCTGTGTATTACTTTGATACTCTGATGGCTGCAGATACTGTCACGCTGGGATAGAGTTCCCCCCTTTGGGACTGCCTCATCTTCCTCAGAGTCAGGTTCTTGGTACATTGCTAAGCGCTTGGCTATCAGTAAAAATAAAGAGGGACAAATGTGGATTAGAAAGGGAGAGGGACATGATGACTTTGTTCAAGTGATCTGGTTTTAATATTATACTGTGCTTTTACAGTAATAATGAATAATTCCATTATCAGGAGATAACAAAGTGTAGTCTTAATTGAATGGTAGTCTCTAATGGAGGATACAGATAACATAATTAAAATGTAACAGAGTACACTGCCTCCCTTACTATCGCAGCCTCTCTGAAAGGCATCTGGGCTTTGCAGCAATTCACTGCATTCCTGAAGACTATTCCACAGCTCTGCCTGATGAAATCAACCAAATAATTTGGTCTTCACTTGCAGTCTGAGTAGCAAATAAACAGTTTAGAAATTTTTCTGCTCCTTTCCAACAGAATACAGGAATTTCACAGAAACTATTTTCCAGCAAAAATGTCACATCTACCAAGTACCAGTTAACTGACATTTGAAATGTCCTCAGAACACCACACCTACGGAGCACTACTGCCTTTATTTTATATACAGACATGAGGTACAGATCATGCAAAAACCTTGCTCATGGTCAGGGCCATCCACTGCAGAGTGGAGACATGAACCCAGATTCTTGACTGCGAGCCTAGCGTTAAAACTACCCTGGAGTCTGTCCTGTCCTCTCTGCATAATAGGCAGGACAATGCAGCATACAGTATGAAAACGAGGGTACCCTCACCTGCTGTAACACTTGTTTCTATCACCATTTGCTGCAGTGAGCAATACCTGTCTTACACAGAATGAAAGAGCTTTTCCAAATTATATAGTTTAGAGGAATGCTTCCTCAGTCAAGAATCCAATTAAAACAATTAATGTTAGAAAAACCAATCCTGGCAGTTAGATATACAGAAATCAAAAATAAAACAGAAAGAAGATATCTGAAAAAGCTGTGGAATCTGGCCCCTCTAATGACAGGCTCCGTTTAGTTCTAACAAAGAGATAACATATTTTTTCATTCCTAAAGACCATGGGCATTTAGTAATCCGGGTTATTCATTAGGCATAAAAATGCCACTCTACCAAGTATCTACTTATTCCTTCATTATGCATTCATTGAAAGGCTTTTCATTATACTCTCAAAATAATCCACACTGTTCAGATATACAGTACAAGTAACATACTTGTGGCTCAGCTTTGTTTCGGTTCTCTGGTGTAACAAATTAGATTTTCCTAGTAACAAATGAAAAATCACTAGCATGTAAGTTAATTATTCAGGCATTTAACAAAATACAGGAAAAAATTCTTTCAAAATACTTCCTGAGAAAAATCTTGCATGACATAGGGTGAGTTTGGCACAGGATCACCTTGAACATAGCAAGCTTTACGATCAAAGAAAAACCCATCCTCACCATGTGCTACAATTTCCAAACATGTTTTAGCTCTCAGACGGGAGTTGGAGGAGTTGAAACCAGACCACACACAGTACATAGTAATAACTCTATCAGTACATACAGAGCTTTTTCAACGCCATTTGGAATATGTTAGGCTTTGTCTGAAATATGGGGAACAGGAGAATTTCCCAGTCCTGGCCATGAATGTACACCCTGTTGTTGCTCTAAGTGAATGCCCATATATGCAACATCTTCCACTGCACTCTGGCTCCTGCTGGCAAAAAAATTCAGACCACAGAGGCAGAAAGGGCCATAATGCATTTGGAGACATGGGGAAGAGACTGCAGGACACACAAGATACATTCATAGCTTGAATACAGCCCCGGAGCCCAGGTCCTAAGCCTGATGTGGACTGTGGATGACTGAGGAGTTTCCTTCATTAGCATTATTTGGTGTGACGTATGCTCCTCTGTGTTATGTGGTGGGAAAGACATTAAACAACAGCAAGTTTGTTGTTATGAAGGCAGCTGTTCCTTGAGCCACATAGCTGCCAAGAGAATAGCACAGCATTATTGCCTTCTCCTTTCAATGCCTACCTAGACCTTTGACTCATACGACAGAATCTAGAGGATACCTCAATTAGGGAGGTCACTGGTCTCCTTGGCCTTTCTGTTGCATGGTAATGAGTTGCAAGTAAATGAAGTTCATGTCACCTGCACAGGCTTGCTGCAACTTCTTGTACATGCTTTGGGCCAGCACGGTCCTAAGCTGTCCTATCACTCTTGCCCACTAATCCCCACTTTGTTCTGCTCTGTAAGACTCTATGCATTGTCCCAGACAGTGGAAATACAGATCCCTATACTGTGAATTTAATTCAACTGATTCTAGGTTTGCCTGTATCAGAAGCAGTCTACCCTGAGGGCCCAAAGCCAACTGCAGCATGTACCAAGACACAGATCCAGGCCCTTGACCAATATAAGAGCTCAGATTGCTCCCTGTTGCCCCCAGCATCACAGGTTCCTTTCAAAGGAAACCCAGGACTTCAAGGAAGCAAGGAAGGAAGGAGTCATGTGGACATCACAGTGTGCTACTTTAAGATGATGCCTCAAGAACCATAACACAGCAGCACATTGAAGGGTTTTTGTCCTTCTCTGCACTGGGGAGGTATAATGGAGTGCACATGTGAGGAGGTATGATGGAGTGCACATCCTGGAATGAGGCCTGCGTGAGGGCAGTGCTCAGCCTGACAGCACAAGCTCTGCCTTCATTATCTTCTGCAGGCTCCTAATTACACGATGCAAACCCCAGGCTGAAAAAAACGTTGTTCAAGATGATACACTACTAAGGTTTTCTGCACTTTATCAACATTTAAGATTTAACTAAATCATAGGAAAAACATTTTTGTGTCTCATTTTTACTAGGGCTCTCAGCAGCAAAATCAGTCTCAAGCAGAGTTGGTATAACGTGGACACAGCTACTCTGAGGAAAAACATAAGAAAAACTTGCATTTGCCATAGGGATAATCTTTTCCCTGTGGATGCTGGACATTTGAATGCTAAATTGACAGAATGCTGTGCTGCTTCTTCTCCTAACAGGTAATATTCCTTGACAGGGAAAGAACTGGCTGCAATTACTTTCTTCAGCTTTGCAAAATATGCTACCCAGTTGGTACAACTCCCTTCCAAACAGAGTTTTTTCAAAAGGGATACATTTTCTTTAATCATCATATCTAATTTAAGCTTCTGCTCTGCAAATAAGTCTTGAAATATAAGACCTCAAAGATCCTGATCTCAGTATAGCTTTATTCTATGGATAAAAACTTTATGGTTAAGCAGAGAATGCATTTCATGTAGAATACGCCATTATGCTTGCATACCACGTCTCTGGATTCCTCATTGCTCTTTTGTTCTTGAATTACAGCCTAAAAATATTTTGTTTTTTCAACATAGCAAAAGCTGTTTCCTAAAACAGCACTCAATTTATTAGAATTATACCAATAGCATGGTCCTTTTTAGCCTACGTAATAATACCTCTCTTGCTCTCTATACAACTTCTCATTGTAGCACATTGATTTAATTGTTCCTGCCACTGAGAAAATGAAGGAAAAGGGAAGTAGGAACAAGACGAGAATCTTGTTTAACCAAGTCGAATGTAATTCTTTCAATACAAATGGTGTTATTTCAGTTTACACCAAGGTATGCTTGGCAACAAAAGCCAGGCCTGAGCACCTTTCAAAATTTTCTCAAGTGCTGTCTTACACATTATGCAGCAAGAATTAAGAAGTTCGAAGAAATAACAAAGCCTGGTTCAATCATTATGCTACGGTTAAGGTTCATATTGCTTCAGCTGTGCAGAGTGTGCTTCTTCGGGAACATGCTGTTCTCTCCACCCACTCAGCCCTCTCCAATTCAAAACCTTTTGCTGTGAACATGATAACCTGAAAGACATTGTTGTGGGATGCTTTTCAGTTTCAGCACTGAAAATTGATGGCCCTGATCTTTTTTTTTTTTTTAATAGAGTTTCTTATTAAGGGCAAAGACACAAACAACTCAGGAAACACAGCAATGCAATTCATGAAAGTCAAATTTCATTATGCTCCAGGTAATTTTACATTTATGGCACAAAGAAGAAACAATAGTTAATACTTATTCCATTAACTCTCTTCCATCTTTCTGAAGACAGAATGAAGCTACAAATAAAACTCCTGTAATAGTTGCTAAGTGTTTGAAGAAATAGCCTTTTATTTTAAAATCCCATTTTTTAAATTTCATTTTGGTTCTGCTTTTTTCTGTTTTACCTTCCATGCCCATGTTCTATGACGAGGCGTCCATTTTGCAGGCTGACAGAGACACTCTTGCCACACAGCCACATATTCCACTAACTAGAAAGGTAGGATCAGGAAACTGTAAAGAACTTTCCTTTAAGCAGAGTAAAACTGCAGACCCCCTAAATCAGAATAGCTCAGCTGCCAGTGTGTGGGCCCTATTTCACTATGAGGAAATTCCATTTTGCCTCAAACCATTGAATAAGGCTGTTACTGAACTATCAGGAAGTAAATGTAGATGTGCAGCACTTACTCACACTACCTTATTTCCTTATTATTTTATAAGTGCAAGCTTATTTCACTTTGAAGTGCACTCTAGTGTCTACATAAAGATTCAGTCATGCAGATAGCATGCTATAAATTTGTACAAGTGTGCTAACATAATCTTAATTTACTTTTCAAGAACTTTCCTGTAAGAACAAGTCTTGAGATCAGAAAACACCAAGATTTCTCTTCCTCTCACCTCTTGGCATCTCCAGGGACTTAATAACCTTAAGTCCTTCATTAAAAACTCTTTACCCCACTTAGAAATGGAGATAATTCCTTCTTTTCTTGAGATTTTTCAGAGAAATTGCCAGTGTAGAAACATGCTTAGAGAAAAGTATTACTTGCCTCTAAATATGAGTTATTCGGTCTTTTATAGGATTTAAAATAGGGCACTCTCAATGTACTGAGTTCTACATCTGCTCATACTGGTTCTCTTCTTAGTTACCAATGAAAATTTTTCAAAAAGTAGTAACAAATGTAAAGAGAAACTACAAACATGCTACAGAGTGCCTGAAGCAACAACTTCTGCCAAAGGTTTTGATCTTTCTGGGGAAGACCTAAATGGAGTATCCTGATTTCTGAAGACTGTCAAATTGTAAAGGTGGCAGATAAATCCCTTTGGAAGCAACAGCTGTATTTATGGAAAAGTTTTTATTTTTTTTGCCTATAAAAACAAAAATAAAATTCTCCAACATGGCTGGAATATGCAATCCATGTTCTCTTGACTACACACAAAAAGAGTACAAAAGTTTTACTGCAAAACAGCCCCCCAAACTGAGAAAAAGACTTTTTTAACATAACGCACTTTCCTGTGAAAATTAGTTGCTAGCCAATCTTTATGAAAAAAAAAGCAGGAAAGTAGAAAGAAACTACTTCTTTCTCAGATTTAGTGATTAAGAAACTTCCCTAGGCAAGAGAAAATCACTGAGGTTTTCATCATCTGCCTTCACTCCCAGAGACTTCTCTTATTCTTACGTTGTCTATAGGGTTTTTTTCCATCATTGGAAGGAAGGGAGAGGCATTCAAAGAATGAAAAATTGCCTTTTTTCATTTTTGTGTGGTTGTAGTTATGAAGATTCAACTCGTGTTTTGTCAACAGTTTCATACAATGGGTAGCTAAAACTAGAAAAACAGAGATCACATCACATAGGCAAGAGTGTGATTAATTCAGCATTTGGAAAACAACTAGGACAAATGTCAGGCCAAGACCATCTGGTTGTAGCTAAATCATGTAACGACTTTCAGGAGCACAGTCAGCTTGGGACTAGCACACAGACTTGGGGCATGGCCAGTTCCCAGAACTGTTAGAAGCTGTCTACTAGCCCGAATAAAAGCTAATGTAATGGCCACACAATTTGACATAGAGGGAAACAATTCCTTGGTGGGTTTTCTGGGGGAGTTTTTTGAGGTTTTTTGTTTGGGGTCTTTTCTTTTTTGGTACTAACATTCATTTGGGCTAGAAGGTAGTACTAACTGGAAGAATAACTCTGGCATTTAACCAGAGTATAGTGCCAATGGGTATTCCATAAATACTCAGCACATTTATGAATGGGACAATCATTCTTCTACTTGGAGTGGCCCATGACATATCTTGCTCCTGAATTAATACTGCAAATCAAGAAAAACCTTTGGAAGAGACAATAGAACAGATTTAAGAACTCAGGCCACACAGACACGTGGCAGGAATTCTGTTCATCTGTATTGAGAATTCTAAACCACAGAGAAATACACACATACTAGAGAACCATCATAGATAAACAAGACTGATGAATTACATCCCACAAATGCTTAATTTTTGCCAGTAACTGTAAGGTTACTAGATTACTATCTTCCATGCAAATACTACAAATAAGTCACTAGAATCCCCTCCCTGTCAGCACAGTCTCCACAGGACCCAAACATGCAGCAGCATGAATTCCTGTAGTTTGATCCAAGCAAGTGCGTAAACCACCACCACAATACTGTAAGTGACCTCAACAGTGATGGAACTGTTGCTGAGTATGCTTACCCTTTCCCCTGCAGCCTTCACAAGCATTCCTAGATGCCTCTTCAGTGCTAAGTTCTCGCATAGCAGTACCCATGAGTAATACTTTGTATTACCTCCAGTTGGCCAAGAGATTCTGTTCCACAGCAGTGCAATTTATAGCCCTCTATTATTCAAGGTTTTGTCACCTCTTGTCTAGACTAAAACAATGCAATACTCCTGGGCGTAGCACCATAAGCCTCATAAGAAACTTAGAGCTAATAGAGAATTCTGAAAGAAAATGTTTTCTCCAGCAAATTCATGAAAACTGCCCCTTGCTTCCCATGCCTGAAAAAATATTAAGTCTCACTCGGGGTTTCAGTTTTTATTTTAGAAGAATGTAATTGCTTCAACCCTGCATAAGATCCACATAAGCCTCTGTGATGAAAACCGTGATTAACACGTCCATGTCTGATGCAAAACAGAACTCTCCCTCATAATCATAAAGCTCACCTTTCACATGGGGAATTTATATGGTTTTGTGGTACAAATTTCCAAAGAACACTCAAGAAAAAGGCATGTCCCCTCAAATATGCCAAACATCTTACCATGGGAAAAAAACCCAGTGCTACCTCTTAGCCTTGTTTTTGGATCTGGTTGAATGGTGCTGTTATAACTGAAATTTCTCTCCCAGAATTTATGCCTAAGGCAAACATCTGGCATGGAAAACTTGAACCAAATAATTAAAACTTTAGTGAAGCTATCCACAACTGAAAACAGGATCTTATCATGACCAGAGCCAAGCAACTGGAGTAATAGGCATTGCTACCCAGCCACAGCAAAATAAGAAAGTTAGCCCAAGGAGCTCAGAAAAAGGGTTATTTCCACCCAGAGCTATCTATTTTTACAGTAGAAAATGACCTGTTATCTTCAGCTTTTGAAACAATCACCCATGTACAATAATTTTAAATTAATTTCTTCATCTAAAGTACTGCTCAAAGTTTGATTCCAAGTTACAAACCAGTGTTCCTGAAAAGCATACTCATATAAGCAAAGAAAGACAGAAGATCATCTTTGAAACAGATAAGAAAATACAGAGGCATTTTTGCTTGGATTTCTTGCATATATGGCAGCCTTAGATCACTTGCTAAGTGAAAGATTTTGGAATTTTCTAATTCATGAAATCTTAACAAAACCTGAGGTGCAGAGCAGGATGGCATCAGTTATAACATATGCCCCTAAACATATCAGGAATATTCAGATACTCTGGTATAAGACACAGAAAAGTGGCTGACAAGTCATTTACAAAGTAAGCACACCCTAAAAACATGAAATGTTGTTAAAGCACACCCTAAAACTAGAAAGAGCTGTGATAGACATTTTACCATATCTAAACAAGGTTTCAGCAGCAGAAAAGATAACATATGGTCATAAAATTAGACTGCAGAACTGAGCTAGCAAAATACTTGAATGAAGAATAGTTTTTATTGTGTTAGTAGCACAGATTATAGAAAACACAATAAATAGAAATTATCACCATTTATATAAAGAATTATAGAGAGACCTACTTTCTGTACAGGAGGGGAAAAATGAATAAAATAATGTGTAAAAGATACTGTGTATAATTGTTGTGTCAATATAAAAATATTTGTCAGAAATTTTTACTGACTGGAGTTACAAGAAAGCCCACACACAGCCAAAGGTGAAAAGAAGGACTGAAAAATGAATAAGTTTGTGTATTTATTTGACACATCTGTTTGTAGTGAAATTCACTCTTCTTTCATTAACATTTATATTGCAATCTAAAATTATAAGAGGAAAGCACGGCAAACTTAGATTTCTGTTAAATACAATACATTTGAAGAAAAACAAATCTGAAAGCTCAACACTCAGATTCAGGAGCCTGAGTTCAGCATCTTTCTTACCTACCATGCAGAGCAGGAAGTCACAGCTTCACCCTCCTTAAGTCTTTTCTGTAACACTGGCACAGTAACACTACCCAAACATCCAGTTTTTTGAAAAAGAGTGCCTTAAATGTAAGGCCTCAATACTACTTTAAAGTAGGAGATAAAAAGAAAAATCTTTGCATAATCCAAAAATTCAAAATATCTTTTTTCAATTTTAAATATTATAATTTTTTTAAACCATGTTTTAGATTTCCCGGTCTATTTTTATTATCTCTCTTATTCTGTATCTTATTTGCAAGCTGAAATTTGTGGTAGTCTTTGAGAAAAGTTTCTAATAAGCAATCTTTATATGTTGTGTAGAATAAGAAACTTGTTTTTTGCAAACAGGAATGCAATACTGTAGCTGTCAACATCTTCTTGAATACAGAGTGTGATTTGAAGAGTTAAGATCTAATATTTCAAAATGTGTAACAGTAAAATGTTAGAGAAAACCCCCCCAACTCACAAACAAATAACAAAACAGGAAATAACTTCCTAACTTTAAAAGGGTGATGAGGTGACAACTCTCACATTTCCTTGTGACAGACAGTGACTTTTTAGTGTTTCAAGACCCTGATACCTGTAGATACTCTCTCAACTGCAGTGTTCATACAGCAGTGAAGATACCTTGAAACAGACACCTGTCACACAGGAGCACTAAAGAATCTGAGAAAAGTAACATAAAATATGCTATTTGATCAGATTATGTTTCTTGTTAATATGAAAACCTGCAGCTTTGTTTACATTTATTTCTCAGTACAAAAGGATAATCTCATTCCAGATATTCAATCAGACACTAATCTGGCTGTGTGCTTAAAACTGTTATCTTACATGTATATTTCAAACACACCAAACAATTGTGATACCAGCACTATTCAATTTGCTTAAATTAGCCATGTGCTCAAGTGATTTATTACATCAAGAGCTGAAGCCAGAAGCTTTAACTGTCTTGACAACATGCAGGT
Source organism: Scytalopus superciliaris (assembly GCA_013400415.1). Lineage (NCBI taxonomy): Eukaryota > Metazoa > Chordata > Aves > Passeriformes > Rhinocryptidae > Scytalopus > Scytalopus superciliaris. The sequence continues at coordinate 234,150 of VXBX01008302.1, forward strand.
ATTACAGAACACTCTGATGAGATTGTCACTGCCATCAAATTACTTTAATAAGAAAACAGCTGTTACGGAGTTTGCTGAGTGCATATGTGCAATTTTGTTTGCTTTTCTTTTTGATTTAAGATTACAACAACTTTTATAACTATTTCAGCTTGCCCAGGGTACAACTGTTAGATAGAAAACAGGATGACGAGCTCACCGTTGTCATCATGGGAATACTCTGTTCCAGAAACAGTGCATCTTCGGAAAACCATCTTGTTTTCAGTAAGTGTTCCAGTCTTGTCTGAAAAAATAAACTGCACTTGACCTAAGTCTTCTGTGATATTTAAAGCTCGGCATTGCAGTTGAGAGTCTGTTTCTTCGTCATATAAATCTTTATCTTGATGAATAAAGTATACCTGGCAGATTTTAACTATTTCAATGGATACATACAAAGAAATTGGAATCAGAACCTAGAATACACAAAAGGAAAGAATTAGGAGAAAACAGAAGCAAGGATACAATGAATTATTAAAACTTGTTAACTTCATCCTAAACTAGAACATGAAGAGGCTATGTACTTTAAGCATCTCCTGTAAAATTATTATCATGTTTGAAAGAGTTTATTTACTGTGTTAGATGAGGAAAACCTATAGTGAATTGCAGAGCTGGAATGCATTATTATGTCTACAAGTTTGGTTATCAAATCTTGGACAGAACACAATCTTTTTTAGGGTAATAAGCTGAGCTTGAAACTAGCTGGGAAAACAAAACAAAACAAAACAAAACCAAAAAAAAAACCCAAAAAAACCCCCAAAACAAGTCAAAACAGACCATACAGTCAGAATACTGCAAATGTAAAAGGACTGAAAAAATTTGTTCTGCATAAATAATAGACTGTTTACAGATTCACTTTGCAGGAATAGGAAAAACAAAATGAGAAATGTTAATTTCTCCATAGGAACAATTTTTTGGCCTTAGGCTGTGTACTGCAGATTATTTGAATGAAGATCATATTTTATAATTGCTGCAGAAGGAAATGTGAAAAATTTTCAACTGTTTATTGGGGGATTGTCAAAACTTAATGAAATATCTAATTTTTACCTGAGTTTTTTTCTCTGCAGATGTTTTTTCAGTACAGAAATTCCTGACTGCATAGCTTGTTCACTTTGCTGAATTACATATGTGGTATAAATTACAGCATGTATGTAAGTGGCAAATGTGGTCACTTAAGCAAAAACTACAGAGAAAGGCTGATGCTTAAAGAATTCTGTGGTGAATTTTCTTAACTACTATCATGACCCAATCCCTCAGAGTAAAAAGTACGTTAACATCCTTTTATAAGGGAATAAAATGCCTCCAGTAAAGCAATCTCCTCTAGTGTCCCACTAGGCAAACTTCCATATATCCCAGTGACATGAGATTCTGTTACTTCTCTTAACTTACTGCCACCTTTACCATCCAAGATATTTCTGATCAGGACCAAACAGAGTTTGCTGTCTGGCTGAGATATGGATTTGCTAAAAGTAGTATATTTGGAAAGCTGTAAAAAAGGATAAAAATTGGGTTCATACCACCCAAAGTGGCATCCACAGTCTCTGAGGTGTTGTTCCACAAAGGGTAGAAAGGAAGTATAAAGTTTGTTTTCTCCCTGCAGGGCCCATGGCATCCTCTCTCTTCCTACTTGTTTAAAATAAAATACAGAATCACAGAACGGGTGATTTGGAAGGGACCACAGTGGGTCACCTGGTCCAACTCCCTGCTCAAGCAGGGCCATCCCAGAGCACACGGCACAGGATTGTGTCCAGACAGTTCTGGAATATCTGCAGTGAGGAAGACTCTACACCCTCTCTGGGCAACTGTTCCAGTGCTCGGTCACTCACACAGTAAAGAAGTTCTTCCTCATACTCAGACGCATCTGTTTCTGCCCCTTGCCTCTTGTCCTATCATTTGGCACCATCAAGAAGAGCCTGGTTCCATTCTCTTGACACCCTACCTTCAGATACTTATGACTGAGGCCCCTCTCAGTTGTCTCTTCTTGAGGCTGAACAGGCCCAATTCATTCAGTCTTTCCTCTTAAAAGAGATGTTGCAGACCCGTAATCATCCTCACAGCCCTACACTGGACCCACTCGAGGAAATCCATGTCTCTCTTTTACTGACGAGCCGAGCACTGGACACAGCCGCTCTACATGTGGCCTCGCCAGGGCTGAGTAGAGGGGCAACATCATCTACCCTGACCTGCTGGCAGTGCTTTCCTGATGCCCCCCAGGATACCATTGGCCTTGGCTCCCAGGGCACACGGCTGGCTCATGGACAGCTTGTTGTCCACCAGGATCCTCAGGTCCTTCTCCTCAGAGCTGCTTTCCAGCAGGTCAGCCCCCAGCCTGTACTGGTACCTGAGGTTATTCCTCCCCAGGTTCAGGACCCTGCACCTGCCTTTGTTGAGTTTCAGACAGTTCTTCTCTGCGCCTCTCTCCAACCCGAAGGGCTGCACAGCCCTCTGGGGTATTGGCCCAGCTCCTCCCAGCTTTGTGTTGTCAGCAAACTTGCTGAGGAGGCATCTGCCTCTTCATCCAAGTCACTGATGGATAAATTAAACAATATTGGGCCCAGTACTGAACTTTGGGGGACACCACTAGTGACAGGCCTCCAACTAGACCCTCTGCCACTGATTATGACCCTCTAGGATCTGCTGTACAGCCAGTTCTCAATGTGTTCCTTCTTTGTGCTTGATTAGCTTCTTACATGCCTTAGTGGTAAAAGGGGTACTACACATACTGCACATATGTAGCTTGATTACAGCAAACTGTGAACAGAGGTGACAGCATGTACAACTTGATTACCTGGAAAACAATGATCACTGTCAGAAATAAATATACTGAAGCTAAAACAGGTGACAAATATTTGCCATCGGGTCCTGGAACATCAAAAATTGGTTTCTTCTTTTCACTGTATTGCCATACCCACAGACCATGACCTGCAGAAGAATTGAAAGAGAGAAAAAAGAAATCTGACTCCATGGAAAAATGCTTATGGTATGAATTTATTCTTAGAACTATGTGGGAAATTGGTATTTGTTTTCAAATATTTTGCATGACTTCTGAAAAATGCCCCAAACCCATGCTTTTTTCTGCCTTGGGACTTGGGCTTTGGGAAAGAGGTTTGTCTGGCTTTAAGGACAGCATGCAAGACTCACTTCACATAACTTTATCCAAATAAAGTGAGCTGACTAGTCTAAGTTAGTAGTTTAAACTGTTTCTTTAATCACCAAAGAAAATGACACTTCTTCAGAAAGTGATTAATTTCAGTGACATTCCATGTGTTAAAATGCAAGAACTCCACAGACTACACTAGTTATATCACCAGTCAGCTCTCACTAAACTAGTTTCTGACAGATAAAGTCAGGAGAGATTTTAATTTTCCTGTGTGAATCTGGCCTACTACACGTACAGAACTAATGAAATAGCATCAGCAGAGTCAACAGCATGGAAGCTGAGGAATGAAGAACAGAAGAAATTCTAAGCCCTGCTCAAAACATTTTTTAATTGATTGTGCTGATAACTAAATAAAGATAAGATTGTTATTACTTTGGGAAAATCATGTTCTTGCCAAAGAGACAGAATGTTGCCTTTTTAAGTACAGGACTAAGATTTACAGTCCTTAAAACTCTAAAATGGTATGCCTGATATTTTTTAAGGTTAAGAAACAAGGGAGAATTCTGCCACAATAAGAAGCATTCGAACTATCTTTACTGTATGTCAGAAATCAGAAAAAAAGACAAAGGTCTACTTTAAAAGTAATATCTTGTAAGCCACATTTGAAAAGATCCTTTACATCTTTATACAAAAACCCAGCACTGAATGCTTGAAAAATAAATCTGCCAAGTGAGCACATTATTTTGCCCCTATACTACCAATAGGAGCAGATCACCATCATGATGTCTTTATTGATGTTTATATTTTTATTCTGAGAATGACATCTGTCAAGACCTGTTTTATAAATATCTTTGGATTTTCAAAATAATTAAGTATTTTACCCCCACTTACACTTTCTCCATGAAAGGTACAAAAATTGCCTGACTTCTACAGAGTGCAGCTTTGCACATCCAGAAGCATCAGGTGCCTCTGGTTTCCAAGGGCTCAAGTAAATGTCTTTCCAGCTGTTTGTGGTTGTTATCACCTCCAGCAGTTTGCTCTGGCCCTCTGCTGGTGGTTTCCTGCCTTGTAGCAGATGGGATCGAAGGGGAGGCACAGCTGTCACCTACTGTGTGCCACCTCTTCCTGTTCACATTCACCTCTGAGGAGTTTCAAATGACCAGAAGCCACTCTCAGGGCACACCCCCCCCCGCTGCTGCTGCTCTGGGGGCAACACCTCGGATGCAGGGGCAGAGGGGACACCTGCAGGCAGTGGCTCCCTGCAAATGAAGCCTAACCATGATACTTCAGCCTTGCAGACTGGCTCCCTGGCATTGAGACAGTATGCAAGTGTGTCATGAACTCAGTGGAAACTAATATGCTGGTTGATTCACAGCTGGAAATACTCATCTTTAAGCGGCATTGAACAATACCTGGAAAAAGGCACACAGAGATGTATTAAAATGGCATAGGATTGTTATTAAACTACACCATGGTTGTTAGGAAACATTCTGGTGTTTATGCCATATGACTCAGATACAAACATTGCAGAACACACAAATATTAAGGACATGGAATTCATATGCCATATATAAAGAGTAATTTTGACTGCCAAATGTAAAACTCAATTCTTTCTTGCAAATGAATAGTAAAACAGGCCTGAAGAGAATTAACCTGAACAGCAGCATTTCCTTTAAACACTCCAAGAAGTCTAGAGAGTATTCTAGTCGGGTTTATGCAGATTTAGACTTGTACTTATTTCTTCCCGTGTTAAAGCTGCAGTTTGCCCATGTTGTATACTGTGCTGTGGGTTTAATAAGCAGTACTGGGGAATAACACTGTGCTAATTATGTTTATTTTCTGCTCATAAATTACATTGTTGACTGATTAATGGCATGATACACTCTACCACCTGTAATTTTGAGAGACGTACATATAAAGTGGCTTTTTTTTGACTTGGCATTCTTGAATGGGTAGTAGAACTGAAGCCTTCATATCTCTGGTACTAAAGGCATGTATTTGATTGACATAAGAAGCTATTTAGATCATCTTACGTATCAAGACATTTTGCTTTCAAAGAAGGCAACACAACAAAAATTAGTATGGAGGCAGCCTTATGGATTTGATGTTTTGGCAGATACATATGTTTTCAGTAAAGCTAAGTGCATGAATCCCAGGACAATGTGATACTTAAGTTTCTACTTGTAAAGAGCACTTACCAATGGCAGAGAACAGACACATGATTAGAAGTATGAGGACACACCAAAGGACATCTGCATTCATCTGTCTTTCAAGCTTACTGCGTTTGTAACGTGGTCCATTATTATTTAACAAAGCTTTGGTCTCATGCCCTGCAGAAGGAGTTGCATCAAATGTATCATACAGAATTTTGTCACTAATTTAAGGAAATTATAAAAAGGCAGAATGCCTCATAAGACAAAAAACCACAGTTTTTACCTGCATAGATTACTATTCCTGCAACTTCTTCTGTATTTCTAATGGTACATCCACGTAACAAAAGATTTTCTTTGAACAGTCCATCCTTTTTTCCACTTTTATGTATACTACAGCAAGTTTAAAAACAGAACAAAACACAGCATGTCAAAACATTAAGCTTGTTAAATCATACTACTCTGTAATATAACAAGCCCAGGAAACATCATCAAAGTTTAAGAAGTTTTTTTTCTATCTGATGGCAAAATATTTCATTAGATCTTCCTCCAGGGAAGATTCTCTGTCAGACTTTGAAAACTGAGAATACTTACCCAAGGATCCCTGACATGCAGCAGCCCAGCTGGATCAGTACCAGTTGCTCTTGGATATATAAATGCACTGCACAAATGCTCACTAGAGATACGCAGACCAAATGGACAGCGTGTGTACAGCCTAGCTAATGCTCTGAAAATGCACTAGGCTTCCTGTGCATGTGTAAACTGGCTGAGCAATCACAGTTAATCCAGTCCACTTGAAAGCAGCTGCGTGGTGGATATGATTAACCCACTATTTCCATGTTCTTACCAAAGAAATCCTATGGTGAAACTGGGAAAGAGCTGTGCTTCAGAAGCAGTGATACTAAGGAAGATGTGCCATAGTATGTATCAGTTCAGTGAAAAGGAAAAATATTCCATGTGTTCATCAGTGAGGGCAAGAGAAATTCCTTTCAGAACTGTCTCACCAACTATCTCAGAAAAAACAGAACGGCCTGCACCCTTATGATTCTCATTGATTAACAACAAAACAAATGAGAAAAGTGGAACAAAGTAACATTTCCACTACAACATATTATCTGCTGTACATGAACTGACAGAGAAACATAGAAAACTGCCTTACAAGAATTAACAGGGAAATGCTAAACAATAATAACAACTAAAAAATGGCATTAGAATTTCTATAGGGTAAAAAAGACAAACGAAATAACAATCTCAAACCATTCTTAAATGAATAAAATTAAATTTAATCAACTGCAGTATCCTAATGCCTCAGAGAAGATTGAAGCAAAGTCTGAAAGGTTTAAATGTTCTCTCCTCACTTTCAGGTATCAAAACCATCACACTTTCAAAAAACGGACTGCTACAAAAAACTGGGAGTCCAAGAGAAATCCTGAAAAGCACATGTGCTATACAAAAATTAACATTGTGCTGCTGCAACACTGAATTTTATGTCTACCTGGATTTGAGCACTTAAAATCCCATGTCCCCTGAAATCTGCAAACTCTCTTAAAACTGTGGGGTTTATGTAAGGGTGGAGTTCTTTTCATTTGCTTCCTATTTTCTAAGCCTTCACCCCTGGGTTATATATTCCTACTTTTCTCTGTTAGACTCTTCTCGTTTCCTAAATGAGGACCAAAATTCCAACTTTAGTACATATTTCTGGGATCTCAGGCCTAAGAACTGTATGTAAAAAGAAAAGGTACACGGTGAATACTTTGTACTTGTTCCCAATCTAGTAGGACTACTTTCAGATTATTCTGTAACACTGATTATGCTATGTAATCCCACCAGTCAATGCTTTTTTTCCTGTAATATATATATACCTATTCATACATATGTGTATATATATATACACACATATCCAATATTTTTTAGTTTAGTACACTATATTATATCCACCTCAAAATATATATATATGTATTAAAAGCACTGGTGTTTCAAAAAGCATGCTTAGCTTTTCTTTGCAGGGGTGGAGACAAAGTATTAGGTTTTACAGCTGAGGCAGCTGCAGCAGTGATAAGACCAGAAATGACCAGGAATGGAGAAGCAAAGAGGTAGATAACATCAAGTCTGCAACTCTGACAAAAAAATGAAAGGTGGTTTTTTAATCTGGAGAGAATTTCCTCTGCCCAACCCATCCTCCCGGCCAGCCTCAGATACAAGAACAGAGGTTTTACATCTGTTTTCTTAAGCAAACCTCCTCAACCCACTGCCTCACCTTTTGCCAAAGCTGCTTCAAAATGTGGGGGCTGCCCAACATCCCTCTTGCAGTATGCCAATAGGTGTCAATTTGTCTGGGCTTAAACTGTGGGAAATAATTTCTTAATGATTCCAATACTGTCAAAATTACACTGCTACCAAGATTCTGTCATTCTGTAGCTTTCTAAGGCTGAATTCTACATTAGTCTTTCTAATAAATCATGAGTATGTTTGAGTTCCTAATAAAGTCTCCAAATTATAGTTTTTAAAGATAAACGTACTTAGGTAGTAATTGCTCTCACTTATAATTTTATAGCCTTCATCAATTTTTTACACTTCACAGTAACAGTGGACTGTGCCAGATATATTGCACATGGCAAACTTTATATATAATTACTTGTGTATTTGTTCCATGCAATTGTATATTTGTTCTTACTAGCTTAAGCCTACAAAACTCTCCAAAGCAATGTTGCAACATCTGAAGCTAACCTGTAGGTGTCAATACCCCAATCTACTTCCCTTACCCACAGGCTGAGCCTTCTCACCACATCTCATCCTTACATGCATTTGGTATTGATTTTTACTTTTCCATATCCAAATGAACTCAGACAACTCAACTGTTGCTCGTGAGACCTTTACAAAACATGGATGAAATCAAAATCTGGGAGAAAGAAGCTGGCAGAGGCTGGAGGAAACTCACCGTTTCTTTCTTGTCTACAGTCATAGCCAGTGACTTGCTAACAGAACATACATATAAGACAGGGGGGCACTGATAATAAAAGGAAGAAAAAATTACAGACATAAAGGTCTGGATTAAAAAATAGTGAAAACTAAAGCTTGATAAAACTGCTCGCTTTGATAACCAACTTGCAAATTCTACGACTTTATGGCTGGGTTGAGAGACGGCCTAGATCCCATTTCTAGCCCTGCAGGGTCATAAACCTTAAGCTTATTACAAAAGCTGAATATTCTGTTTTTTCCCTTTCTGGATTCAGGCCAGTATAAGTTAGAGGCAAAGAAGGAAAAATTTGTGGGTCATTATTTAAAACAGTGTCCAGCTGAAGACACTCAGATGCCTGGAATGCAAAGTCTAAGCCATGAGGAAACGCACTGGCAACTGTAGGTGCAATGCTTTTTTTCTCTACAACTTCTCACATGGATGACACTGCAAATGTGTAGTATCTGAGCATCTAAAATATGAATACAGCATGTATGAGAAGAAATGGGCAAATCAGATGCAGTTAGGCACTGCTGTGTTACAGCACTCGGGAAGTTTGTATAGAAATAAGCCTCCTGATTTAATACAGCAACACAAAAACATGTCCAATGGTAGCTCACTTGAGCCTTCTGTTTTGTTTTTCCTTGTTATGTGTTTATCAGCATTAAATAACAAGAAAATACATCAAAACTGTATTCAAAAGAGAGCATTTTCTTTCACTTTTTTGTTTCTCAAGTGTCTTACAAAGCAAATGATAGAGCTGGTATTACTTTCCAAGGCTTGACACTCCCAAAGAAAATATTCAACAGTCTTAAACATAGTGTCAGTGATCAGTCAGAAACTTCTGACACTAAATTGTGATGAAACTTAGTCTAGGCTGTTTTGGTCTTTTTTTCAGGAGAGATGGTGTTACTATAGCACATTAAAGAGACATTACTGTATTGATTTGTAATTGTTTTTTCTTAAAAAAAACTCTGACATGATTTTATATCAACTTGGTTTTGATATGATAAGTTTTGAAATAGAAATACACACTTGTATTCATATTATTCATATTCATCTACATGTTATTATTATTATAATCATTATTATCATTGTTGTTACAGTTCCAAACTATATTTATTTAGGTATGATCAGATAAAGTTTTAAATTCCTGTCTAATAATAATTATTTTCAGAGAAAAGCTGAAAAGTCAGAATGCCAGCTGCTACTTATCTTTTTCCCTTGCCCATATACACACAAAAAGGTAGAAACATGATTTTAAGGCTGATTGTGCTATTTTTGGAACCTGGCATGGGATTTTGAATGTTTGCAATGCATACTGTAAACAATCAGCTTAGACCCATACAGACAGGGGGCATGCTAGGTTTTATTCTATCCTTTTTGTACAGAACACTTCTTAGGGGGAAATAAGAGTGAGGGAATGTTCTCGGGATATCTGAACGTGCAGAAACTGCAACACAGTATTAAACACCTGAGTAGAACTGTAGTCTGCCTGTGTGTCTGCACACCACAAACGTGTTCAATGCAGATTGTGGCAATACAGCTGAAGAAATCATATGCAGCAATGTGCTTGCTACACTTTTGCAGATATAGGATAGGGCCAAGCCCATCTTAATCCATTTTGCAGTATTTTAATTTTTTTTTTTTAATAGCATGTCTCCTTTTACTATAGCCTGCCTGTGCTACATTGGTTACCTATAAAAATCATGTTTCAGGAAAACTGTGAGGAGCCGAAATTTTCACATGTTCAGAGCACTCACACAAATATTTCTATTCCTTTGAAGATTTGTCAGCACAGACATAAGAACTGAAGAGCATTTCATATTTCAAACAGAAAAAAAAGTCTTAAAACTGGAAACATGCTAAGTGGTCAAAACTTCAAGCAAACTTTGGCAGTAATGTCTCAGCACAGTTTTTACATATGGATCTCTTGAAAGTCTATTATTTCATGGTACTCCTATTTAAATGTCTCAGTATAATTTCTTTTCAGTTGAGCTGTTATTGGCTGGGAGCTATCTGAACCATTCTTTCAAGCAGCAACTACTAGTAAGACTTTGAACAAGAGTTAAGATCTGAGTTTGACATGGTAATGACATGTTTCAATGTAGATGTGTTAATTACTATTCATCTTGTTACTGTATGATTTGAAATAGACCCTTAATTTCATTATACTAATGAAGGAAATCTAAAAAGAGCGGGCAAAAAGCCATCTGTGATAAATCAGGAGACTGAGAATTTATTTGTTGAGGAGTTGGTCCCCACTCTATTTCAAATGGCCCGTGGTCCTTTATCTGTAAACCTCTTGCAGCATAGCTGATGAGAGCTGGAAATCACCTGATGCTTTTTGCTATATTCAAATTTTGTGTATTGTTTTTTTGCTGTGCCAAAATATATTCACATCATTTGTGAAACATTAAAATATAAAGAAGATTAATATAATCAATATTGAGTAACAGTCATCCAAAAGATACTACCATGTTTTCTGCTACATAATTCAAATGGATCTGCAACCATTACATGCCACAAGGCTTTTCCACATGGAGTAAATAAGTAAACATATAATGAAAAACAAATTTATGCATATTTTCTACAGTACTCAACCTCTGCTCAATATTTTGGGGACTAAGATTCACACATAGAGTGTGCTAGAAAAGCTGCCAAACTTTCCATTTCCCTATCTGGAAATGGCATTTCTGCAGTAGAGCAGGCTCTCTATTAATGGACACAGTTACACACCCTGATGCAGTAATGTCTAATACTAAACTTTTATCTTTATGTGAACTGTAGGACTTCGTGCCGCTAGATAAAGGAACACATTTTGCCAAACTACAACTTGCTGTAGTTTCAAAGAAATTGTCCTGATTTACACCATTCGACAGTACATCCTACACAATCTTTGACATCTGAGAGTAGTAACTGAGGTGGTAAATGGCATCACTATAAAAGCTCCCCAAGCTCCAGCAATTTACCGTGTGACAGTTACAGAATTTAATACAGCTTATGAGTCCTAACCAATATGGGTGGTAAAGCACTGTATTTGAGACAGAACTATTATCTGCTTAACTCTCTTCATTACAATTTTGGTAAACATTATATATCCTGGGCTCTCACTCTCCATGCAGTAACAGAGTGTAGAAAAGTAAGTCATGCAAGAGTGCATCTCCTAAGTCACCACAATCAGTGTGCCTGTACGCTTCAGTCCTGGCTATGTCAGGAACAAAGTGCTTTGCATATCCTAAAACATTTCTTTCAGAGTAGGACCGACTGGACAGAGATGAGCACCCTGTTAATGCAGTTTTGTTTGCTTAGAATTAAGTCAGGTGGGCATAGGTGATGTGGTAATGTACAAGCACACCCAGCATATGAGATGATTTTTTTTTTTAATCTGAATGAGAAGAACGGAATAATGCCCATAGCTGAAGCAATACCAGTTTTGCCTTCTGATTTTCCTCAATGACACATATTAAAAGAAACATTCAACAGACCCATGTTCATAAAAGCAGTGTGCAACAGATTGTATTTGTTGCCTCTCTTGGACTGGTTTTCTATTTCCTCCCATTTCCAGATGGGCTTTTTTGATCCATGGAGGGAAGGGAGAAGAGTGTCTGTAACTGCAGAGCTTTTTGCATTCATTTCTGGAGAGTAAACTGATTGAAGATAACAACTCAATTCATCCTAAAGAATGGAAACATTAGGCTCCCTTCTCACTCTGAAGTGAGGATCCTCTAAAAGGGCCTTAAATATGCAGCCCTGTTTAGATGTGATGATGATGCAACTTACAGAAGTCAGTCCAAAACAAACCAGCACTTATTCCATATTAGAGAAAAAAAGCATATACTGAAGGATATGACAGGAAATACTCACATGGAACCTCGAAACCTACTTAAGTCATTGTTCGGCTTCTCACATTCAATGACACTGGTGAACTTCAAGGGGTCAAATTCTGAGTCCTGGAATAATAAAAGTGTTAATTACTTAGAGCAAAGACTTGCAAATTATATCCAAAATCTCTTTTCTAACTTTTGTAATAAATTAAAGTCCAATTTTTTCCCAAAGGCAATCAAAGCAAAGACACTGACTACTGGCACCGAAAACCAAAGGGCCCTGAGAAACAAAGTTCCTTAGATGCCTTCCAAAATACCCCTTACAAGAATGACCTTTTTGTTCTGCAAGTGGGAAATGTGAGTTTCTAATAGCACTAGATAAAAGATGCCAAACCCAGAAGTCAAATTAATCTGGTCTGGAGCAGAAAAACTGAAATTTACCTGGGAAAGCTCAAAATATTCAACAGTATCATTATACTTCATGTTCAGTGAAGCTACTGAAAATCTAGGATAATATAAGTCAATATATTGCCAATTACAAAAAAGCTAATATGAGCCTTTGAAATATTAGCAAGAGTTCTTAATTGCTTTATGCCAACAGAGATAAATTAATCTACTACAGTAAATAACACACATACAGATACAGCGGAATACCTCTTTCTTAATTATGACTTAAAAACCTTCTTGATTGTCTAGCTTGTTATTCTGAAGCTGATATTTTTGCTGACTATCTAAGTTTACCTGCAGTTAGTACCTTGTGTTTGAGGAAAAACATCCTATCACAGCATATTTTTTTTTTTTTTTTTTTTTTNAAATAAAAATCAACAAACCACACAGTGAAAGCAAATATCTGATCCTTGTGCTGGGGAGGAGGCTGTCTGTCTCCATCAACAAGGACTACCTTTGTAAAGCTGCTCTGCATACCATTTGAATAAAAGAACCAACTGTGAATTATCACATTATTAAGCTCTCAACAGTGATAGCATTTTGAATGCTGTTTTATAATGGTTTTGCTGAGTAGCTGCAGACCCCACCCACTACTTTTTAGAGCACACTTGTGAGAATGCCTGACTAAGAATCAGTAACCAGAGGACAGACACAATCTTATTGCCAGCGTCTCTGAAACACACAGGTGTCTGTTTTTTTGATACTGACTCCTAAGAGGTGAAAGAAACCAGATTTTAAATCAGAGATAAAAGAAACTAGAGGATATGTCAGCATCACCACTTATACCCTCCTTCATTTTTCTACCAGTTACACCTGAAAGAAAGACAGAGCATATAGGAGACAAAACCACCCACGCCTGACACTTTTCAAAACCTTTACTGTATTTCCAAGAAACAGGAGATGATAAAGAGAACCATGAAGATGGGCTGTCACTTAGAGACAGTTACAGCCCACTGGAGGAAAGAAAAACTTTTACATGCAGAATTCAGCTTGTAAACAAGGAAGAAAAAAACCAGGAGTAAAACCGAAAGACAGCTATGAGCAAAGAATGCTGTGCTGAGAATCAGACTCCCAAAATTATGTCAAGTTAACAGTCAAGTACCTGAGCCATTGCAAAAAACAGATGATCTTCTCAGAACTAAATACTATAGGTATTTCAGCTCATTAGATGTATTTCCTGGTCAGCCTTAAACTTTCTCTAGGTGACTGAGTTTGATGCTGAGAACTTTTGGAAGTACCTAGTTCTGTAGGGGTACCTAAGACATAATTAGGCTGTGAAATAGGGCAGCCACACATTCACACCCCTTTTGACCCTTGTTCCTTAGCAGCTCACTTCAGGCAGGAACAGACACCTGCAGTCACAATGAAGGAACTGCTGGCTAGAAGAGATATCATGATGCTTTCAGGCTTTGACAGCTGAAATCTGCTACTCCAGCTCCTAACTGCACACACTCCAGCAGTCACAGGTTCATGTGACAGAGACACTATACTAGCAGCCAGCGTTACGTGTCAGCTGGCTTTAGTTGAGCTTGTTGGAGAAGGTGAAGTTCTCCCAAGTCACACCAAAGCCTGCTGTGCTGGGAAAGCCTGTGTTCTCTACATAACGCCTGCACTGCTGTCCCAAAAGACGATCTTTTCCTTCCTTGCTCCACTATGTTCCTTGGCAGGAAAAAAAAAAAGTACAGGAAAAATAATCTACCGACATTCACTATTATGGCTTATACTGCATTTGTAAATTGGAGGGGAAAGACTGGAATGGGAAACATTTTTGTCTTTTTATTATAACATACTGTATGTAATACATTTAATTTAGCACAAATTTTCACTCAGTGGTCTTAAAAAAAGAAAATAAAGAAATCTTAACATCTTTGATGAATGTCCCTGAGGGAATCCTGAAGACACCTAATAAAACCCAACATAATCAAATGCAGGCTTTGTATGGCTGCTGAACTCAGCAGAGAGAGCATTGTTTCAGTGCAGTATAGACACATTAACTTCAAGAGCAACTTGGAAGCTTGCAGACTGAATTCCCTTTCTGCTGAGAAAACCTGCCAGCAAAACCAGCTATTTAACAAATAAAAAGAAAGAAAGATGCTTACAATCTAGGGGCTTCTAAAGTCTTCACGAAAAAAGAAAGATCTTGTAAAGATCAGGAAGGACTAAACTTACCCAACTTCCCTATGACTACCATGCAATGTATTGTCTTTCTTCCTCCTTCATTTGTTAAATTCTTTTCATTTATGACTCAGTTTTGGAATTACAAGTCCTTTATCACTAAATCTAACTGTCAGTATATTTGTGTACTGTTACAATTAACTTGAAATATGTGATTATGTTCTTTAACCAGATAATATCTGGGAGGAGAGAAAATCCAATTAGAATAGTACTTTACATAAGGAAACAAAGCTGATGAATACTGTTTTATGGCAAAAGCTCCCTGGTTTATTAATAAATCAAATCACTCCAGCTCTTTCCTGTGAAATGGAAGGGTAGATCTACACTGTGTATTGCAGCTGATGACACTGTTTTGATGTGAAAATGCTTTTTGGTATATGAAAGAACAAATATGTTAAACACAGCCTGTATCTGACTGCCTTTAGTGGTTAGAAAGAAGCACAAAGTTAACCTATGATTTCAAAATTATCAAAGTTTTGTTCCTTTTTTTGCTGATACCTACACTTTGGCAGGAATTGAAACATGAACTGTGACGATGTTCTCATGTATTAACAACTTAAGAGAAGCTTAGGCAGAAGTACAAATTACTATTTGTCCTGTTATCTTGGTAAAAGTCCATGAAAAAAAATTCTCCAGTATTACCTTTAATTCTTCTCTTACACTGAATTTCTGCATCACTGTTAAGACACAAAAAACAAGACCAAAATATGGCCAAAAATCAAACTTTCCCAGACCTTTGTGCAGTAGTTATCTGATGTGCTTGATTTTCCATGTCTTACTTCCCACTTAGAGAATTGCTGGTCATTAAAGCTGTCTCAGTCTCAAGCAGGATGAAAAGTTCCACACCTAGACAGACTTCAACCTGAAATGAATCTTTCCAGTGCCTAATTTCCCACTTATGTGGTATTTTCATTGTCTCTCCATGCACATCAACAAGGTCAGGTCATTCACAAAAAGCTGGAGGCATTTTTTTATTTTCTGAAGGCATGTATCACATTTATGATATGGTACCTTGGCAGGTGTCTCAAACTTGTGCCTTGTGCACCACCAATCTGAACAACTTACTTTCTGGTTGATACAAACCTGGGAGAGATTCCCTGGTTGCTAATAAGTAACCCAGAGTATTTCTCAAACTGTTGGATGGCAAAGGCCAGGGATAAATTTTGTTCATGTCAGTCATACATTTCTGCTGAACACCCAGTTCTCCTTTTGTTACAATGTACATTTTACTTGACACGACTAATTCTAAGGATAAACCCCTGTAAAGTAACATAGGGCAGAATTTCTTGCTTTCACTTAAGGCAGATCTCTTACTACTAGGTAGTACTTAACTGGGAACACAGACTGGTTGTTGTTAAGACATTACAGAAAAACTGTGCTTGAAAGGATACTTGAAGGTCACTTCAAGACACAAGAAATCCAAAAGAAGTGCCAGAGATTATTATGACAATGTCTATGAGAGCTGAATTTGCAAAAAGTCAACATGAGCACCAAAGCCAAAGTTTAAACAAAGTCAAGCATGTTCAATTATTTTAACAGAAAAAAAAAAAATAATCAGAAAGCAGAATTCAAAAGGTTCTACTCCTGCCTTTATGTTCTAAGGGTGCACACGATCATATTCCATTTGTGCTTCTCTCCCTCCAGGCCAATCAATCTTGAATGTTCTTTGAAACATTGAAAGAGCAACAGTATGAGAGATGGGTGATATTTAGGAGTCAAGAAGCTTAGACTTGGCTTCCATGAAGCTGAAAAGGAACGTAATCCTTGTTTCCTTTTGTCTTGAGCAAATGGGTCTAGTGCAAATCCCTCTGCCCATGCTATTAACACCATCTTAGCATTTGCAGGCCCTACAAAATTAGCCTTTTAATTCTTTTCCAAATGTTAAGTATCACCTGTGCTTTTTCAACACACTAAGCATGAATATAAACATCACCCATAAGGGCACCAAACTGGTTCTTTGGTGGTCTTTCAGACAGATGCTATTCCTCCTGTTGGGTTTGAATTTCCCATCAGCACCATGGTATCACAGCAATGTCACTCTACAACAGCATTCCCAAGAGCACTGTCTGCACACTGACAAT
The DNA here is from genome assembly GCA_013400415.1 of Scytalopus superciliaris. Classification (NCBI taxonomy): domain Eukaryota; kingdom Metazoa; phylum Chordata; class Aves; order Passeriformes; family Rhinocryptidae; genus Scytalopus; species Scytalopus superciliaris. The sequence goes on from VXBX01008302.1 coordinate 250,919, forward strand.
AGGATGCAAGACACTTATAAGAATTAAACCACAAAATATGTCTGGTTGCCTTGGCTCTGGAGAATGCAGAGAATGGCTGGATGGTCGGTAAACCTGTCTGAAAAACTGAATGACCACAGGCCTGCACAGAGGGGATGGGAAGACTTAAAAGATGTAAAACAATGGTTTCAGTAATTTCTTCCCATAGAGTTTGAGTTTCAGAAATACAGAAAAAAAGAGATACATAATTTTTCAACCATGAATACACAGAAACATTCAGGTATATCCCCACATTAGGCTGTTCATACCCTGCATTCAGAAGCCTTCAGTGACTCAACATTATCTGCTTCACCCTACTGTTATGAACTCTTTCTTACCAGTATAAATTTAAAGACAGGTTTTGAAGGTTTCTGCATGTATGAAATTGTGCTCAAGATACACTGCAGGACTGAAATTCACTTTTTGCTCTATTCTTCTGCTATACTGCTATATTATGTCATATCAAAATGGAAAAACTGGGCTGAGAAATGGGGGGGGGGTGGGAAAAGAAGGAGTTTGATTTCATAAGAAACTGACTTTCATCAAATACCTGACTTCACATTTTAATTTTGCCAAGACAGCTTTAGTCCACTGCCTTCCTCTGAAAAAAATGCTTACATTTTAGGAACTCATAGGTATTTTTCAAAGCTTGAAACTTGTCAAAAGGACACACAGTGATACTGACATTGGGCATTTTATGTACTCAGGGATTACACAGAATGTATTTAATTTCTTCATGACTTCTCTTACAAGGAAAACGTTTAACATCCTATTCATAAATCCTATTCCTTTCACTTTCTTAAAACTTAAGGAAATTCATTTTTACTCTAAATGGAGCCATGGGAAAGCTTATTTTCCTTACATAAGCAGACTTAGTCAGATTGCAAAAACCTGTTAAATATTGATTCCTTCAAAACTGAATTTCAAATTAAATTGCAGATGTAAAGAATTTTGTGGCTAGGCTTTTAACAATGCTTCAGCTACTGAATCTGATAAAGAGTTCCATTTAAAACAATACCTTAGGTCTGCAATAATTGGGCGGCGTCTTACATCCTAAAAAGGCAAAGTGTTGAGGAGGAGAAAATGCTACAATGCTTCTGAAGAGTGGGAAATCAACAGGTAGACAGATGAAGAGACTACAGAGATTTGTCACAAAAAAAGGAGACTGAATTTAGCTCTCTCCAACATGACTTTGTACCTTTAGCTCTAAGATCATTCTAAATCTCTACAGTGAAATGCCAACCTTTTCGATTCTGCTGGCAACCTCACGAAACTGTCATAGCTCAAGAAGCAAACCATGCTGCTCTGCCAGATGAGTCAGTTTGACAATTACACAATGTTCAAACAACATATTTCCCTTCATTAAATGCCTGTTGTATGGATGATTTATTAGGCTGCTAGTGATATTAATAATGCATAGTTATTAAAATATTTTCCTTTCTTCATCTGCCCTACTTTACCACTGCAGAAACCTGACTTTGATGTTCAGTCCTTCCTTCCAATAGGACAGCAATGAGTACCCAGGACGCCCTTGGGTGACAGTGACAGTTACCCGCTTATCACATTGTGTTTACTGGCTATGCTGGGGATCTTACCCAGACTTCTCCCTGCAGTACAACTGATGATGAGGACTCTGGGATTTGTTTTGGCATGTATGTCTGGAGGAAACAAAAAGGGAGAAATGGAGTCATGGGGACAACTCAAAGAAAATATTTAATAGATAAAAATCTGCCTCAGCCAGAAAAATAGCTTTTCCAGCTTGAAAGCTTTTAAAAGCACTAAGAACTCATTCTCCTAATGCATTGGTCCATCCTTATTACTGCTTTATACAGGGGTGCCCTGCATTTACCACATAAAACTAATCTGACCATTTATTAATATGCAACTGGGATTACATACTGATGTTATGTATCCAAAGCATACAGACTGTTTATATACTAAATGAGTGAAATGTTTAATGTTTAAAATGCATTAGTCTCTCTGGTACAATTTATCTGTGCCTCTAATTCACAAGAAAAGGAAGAAACAATTTGATCTATGCTGTTTAGGAACTAAGAAAATCCATCTGTACAACAGAATTTAATAGTTTTGTTTTCTACACTGACAACTACTACTATAATTGGATGGTGAGGTTTTTTTAAGTATTGTTTGTTTAAAAGTAACTCATGTTCAGTATTCAGAAACATTGGAACATTTGAGCAAGTCAAATATATGTTAGGGGGCTGATCTTCCTGGGGCTGACCTCAGTAAAAGTTTTCCCTTTGTAGAAAATAATATGAGAGAACAATGCAATATCCAGCCTGCAGGAAAGGAAATGTGTTGCTTGCAAGGCCTAGAAAGATCTCAATAATTCTGTGACAACCAGCTGCAGAAACGGCTGTTATTCAATCACAGGACAAAAGTACCCCCACCCAAAAAAAAAAAAAAAGTCAGCAAGGCTGAAAATACACACATGCAAGTTCTAATGTCTCTTGGGATGATGGCCACCTTAGCAATACACTGAAAATTTACAGTGTTGTGAACAAATTCATTCATGGACTACAGTAGTACTGGAGAGTGGTAAGGGAACAGTGTATGTCAATGCTGAAATACAGGCCCAGATCTGGACAACTGAGAAAGTGGTATCTGCCTGTTCCAAAAGCCAGTCACTGAAATAAATGAATGGGTTCATGGTCTGTAAGAGCCAACCTCAGTATTAGCTCAGCGCTTCAACTAAACCACAAATGAAGCCTCTCAAGGGCTCACAAAACACTGTGTACAACCCGCACTGCTCCTGCAGAGGCTTTTCACTTCACGCCCACAGACAGATGTAACTCCCCACTCTTCAGTGCTTTCCCTTTTCTGGAGAGATTTCTAGAAGTATTTCTGCTTCATTTTGTAACTGCTGGAAGAAGACTTCACTTGACTAGTAGCAGAAGCACTATATAGTAATTTTTAAGTAGTAGCCCAACAGCTCAGGTCAGCTTCTGAATATACCTTGCCCTGTTCCTGCTCTAGTCCAGCTTCTGGCCAGTCCGGCTTCTTGTGAGATGAAGTTCTGCCAGAAGAAATGGCAATGGGAAGGACTAAGACCCTTCAATCAGACGAGGCAATGCCAAGCACTGCTCTTACATCATTTCATAAAAATGAAAAACAAAACATCAGAGTCCTGAAAGGAGAGAGAGTGGTTGGTAATACAGGGGTTTTCTTAAGAATGGTAAAATGTAACAATAGTAGCTGTAGTGTCAGGAGGCAGTTCAACACACCAAAGCTTGATGAGTTCACCTCAACCTGAAGACAGGGAATCTGGATAAAAGGAGATTTACCTTGCAAGGTACTATGTTTAAGAAACCTCTCTAAGATGTGAAGGAAACACACAACATACGGCAGTTGCCTAAGGAACAGAGAGACTTCGGGCTCTGGCAACAGCCAGGTAGCACATATGGAAAGAAGCAGTTCTAATGAAAAGACACCTTCTATTCCAAATACCACAAAGCAGCATTTGTATCAGCACTATCACAGTTCTGTGAGCCTTTCCATGAGCATCTCCGGTGTGAGAAGGTGTTATAACCAAATAAAAACTCCCCAAACTGGACACTGGCATGCTGTCTTCACTTGGATTTGTATTTTGTTTCAACATTCACCATCACATGCCTGCCCTACTGCAAACATGGCATTCAGACTGCACCTTCTCTGCTTAACCCTAGCTATTTCTGTTCTTCCCTCTTAGCCCTGTGAAGAGAGTGGAGGAAAGAATAAGCACCGTGTGAAGATTAAGTCAATGTGAAGGCAGCAGGGCTGTGCTTCTCACGTCTAGTACATGGGGGAAGTTGGGATGGCTGCAGAACACTTTAGCTACGAGTTTCCCCTCTGATCTATTTTCATCTTCTATCTATTCTAGATATTCACCTGTAGCAAAGTGAAAAACTTTCAAGGAAGTCAAGGGTGACTTTTTTCATACACCAGCTGATTGCACGAATCTTACGAAGCGACATTCACAATGGCCTTGCCAGTTCCAAAACTGGAAAATGAGCTGAGGGGAATGAAAACATATCACTGTGGTAGAGGTGAAGTTCACTTCCCTGTTCAGCACTCTAGTCAGCCTCCTAATTCAGGCATGCACAGTGGTTACAAAGTTCCTGCACAGTCTTGTCTTCAGTAGTCTATATGCTTTGTTCAGGTAAGTGTGGAAATAAGACATACATGAATATGACTGGTTGAATCAGAGCACAGGAGAACAGCAGAATCTGTTACTCTTGTGCATGCTTCCTCACCAGCTATCTTACCCTCTGGGCAGATGTCATCTACTTGGACTTCTGCAAGGACTTTGATACATTCCTCCACAACATTCTTGCCACTAAATCCAAGAGACACAGGCCTGTTACATGGATAATGAATTTGCGGGATGGCCCTGTCCAGAGAGGTATAGTCAACTGTTTGATATCCAAGTGGAAACCAGTAATGAGTGGTGTCCCTCAAGGGTTCATACTGGGGACAGTGACATAGACAGTAGGAATGAATGCATTCCCAGCAAGACTGCAGATGACACCAAGCTGTGTGGTGTGTTTGGCATACTGGAGGGAAGAGATGCCACCCAGGGGCACCTTGAGAGACTTAAGAGTTGGACTTCATGAAATTCAACAAGGCCATCTGCACGGTCTAGCATGTGGCTTGGGGCAATTCCCAATTTCAATGCAGGCTTGGAGATGAATGGATTGACAGCAGCCCTGGACACTAGGATTGGGGATACCAATGGATGAAAAACTGGACATGAGCTGTCAATGTGTGCTGGTAACCCAGAAAGCCAGATGTACCTGGGTTACATCAAAAAAATGTGGCCAGCAGGTTGAGGGAGGTGATTCTGTCCTGCCACGGTGCTCTTGTGAGACCCCTACTCCACTGTGTCCAGCTCTGGTAAGACATGTAACTGCTAAGAGTGGATCCAGAGGAGGGCCACAAAAAGTGATACAAGGGATGGAACACTTGTCCTCTGAAAAAAGAAGTATAACCACTACAGTTCTGTGTGGAGAACAGTCCAGTGTCCAGTCATGCAACTACAGGACAACCACAGCTTGCCCTTTCATGAGCACATACACAGAACATAAAGTATCACATAACAACCACCAGAGTTGTAGCAGAGCTTGAAAGTATGAACCCAAGTATAAACAATGAATGAAAATTTTCATGAAATAAGTTTTGAAACATACAGCCAGCCACTTCCCATGTAAGTAACATTTTAACACAAATTTCTACTGACCTCCACAGCAGTATCAGTACTAAACTGTGTAAAAGACTTGGAGGGTAGCAGCAGGTGGAGAAAAGAGAAGTGGGATAATAGTTCACAAACCTTGATGCTGAAATAAATACAGTAATTCCTCATACTGTTGCTCTGCCTTTTCTGGCAGAAAAGCAGACCCCTTCTCCACCTCAGTACTTTCAAAGGAAAGTGAAACCATACCATTATAGCTGGGGTTACACATGGCTTAATACTGTGAACCCTTCTGCTCTGGAAAAGAAGGCCTTTGCATCCTTTTCTAACCACTGATACTGCCATCTGGGGTTGTGTTATCAGGGAGAAGCGCAATATGATGTACTTCCAGCTCAAAAATCCCAGCCCTAAAACCAGGAGTTCTCGGTGTTACATTACAAAATCTCATTTCCAAGAACATATATTCCACATACTTCCTGTTCTCAGGTCAGTGTATGGCTAAGGAACAAACAGTTCTAGAAACAAACTTTTTTTTCAGTAAAACTGAATTAGGCTAGATCAGAAAATTCAAGACAAAAAAAATTGGAAAATCTCCTCTTAACTTGCTTTAAATGTAAATGTTTACTTCTCTGTAACAGGAAAGCAATATAGCCATTTTATATGCTCTCTTGTTTTCTAATGCTTTTTCAGAATGAAGAATGAAGAAATGCTGGGCTATTGATACAGAGAATGAAATGTCCTGCCTCTCTAGAGGTGATATGCAGCACAAACACTGGCATAATTTTACGTGGATTTACCACTGTCCCACCTGTGCTGAAAGGATTACCTTAGGGATGAGAAGTCCTTCACAACCGTGACACTCAAACTTAGATTCATCACTTCGGCCCCTTTAACCTATATTTAAATACAAAACCAAACAAGCAATGCCAATAGCAAAGTCAAGCACTCAGCACTCTTTAGAACTGGACCCTCCCTCTGTCCTTCCCGTCTTCCCCCAGTGCTTTGATTACTATATCCAAAATTTTCTCTTACAGTTATTCAAATTCTTGTCCCTCTAATAAACCTCTCGAAACTCAAACCTGTGGCCTGGACACCTGCAAAATGGAAACCAGAAAGAGATGATAACCTGCCTCAAGGCTGACCAAGGAGGAAGTGAACCATCACACTTGAGTTTTTTTATTTCCCCATGCCTCCCAGTGTGAGACTGCTGACTAAATGTTGTGTTAAGTGTGGAGGGAAAAACTGTCCTCAGCCTCCCTTTAAGACTTTTAGTTCACAAAAAGAGTTTGCCACAGCACTGACTTGGGTCTGCTCTGCAGCAGGTCATTCTGCACGCATCTGCTACATGTTTGTTCCTCTGTTAAAGACGCAGTAGTTGCTTCCTCTTTAACTAGACATGCCCATGGCTTCTGTGCAAGTCATCTCTGAACACAATACTATTCAAAAAAAGATATAAAAATATAGGTGTCAAGATTTTCATAGCGGTTCACCCTTCCTCAAAGAAACCTACTGAACATTCAAGGCATGACCTCAAACAAAAGGCTTTCACAGGGTGTGATATGCTTGCATTTTGCACTGATGAAGACATTGTTTTACAGGACTTATTTTCCTGAAACCTTCAGCTAAACTGTAAAACTAAAAAAAAAAAAACTTAAAAAACTCCCAAAAACTCAAAAAAACCAAAAAACCAACCAAACAAAAAAACCAACAACACCAAAACCCACACACCCAGGAAAAAAAAAAAAAAAAACAACCCAAAAATTAATTTTATATTCTGGTACTGCATAGGGAAAACCATTGTTTACTTTTGCTTGTTTGGTTGGATGTTTTTTTAAACTTTCTTTTCCCTTAGGGAAATCTAATTTTGGAAGCATGTGTGGGATGGAGTACTAATCTGCTGTTTTAACATGTGCATATCTGGAATTTTCAAGCCACTTTTCATCACCTTATGAACCGTCTCAAAATAATGTGAAAAAGAAAGACACAAGGGATAACTGCCAAAAGATGCTAGAGAGACAGTCACTGTTCCTGTGGCCTGATTCTACCCTGTAAAAGTACTTACAGTCAAAACAACACTGAGTCAAGCAACACCAAGTATGCTGATTAGTTCACATCTACTTAATTATAGTAGTGTCCTAATCCCACTAAATTGCAGGTGGATGACAGCCTGAGGGTACTAATAGGACAAGAAGCAACATGAAGAGTATAACTATACTTGCTCTTGTCTTGCTTTAGAAGAGCCAATCAGACTCTGAGATAACAAGCTCGTATCAACAAGTTGAAAACTAGTCTGCCTGGAAGTTGATCTGGTTTAATTTCAGCTGTTCTCTCAAACTGGTCTAGTGTAGCCAATGCAGGTTGCTGCACAAGAAATCTTAGTTCAATTTAGGCTAAACTGAAATTTGAAAATCTTTTTTTTTTATCTTTTTTTTTTTTTTTTTTTTTTTTTTTTTTTTTTTTTTGTGTTAATTTTTTTTTTCTNTTTTTTTAATTTTTCTTTGAGTGAATACATCTGAATGCAAAAGCAACATCTACACTGAGATACCAAGGCTGCCCTGTAAGTTGTTTACATGCAATAAGCATAATAAGCATGAGTTGCCCTTGCCAAAGCACCTCATACACAGAGCAGCCTGGAGCCAATAGTCAGGCTTACAATGCAGGCCTTCCAGAAAGCAATCTTTGCTTCTCTTCTGGGCCAGCTTCTGTCAAGGACTCCCAGGGAAAGAAAGAAAATGTATAAATGACTTAATGTTTGGAAGAGGGAGCTGTGGGACTGTTTTCTCCAAATCCAGCTGCAGCCAGTGTATATCCAACACACTGCAGGAACAGGTAGGGCTGGAATAAAAGCTGGTTCTGTCAATTGAACCCAACTTTCAGGCTAGGACAGATGAGCAAATGTGCCTGCAGTAAGCATAGGCTCTGCATTTATGTGTTTTCCAGAAGGGTTCACAAACGGACTTGAGAGGAAATCAGACTCTTGAGTTATTTTGGTGCTAGTCTGCATGCAAATGAACCTCCCAAACAGGCAAACAACAAATTCAGATGTGCTTTTTAGACAAAGTAAATAAGCAGTCACGAAGTCATTTGCAAGGCTTATCTAAACCTGTTTAATCATGCTAGTATAAGCTTGTTTTGAAGCAAGTTCTGCTCTTAGGAGAAAATGAGAAATAAAAAAAATGCATCCCCTACCCCCACCAGCTCTCAGAGGGATACAGGCACCTTCTCACAAGGGATGGCAGCTGCTACATTTAGCTTAGCATTAGGCTGAACTGAAGCTTTCCACATAAACATCCAGGACATGGGCAGTGGTTAATAAACCATAAGCTGCTCCAGAATCCACAGTGAGTCTTTGTGGATTTTGTTAAAAGGCATAGTGAGGAAAAACAGTGGAGCAAGGAAATGTAAATGTTTTCCATGAGTCTGGATTCATACTATCAAAATATCCTAAATCAAGTTTATGAAATCTGAAAGGGAGTTTTGAGCTCTCACAGCCCGAGCTGTATCTGCTTATCCACTCTCTGAAGAGCGGCTGCACATGACGTCTCAGATGGATGGAAAACATTCCATAAGCAACTGTGGAGGGTGTGGTGGCACGGCAGCTTGCAGAGTAGCACAGAAAACACATTGATTCCTCTGCCTACTACTGTGTCTCCTATTAGACCCAGCACACCAGAAATGGCTGCTGTGACTCGGCAGCAGTGAGGGTGGGTTTGAAATTACAAGAAAACTGGTAGAGTACCAAGAAACAGTTGGTTTGGGGTTTTTTTTTCCAAGAGATGTTTACTGGTCACTGACAGAACTGTTAGATCACTCATGGTGGGATTTAGCATAGTGCTTTCTCGTATCTGCACTTGCCACAGTGTCATGCTGCACCCATGGGCTCGAGCTGTATTTCAGGGTGAAGACAGTGCCCTATCCCTTTGGTTTCAAAGACATAGTGTGTTTCTAACTATTTTAAACATTTCTAACACATCCTGTTGCTGTAGTAGCAGAATAACAAGAACACAGTATTTAAAATCTTGGAGGAAAACATGTCAAGGCCTTTGAAAACTCTTCTGTTTTCTTTTTTCCTTTTTAACCTATCCATTGAGCAATTTTCTTCTTTCTTGACTGACTATTTTGAGGGTACAACAGCAAGGTATAGATTCAAACTGGTGTCTTCAGACATGGAAGCCACAGAGACTCTTCTCACTGACTGTGTATCAATATGGTGTAGAATCACACACAGAAAGTACAAGTTTATCTCAGACAGATTCTATTCGTTGACAAATATGTAAAGCTAACAAGCAGTATGTTCCCATCTTACTATAAATTACTCAGACAATTCAAAGCAGCACTAAAATAAACAGTATTTCTGGTCACTTGCACTATAAAGAAAAACAGTTTCTTGGAATTCACAAGCCCACAAACGCTGATCTTGGATCTTCTGAGCATATGTTTAGAGTAAAATAATGCCTGCAAAGCACTGGAGACAAGGATACAGAAAAGCTTCTATAATTGCTTATTGCTTCTTCAAGAATCAGGCTAAAAAGATACCAGAACAGTATTTTTCTAAAGAAAGCTTTGGAAGGGAGAAACCATAAGACCTCTACTCTCCAAGACTATGGACCCTACACTCTGTTAATGCTGAAAAGAGATACCCAAAGAGCCTTCAGAGGTTACTGGCAGAACAGTACCCTTCCAGTGGACAGCTGTACCCAACACAACAGTGCTGGACTTGCTGGCCTTTGGAGAGAGTGTTTGAAGAAAATGCTGTGGTTGCGAGAGGACTGTGCAGAGCACACCCCACTTCAGTGACCCCAGACTGGCTACCAGGCTCTCTATGGGAGCACAGGGCAGACCTGTGGGACTGTAAATTGCATGGGTGTGCAAAGGGCAGGAACAGAATCAGGAAAGCATAAAAGTAGCTAAAAACAACTGTTCCTACTGCCACCCCCACTCCATTCCCATGCCCAGCAGAGTGACTGGTATAGAAACAGCTATCCTTCATTGACCTGCTTCACTGGCATGTGCTGAGAAGTTACCACTTAGCCCATATATGAAGCACAGACAAGCCAAATTTTGTAGAAGTTTCTTTTAAATATTTGAGATACTGCTACAGAGACAATATTCAAAGACAGCTATTGACAGCTGATATTTTAAGAAGAAACTTCCAAAAAAAATCTGTTTCTTGTCCTGTGATAAGCCACATGACAAGGCACGTCATTCTGTAAGGGAGGTACGGAAAGTGTTTAGCAGTGTGGGAAAGAGAGTTGGGATACATAACCTATTTGTTTGTTTTCCTTCTTGAACAACAGGGCTGCAGAATGACACAGAACCAAACAGCTACAAACAGAATGGAGAGTTGTTCTGTTGAGCACAATATTAATACAAAAATGTAAAAGCATTCTTGGACAATGCCTGAACAGGTCCTCTAAGAGATTTGGGAATGAGCTTCTCTAACGTTTGGCAAAAGGATGGTTAGCACTAGGTGCAAGAAAATTTTGGTTATCCAAAGCATTTTATGAGATCTAGCAATAAGTTCTCTCCAGCTGTCACAACTTAAGACATCCAGACAGGAACTGCACTTCAGTCCAACAGACAGGCATTACCTTGCTATTCCATGCTACTTGACTGTGGTCCTACTATTCATCCAACATTTCCTAAGCAGCTCCCTCTATCCCACCGCTCAGTGTCTCTCAGCAGGCCAACACCTTCAAGAACCAGTATGAGCCTATCCCTATTAGCATGGAGTGTGAAAGTTAATGTTGCTACACAAATTAACAGTGTGCTAAGACAGATTTTGCTCAGGACTTGAATGAGGATGGCAAGTAGTCTGCTGGATAACTTACGGAGTGCTGTTACAGAGAGGCTCTGTGATGCTGTAGTTGCTGAAGACTTAGTACTTCCAAGTGTGCACTTTGCCTACAACTTAGTTGACTCAGGAACCCCAGCTTGGGTATTTCCTGCTTTTTCAGCTATTTTAAGAGATGGGAGGTAGTCACATGTGGTTTTTTGACAAGCTCTCTTTCAATACTTGACTCCTTGAGGACCAGAGCTGTTTTCATTGGAATAAATGAGCTTTCTGTCACTGACCCCAGTTTAACCCCTCACAATTTACTATGGACCTCACTGCTATTGTAGCAGGGCATCTTGTGATCTGAAATTTATTTTTACAGATTTGTCCCCATTTTTCAAAGCACATTTTTGAGATAGAAAAGGTCCGTAGTCATAATAGAACTAAGATATGGAAGGAGGATGAGCTGGAAATCCAAAGTGCACTAGGTGTCTACAGTGCTGACTGTAAGTACCAATATGATAACTGATTTCCTCAGAAAACCAGGGTATGCTCAGCAAGACATGCAACATATACCCTGATGTGCTTGGCACATAAAGCTAGCTATGCTTCCCTAGGCAAGAACTGTCTCTTCAGCCTTCTTCCCCAGTGGGGCCCAATTCAGTCTTTGACAACCTTTAATCTGTTTCAGGGGGAAATGGCACTGCCACTCACTTCCACACAACATTCTAAAGGTTACAGGTCTTGCCAAACTGTACAACACCCAGAGCTGAAGTCTATAGCTGCCCCATTTGGATCAGCAATTTAAACCTCATCAAGTATGTCAAAGATGAAATTGCAGGGGTACTCTTTCCTGGTTTTTCCTACTATATTAATATATGCATGTGATCACTGGCTGAAGACAAAGAAGTGCCTCCACAACTGATGGCTCAGGCACACATCTAGGTGCCACAGCTCCCAGAAGCAGGGGTATCTGTAGGTTTGGCAGATGTCCTCTCAGTCTACCAGCTTTCAGGAACAGAGCTGAATCACTACTCTGCTGCCAGGAAGCCAGGGATCCCAGCACAGTGTAAGGGTCTCCTTTGGGGAGTAAAGGTCTTGAAAGCCAGTCTTCTAATGATTTGTACTTAGACACATCAATTCCTTTCACCATGTTCACCAACATCTACTGCTGTGTGTCCAATGGTCTTGGATCACAGAAACTGTGGATGAGTGGAGGACCTGGTGCCTTCTGGGGTCATTCTTTGATACAGAGCTGGGATGTGCCCATACCTTATAACTGTACCCACAAATGCAAAACATGGCTGTGTTCAGTAAGCTAAATGACACCTACAGTTTTGTCCTACATAATGTACCTGAAGTCACAAAGGAAGTCTAGACTGGCAGAAAACTGTGTGCTCATCATCTGAGCACCTCCCTGAAACTCTATCCACTGGGAGAAATTTCCTCTCAGGAGGAACAGGATGGGATTTTTGAGAAGCAATTCAATTAACTTCTTTGAAACAATCACAGTTTTTGAAACATTTGGCTTGTGGCTGATTAAACTTCTTGCCACGGTGGTAGCTGCCATATAATGTCTAAATTTTATGTGGAAATTACTGATGATTAAACAAGTCTTTAATCTCATGTTTTTACAGGCTATTCAGAGAAAGGCTCTATCTATCATAAAGAATTATTTGTGAGGCACACTGACTTTTATCCCGTTGATTGGATTGTACCTTCATTAATGCTGATCTACCTCAGTACAACTCCAGGCTTCTGCATTTACCTTTGACAACAGTGGTAAGGGCAGGAGCTCCCATTGCTTGCACAATCTCTCAAATGAGAAGAGCTATTAGGAACAAAGATATAACTGAGTTCTAAAAAATTAATTTTTTTCCTGACAAACACAGGAAACTGAAGTTAGCTGGCAAGATGGATGGGAGAGGAGGGCATACAAATAAATAGTATTTCAATAAGATCATTAAAGCAAGTAAAACTTCAGGTAATTTCCTCTAATTCTGCTGACACTAACTGATCTGGATTATGTTTTGTTTCAAAATAGTGCTGTTGGGGAGAGATAAGCACAGTGAGAGAGCAGTAAAACAGTTCTTGAGCACAGATACCTCCAGAATGCATGCATACTGCCCCTTTAAATCTTACAAGCTTTAATGCTCCAAGTGCTGGAGGGATATTCTGCAACACAGTTTCAGGCAAATTCCTAATTGAAACAGATCTGGTCTGCAGGCAAGAAAAGCATTTGTTTATATTTAAGTTTCTTCTCATTGGGCAGTTAAAATGTGTTTTCAAGAATCAAGCTACAATAGAAGCCATTAAAAACCCCCAACATTTTCCAACCGCACACAATTGCCCCAAAAAATTCCTATTCAGATTCAGGGAAAAATTATGGTAAAACTTCTGATACTATGATGAGGTCAGTTGTTGGCAAGTGCTACCATTTAATGACAACCATTACAGCAATTCGTTAACACTACTGCAACCATCAGATTTAGCTGGTGTGGAGTGTATTGGTAAACAGCTGCTTACTTGAAAGAAATTCTTATCTTAAATGAGAGTTAGGAATGGTGACTTACCAGCTCCAAGAATCTCCTCACCACCTGTCTTTGCTTTAAGTTAGTTTCACCATCCAGGTTTGCTGTTTCTATATGGCACAGCCCATCAGGATCACTCGAGGAGAGCAGCAATATGTCAGCAGGTATAATTTCATTACAGCGAAGCTGCACAAAGTCTCCGACTTTCACTTCTTTCCAGTATCTGCTTATATATTTCTTCTCAATTCTGAAAAAGCAAAAAAAAGAAGGGGACACTTACAGGACATAGAAATAAAAACATGCACAGAATGGGATGCTTCCGATAGATCTGGTTTGACTTGTAGCAGGAGAACAGTGCCTTTGGAAGATCTTCAGGAATATTCCAGTTACTCTGGGAAAAGTCAATGTAGAGTGCCAGGAGGCCATTCCCAATGACTCAGAATCAAGTCTAAGTTACCAAGATACTCTTTTAAGACCCAGAGGACAGCATGTTGATGTTAGACTTGACTAAGTAGGGTAAACAGGAGCTTCATGTATTCTCCTTTCCCTCCCTCCATGCTCTGAGTCATCTGTCTGACTTCATGAAGGGAAGGGGGCTGTGGTCCACAGTGTGTGGAAAGAAGTGACTTTTAGGGCAAGAGGGGATATGAGAACATGTCTGGGCACAGGACACTTGCTTGGCATGGCTCCTGAATGTCCATCATGGGCCACCCTCTGATGCACTCTCAGATAGCTTCCCCTTGTTCCCTTTTTCCAACAGGGCCAAACTCTATAGTGCTGCACCTCATACCTGGACAGAGAAAAAGATCGCTAACTGAGAGGAACTTCCACTATTCATCACTAAACCTAGAAGTACAAGGACATGTTGTGTGATAAAATGCAGTCCCAGCTGTTCTACTGAGAAAGGACACTGCCATTTCTTTTAAGTATTTCTGCTGTATTTCCATTCTAGCCTTAATGTTCTCCATTACATAGCTAATTTCTGCTTAGTTATACCCTGAACCCTTCATTTTGGAGTGACCACTAAACCTCCCCTAGTTTTATATGTCGTGCTAGTTTGCTACTTCTTATTTTTTAACTTCCTCTTGAGAGCAAGAAGAAAAAGGAACAGGTGATTGCTTAATTAATTAAGCTAAAATTTCAGGTTTTAGTTTTATGGCATCCACAGACTCACGTGTTTTCTTGGCATTTGCGGAAATCACTTTATTCTGTTGTGCTTTTGAAATAAATTAATTTCATAACAGCCCCAATATTTACTTTGCAGAATACCTCCTGAAAATGGGAGGCTGCTATTCTGACACTTTTCTAAGCCGTCAGAAGGCCTTCTGACATGTGAGCACCAAGATGGTTGTCACTATCACCAGGAACAGTCTCCTGGGACAGCACTTTAACACGCAGAATGTGATTCTGATGAGGGGTGGGGAGCCGTGGCAGTTATTTTAGGTTTTTAAAAGAATATTATTTTAAAATATATCACTTTCAGCAGTAACATAAATAGATTTGTAACCAAGTGGAAACATGGAAGTCCTGACAATGTTGTTACTTTGGAGTTACTGATAGTCATGTCTTCACTAGTGTTACAGGAATTACTAAGTTAATTGACATATATTCATGTACTTACCAGAATCCTGAATAATAAGGGTAAGGTAGCATAACAAGGATGTATCAGATCAGGTTTTACCTCCCAGAATTTCTTCACTGTCTTTTCATAACACACAGTTTATAAGGGGAGGAATGAAAATTATATCTGTGATTTCTATTTTGATAAAGCCTGAAAAGGATTAATAAGAGCCAAATGTAAAGCATGATAATGTAACAAAGGCGGGCAATACACATGCTATGTGCTAAAATAACCCATTTTCTTCACAATCAGGCTGAAATAAACTTTTAACTTTTCCTGCTAGTGACTACGGATTGCTTTGAAACCCAGTGCACCATAACACAGTACAAATTACTGCACTGCAGATATGAAGGGTTTGTTAGCTCTGAAATCTGTAACTCTGAATCCCTTTACATGTTCTGTTGTTTTTCACCCTTTCTGATTTAACTGTGAAACTGGGTGATGTACAAATGCATGTACACTGAGCAGCAGTACAAAAGCACGATCAGGCTAAAAATAGCAAGTAGTCCCATACTATGCTATAAGCACTACTGTTTTTTATTTAATTTCTATTGTTTGAAAAGCATTGCTATTTTAGCATTTCCTCATCCCTCACATGCTAAGCAACTGCCACAACTATATACACTGTGGCAGGAAGGGTGGATATCAAGCAACACAAGGCCAAATGGCTCTGATGGAATAAATGAAGTTGTTCAGCCTGGAGAAAAGGCAGCTGCAGGGAGACCTTATCGTGGGCTTTCAATATATAAAGGGGGTTTGTAAAAAAGACAGAGAATTTTTACCAGGGCATGTAGTCACAGAACAAGGTGTAATGGTTTTAAACTGAAAGAGGGCACGTTTTGATGAAACATAAAGGAGAAATTTTATACAGTGAGGATAGTGGGACCCTGAACAGGTTGCCCAGTAAAGCTGTCAGTGCCCCATCTCTGGAAGTGTTCATAACAGGGCTTTGAGCAATCTGATATAATGAAAGGTGGCGCTGCCCCTTGCAGGCCTATAGTATTAGGTGATCTTTAGAGTTCCCTTCCAAGGCAAACCATTATATGATTCAATGAATCCATGAATGCAAGAACTGCTGCACATGCACCAGGGCCCCAGGGCAGAGTCCCTTTCGGCAGACACATGGGAACAATTTTGCCCAGTATTCCTCTTGCTGACAAGGGTCAGGTAGCAGACGGAAGATGACCGTCCTCGTGGAAAATTACTCCCTCTTCAAATGGGCTTGCTCTATGTCCTGTAGCACAGATCGCAACTTGCCTCATTGCAGCCAATGAGTAGTCACTGCAAGTCTTCTCTGCAGGGTATAGAATAATACTGTTTTCAGATAGGGTGGTTCAGACAGTAGCTGAACTATGAATACATCAGTCCTTTAATGTGATTGGCCTAATCATCTCAACACACAGGTTAGCTCACCTTGAGACAACCATCATAGCTCTAGCCAGTACAAACACATCAAGTGACACCAGAGATAAAGCCAAAATTTTGCCATTGATTCTGCAGAGACAGGACTTCGTTGTCCAAGTTTTATATCACCTACTAAATGTTTATTCTTGTTGTTGTACTGCACCAGTAAAGTTACATGATACAGAGAGTTAGGAAAGCCAGACTTTCTATAAGAGAAGGAGTCCAAAATTATGTCAGTCCTCTGCAGTCTCAGTACAGGGCTTCTGTGGTGGTGCATCACCCACCCCTCCGCTCTACCGCCTCAAGCCTGTTCTACAATCTCAGTAATTCTCGTTAGGCCTTGGCCTTTTTATAATGACTTGGGCAGTGAAGAGTCCCTTGACCATAGCAGGAATGCTTGCATGGCTAAGGCAGAGTGGCACTGCTCGTAACAGGAACACCTATTGCCTGACCATGAGAAATAATGTCACGCCCTAATAGCCTTGTAACATTACTCACCTGAATCATAACCCCAGTGGAACAGTACCCCATTGTTACTGGACTTTTGAATAATTTCAGGAATTATCAACTTGGGTTACGGTAAGGATGGAAACTGATTAATGACTGAAGCCAATCATCTTATGACCCTATAAACAGAGGTCCAAAGTGAGGCCCTTTGAACTCTCCTGGACTACAACAGGCTACACCAGCTTCTCCCTCAGAGTGGGATGCCTCTGAGAGCTCACAAACTCTCAAGATGCAATATTCGGAGGACTGTCACCAAAAATTGATGACTGGGTCTGGGCTGATATCCCCCACTCTTGAGGCTGAAGCCTCTCTTACTGAGAAATGCCAAGGCATTCAATGTGAGTATTTCACTGGCACTCAAGTGGAATTTACACTCTACAGATAACTGAGTTACTCTTGTGATTACAGTTAATCCTACTGAATCACTTTGTAAATGTTAAATTACTCAATTATCGAGTGGTGCTAAATCCTCCAAGCATAAACCATTGCCCAGGTCTGAGGCAAAAACTGAGGCAAAAACTAGGCTCCATCAGGACTTCAGAAAAAAGGGGGGGTTGGTGTCTATTCTGAACCTTGTGGCTCAGCAACAGGATTTTCCTATTAAATCCTTTAAAAATCCCACTGACCAAACCTGAGACCAAGTTTGTATTGAGCTGCACCTAGGTTCCGTCAGAAGTTTAGAAAGCAAAGGGGTCCACTCCAAAACTCAAGACTCAATAGAGAAATCTCCCTTACCCCTTGCAACCTTACCTTTTTGCATCCCTGACTCTTCTGTAAATCATGACAAATTGATTTTAATTCTATTTTCCTTGTATGCTTCATCTATGTAACAACAGAGTGAACCTTGCTATCAAACTCTGTTAAGTCACTTTCACCAATTTATATTAAAATCTGCTTTTCCTAATACCTTTGATGGTGACTATTAAAGTGGCCTAAACCACTCATTTGTGGCAGCAGCAGGCACTGTTTGCAAGGGACTTTTTAACAAAAGTTTTCAGCAAGTTTAAGTAAACATCATCAAGCCTCCTGGAATATTTTGTTGAAAAGCTCAAAGAATTCTGGCAGGAACAAAGGAATGGGAGGCACCATCTCAGCGAGTCCAGCCTCCTCCAACGGTTGCAAGAAAACATGAGATTGGTATTTAGCCCAGAAGTTAACATCCCTCAACTCGTGTTCTACCTGCCCTCATTTATTACAATCCTGAAGATGCATTTTATTACCTATGATACACTTAAGGCTGATGCTGCAAGAAACAAATGCTGCAAACCATGATGAACCACATGCAGAGGTCAGAGATACTAAATCTTTCAAACCTGGAGAGTTAGATAAAAGTCCCCCACATTAATATACTCTCATGAACTACAGCCATTCTGCAGAAGGAATAGACAGAAAATGTTGTTACTTTCCAGTTAAATCACCATGATGAACTATTAATTTCAGACATCTATGCCCAGCTACTAAATGTGCTGTGTTGAGCTCATACATTAAAAATGTGCATCCTCCTACATCCAACCTAATCTTTACCAATACACTTGCATGCAAAGAATTTATCTGTCAGTTGTGGTTTAAACCCACAGTCACGTAAATCTTCATGCTCCTGTCTGCCACAATTGAAAGCAGAACTTGCCAGTGCTTTCCCTTTTCTGAGCATATTGTTACAGGTAAACATTGACCGAAATCTACAGATAAATAGCTAAAAAGTCAGCTGGCACAGCTGCATTGACATCAACACTCTTGTTAGCCAACAGCAAACATGGCCCTGGCAGGAGTCAAACTCTTCTAGAGGTTAATGTCCTTTTGCAATGATGAAGTGCAATTATCCCAGCATACCTGCTTTTGAACATAAAAAGGGAAGTCTGAAACACCCTTTCAAGTGTATGAACACGAGAAAAATACTTTAATTGCTATTAAAAAATTTTATTAGTCTACCTACTGCATATATTCGGCCTATGCTCTGTTTTGAAGCAGAACAGCCTGCAGGTTTGTGCCAACTTTGACACTGGTTTTGGTCAGTAGAAAAACTGTTTGGTCAGCAAAAACTGAACAACCCAAGAATTACTGAAGGTTTTTTTCTTCAAATGTCAGTTTACAATTTGGAAACACAGAAACTCATAAAATACATTTTCTTTTCTATCCTTTAACTATCCTTTTCCCTCTGCTGTTGTCCTCTGCAACATGAACTGATAAAGATCATGCCCATTTTTGCCTTCTGGACATGGAGATACCAGTTTGTATCTACAGAAGGCTGAAGATTTTCAAACTGTCTCCATTCAAAAATTACAAAAAATGTGTTTACTTCTTCTCAATGTCTTTTAACTATTTTGCCACAATAGGGAATTATTAAAAATTGATTAAGATAACAAAACTACACATCCTGCCTCTTCTCTCTCATTTTTGGTTTTTTTTTAGTTTGGGAAAATTATCATCAGCAATACTTGATAAAGAAATATGAAGGCCATGCAGCTGTAATCTGCTGCACTTGTATGCAATGCCTGCATACTAGAAATTTTATAAAATAAATTGAGAGGAGGAGGACTACTAGGTCATCATTCCTTGTTCTTCATTTCCTGTACTTCTCCACTGAAAAAAATTACAGTTAATGAGTGGGAATGGCTGATGCAGATGTCCTCCATCAAACCCAGCAAGTGACTGGGACACCTGTGCTTCTATGTAACACTGCCCTAGCTTAGTCCCAACACAGGCTCTTATATTCATCTCAGCAGGGCTTGTAGAACACATTTATGAGAAGATTAGAAGATGTTCTCTTGTACCTTTTGAGGTGTTCAGCCCGTTCTGTCTGGCTTACACAGGACAGCTCTTCCTACATACATTGGTGCTGCAACCCAGAGGTTTTCATGCCTCTCAAAACATCCAAATGAAATGTCGTTTCCCAGTCCCAGCCCATCCGCTGACTTGCTTTTGAAGTAACAATTGCCCTCACTTCAAAAGAACTCTGACTCCTTTGCCTTCCCTGCCAGCTGAGGTTGGCCATAGAATCACTAGGATTTTAAAGAAACACAGCAAGAAATTAAGTCTGTGGAAGAGAAAAAGCCCTCCACAAAAGACAGGTCAAAGAATTTTTGTGTATGTACAAGGCAGACTTTGGATCTGTTCCTTCCTTCTCATCTCAGGAGGTAGAAATAGATTGGGGTAGCACAAAAAAGTGTTCAGGTACATCTCTGCTTTCAGTGACATAAAATATATTCAAATCAGTTGCCTACAAGTGCTGCGACAAGTCTTCTGGCTAGGACCAAACTAATTAAAAAACACTTGAAGCTAATTAGCAGGGCCCAAGTAGAGCAGCAGTTTCTGAAGGAGAACCTCAAACTCTAACACAAACACAGAAGTGTCATATCAGGCCAAACTACCTTTAGGGAAGCTCCAGCAGCCAGCTGTTTCTCAACAGGTACTTCATGCTCATACAGTTTTCCCAAATTGTCTGTTCTTTCTCTCACTTGGGCCAAGCCTTCACCTTCCATCCCCACCGTCTCCTCCCAATACTCCTATAGCTGTAGAAGGTTCACACTAATTCAGCCCATAGTGCTCTATGAACACTTCAGTGGCAAGCAGAGATTTTGCATGACTCAATTTACAAAAGCAGAGCTGGTGGACAGCACTGAAATATGTGAACAAAACTGCTGTGTTATAATCAGTATCAATTACGATTTGAAAACAAGGAGTGTGGCAGTTCTCAGAGTTTAAAAACAAGAGTTAGCTGTGAGACCAAAGCATACATTGTACAAAGTTTGAACATGTCAAGTATCTATGGAAACATGTTGAGAACCATTTGGGTACAATTACAATGTTGTGGCAAAATGAAGGAAAAACATGTAGCATAAGTTAATGCCAAAGGAGGTTACATAATGCCCAGAGTATGTCTCTGTTCCACCACAAATGATAACATCTGTTTCTACAAAAATAAATCATGAAGAGACTTTGAATCTGATATTAATCAGACAAAAACGATTAATAGAGTGTGTTTTTGAGAAACATTGAAGAGAATGAAATCTCTCCATGACTGAAGTTTCTAAACAGACTCTGTAGTCTTCACATTATTTTAAAGCTGCTTAAAATATATTTTCATTGAGTTCTATTATCCTTTTTTTCTTTTTTTTTGGAGGATTAGCATGTGCTAATGTATGTTACAGCTGCTAGAAGCAAATTTGTGTATATGGAAATGATAAGGCATAAAGGTGCCTTTTATTAAATTTACACTTTCTGAAAATGGTTAATTTTTCTGCTACTAGTCAAACTTGCTATGAAATAAAAAGTACCCACCAAACCTCAATGATTCAGACTTATAATGTGGAAGTAATAATTTAACTTCTCTTGGCAGTGTTATCTCCATTATACCTCATGTTGAAAGAAATCTCACTATTGTTAACTATAATGAAACATTTGCTACCCGGAATAAATGATTTTTCAGCCAAGAAGCTTGTTGTTGCGATAACAACATAAAACATAAAAGCAGAACATGTAATGAAACTTTACACAAACTGCAGCAAGAAAAAGCTGCCCTCTACAATGTGATCTTAAAACTAAGACTGTTCCAGAGAGACATCTAGTATTAGGGTTTGTGTAAGTGGCATGATAGTCAACAGTCTTCTGTCTACTGGCAAAAACGCTAATAAAAGTCCTATCGCTCTTTCAGTAAAGAGATATATTGGAAGAGAAGACAATCTGTTGCTTTAAGCAGAACAGAAAGGTAATGTTTAGTGTTGAGGCTTTCTAAACAGATATCACACAAGAAGGTGGGAGAAGTGGAAGCACAGCCTGGATGTGATCTGGCTCACAACCAGGTAAGATTCTCATCCTGATTATCAGAGCCATCACAGATACTAACACTGAATGTTTACACTACAGTGCTGCTCCAAACCGCTGCAAAAAGATTCAGCAGAGCTTGGTGCTCTGAAAGTGTGGAAGAAGAAGCAATCCACTGCCTGAAGGGAACCCACTCAAATAGTAGATGAGTGATATACACAGATGAGTAGATGACACAGATCACCTGCATCTGTGCCTGCTTCCTAAACAATTAAAGAAAAGCAGGAACTCTTCCTAGGGAGATCTTAGGTGCAATTTTTGGTAAGACATGAGTTCTCTGTAGAAGTCTTCCAGGGTTCTTGTCCTCTAAACCAATAATTAATGGTACAAAGACACTTGAGCATGCTGTCCCACTACCTAAAATTCAGGTGCTAGCTAGAAGAACAAACCCAGTGGACTAAATCCTCCATTTGGTGCTCTCCCACTGCATTTAAGGCAGCGCAATCAGATAACTGTTCCAAGGGAGCTCTTCATATCTTAACAGTACATCTTAAAAGCTAAATTTAGCATGGCTCTGCACAGTTACTGAGGAAAATACCATTCTTTAACAGATTCAGACACTTCAATGGAAATTTTATTCCTTCTCATTTCTCTTGTTCTACACATCTGCTTCTTTTGATCTCAGGACAACCTGACTCAGGACATAAAAATGCATTAATATATTCACTACATATACACAAAAACCTATTTGTAAACAACGTCTAAAGAAATGTACTTCCTAAGAAATGCAACAGTTTTTATTTTAAAAAATCATTCCAGTTCTTTTAGATAAACATGAAACAGCTGAAAGAATTTTTATCAGGAAAGGTACTTACTGCTAATTACATGCATGGTCCTAATTGAGTTGTTCAGTGATACTCAGTTCAGAAGACTACTTTTCTGCACATAATTGTGCCATAAAAGTGCATATTCTTTAAGATTCTAAGGGGCACGTGTTACTTAATCACTGCACTAAAGTACTCTAGAAGTTAACATAGCTTGGCTATTTATTGTTAACAAGACAATTAGTGAAAAGAACATTAGTCATTCATCATTATCGCATTTAACAGGCAAAATCAATGTCTCAGACTGAATGTAAGTGTTCAACTTTCTCCAGTTCCTCCTGAAATTATTACGTTTTACATTTTCTTTCAGCTCTGTTCTTGTCTGGGTAACATCCATCCATGACATCCATCTTATCTGGATGTTCTCATCTGGACAATCTAAAGTACAGGTTGAGGACAGGAAAAATACTGAATACCATCTGAGATCTCAGTGGGTCCAGGGTGCAATGTTCACATTCAGAACAACTGAGATTCTGTTTTCCATGTTGTTGTCTCTATATTTCTTCTGGCTGCAAATTAGCTTTAGCCCATACACCCGACTTTGCTATTGCAGTGCCACAGAAAACTAAAATGCTTAAAGAATTGGTACTGATTTAAAAAAAATAATAATAATTAGAAGAAAACCAAATTTGATGCTACTATGTATTTGCAGAACAGTTCTTTCTACTCTAAAACTAAGGTGTGAGACTGTATAATATGTGGGTTATTGATACACTTGTTTGTAAATTCTTAGCAATGATATTTAACTGTAAAGTTAGTAAGGAATTCCTTTCCCCCTGTAGGAGGACATGCATCCAGTGGAGATAAACAAAAGTATAAACAGGAAAACCTCAAACTCAGGCACATTCAGGCATACCTCTGTTGACACCAAGAGGTATAAAGGGAGATTTAAGGTGCTATCCTAGAAAAAATTGTGGTCCATCTCCACACGTATTCAGTTAGATGCCTGCACCAAACACCCCCAGGCAGGTACAGCAAAGGGGGCGGTTTAACTTGGCAGCTGTGGATGCCTACTGGCTAGCAGGCAAAGCAAGCTAAACACATCTATGTGCTTTTGTGATGGTGATGGAAAAAAGGATTGGTAGACAAACACTGGCCTTACCTTGAAAGTCAACGTGCAAATGAGAGAGGCCCCCGGAATAACTAGAAATCAGCCAAAATCTGAATCACAGTAGCATCTGGGAAACTTCTGTTGGTCAGATGCTGTATGCTGATTTTAGAGCCTTGTCACTGGTATGACTGGCTGCCCTTTGCCCTGAGATGAATTCCCAGTGGGGTGAGACAACACTTCACTTGTGAGCCACTGCTCATGCCCCATCATACTTAACATCCTCCTAACTGGCTCATGGCTCAGCAGAAAGGAGGTCAGCAATTTTGGGGTAACTGGGTTGTCAGAAATTTCTTCCTAATCTGGAGGAACAGAACCGATAGTTAAGGACCTGAAACAGGAACATAAAGACCTTTCCTTTAAAGTCTTTTTTACAATTTACTGTTATTATCTCTTCTGTGTTGCTATTTCTTAAAAATGAGCTATGAGACTTCTCAGAAGAGACACCTCCATCACTCTAATTGAACCTACTGTGAAAGAGCTGGAGGTTCCTGCAGTGCTCTCTCACTGGTGCTCACACTGGTACCCAGAGAGGAAGAACTGCCTGACATTTTAAATTTAGATCTACAAGGTCATTGTGTGAGAATAAAGACACTGGGGTGCTGGAGCATGTCCAGAGGGAAATCGAACTGATGAAGGGTCTAGGGCACAAGTGTTAGGAGAAGTGGCTGAGGGAGCTGGGGTTGTTCAGCCTAAAGAAAAAGAGGCTCAGCTGTGACCTTATCACTCTCTACAATCACCTAAAAGGAGGTTATAGCAAGGTGGGGGTTGGTCTCATCTTCCAAGTAACAAGCAACAGGACAAGAGGAAATGGCCCCAAGCTGTGCCACAGGTCTAGATTAGATATTAGGAAAAATTTCTTTCCTGAAAAGGGTAGTTAGGCACTGGAACAGCCTGCCCAGGAAAGTTGTTGAGACACTGTTCCTCGAGGTATTTAAGATGTGCAGATGTAGCACTTAAGGAAATGGTTTAGTGGTGGACTTGGCATGCTGAGTTTATGGTTGGACTCAATGATCTTAGAGGTTTCCAACCTAAATGATCCTATGATTCTATGAAAAATCCCTGGATGACCCCCTGAATTCAAGCATAAACATCCACCTCCATCACCAGGACATTCCCAAGTGGGAAGGAGCAGTAAAAGGCATTACAACTTGGAAGAATCCTACGATTTCCATGTAGATGGGAAGGAACAGGCCTTAACTTGTACTTGGGGGCTGATCTGAAAACACAGTTGAAGTCTGAAACATAGTGACTTATCTTAGGCTGTATCTAGCCAATTCTTCTATATTTAGTTGCTCTCATAGGTTATCGAGCCTGTCTTTACATTGCTGGATCACTGCTTGCCCCAACAAGACAAGAATACAAATGCAAAGAAAAGCAAACAGCTTCAGGCTGTATCTTAGTACTAACAGATATTTAAATTACCACATTGTTCTCAAAACAAAACAAAAAATCTGAAAATCTCTAACATGATATTATAAAATAATGACAAGGTGTTTTCCAAGAATGCTTTCTGAATGAAGATCATTAAAGCCCCATCTACACCGGGACCTGGGAGCACAATATTCATGCCCAAGTACACAGACTGGGTTGGATCCTGCATTAGACTGAAACCAGGGTGCATGCAAACCTCAGTTTGTTACACTCTAGGTCCTAACACAGTTTGAATTCAGCCCTATATAAGGCTGTTTTACAGAACTTCACAGGATATAAAAAAGTTCTTGTCTTCCATCAGAGAAGAATTAGAAGACTAAACTCCATGCAAATCATATGCAGTGGTATGAATCTTTGAAGGTTTGAGTCAAAACAATTAGGCCCAAAGATGCAAATTTTATATTAAAAATTCCTAGTGGAAGTAAATAATAGAGATCCATATTGAAGAAGTGAGAACCTCAAAATGCAAAATTCTACTATTTAAAGGAAATGTAGGATGCCTTTAGTAACATTTGAGAGTTCAGATACAACAATTTGACTACTGTAGGCACCTCCACAAAAAAAAAATCAGGAAAAGAATTCATTTAATGCTTTCAATGTCAACTTGACTATATTTTCACACTACCTGTTGCTTCCCTTAAATTAAAGTTGTTGGTTTTCATCTCATTAATATTCCAAACTTACTGAAGCCAGTCATTAAATGAGGTTGAATACAAAATACTTTTCACGATAATGTTTTCAGAGAGAGAAATGCAGTTCTTTCCTGTCCCACTGATTTACAATCAAAATGACCAGGAATTATAGTCAGCCCAATGGAATTATGAGATACGGTCACCTAACAGAGTATATCTCATCAGGTTAACAGAGTTATTATTATTATAAGGTCTTATTCAAAGACCTTGTAATTACAGAGCTCTGCAGGGAAGCACCTTCGCCACTTGTCCACAACTACTGAACTACTATCAATAAAAAGATTAATTTATAAAGAACAATGCACTATCAGTACAGATTTTGATAGCCTGTTTCCATCAGTTTACCAGATAATACATTTCACAGTGACGCATATATTTCCTTAATAATTCCCAAAATCCACACTTCTAAAAAATAATTGAGGCAGTTATAACCAGAATATTTTCAAGACCTTGTCAGTTGTCAGATGTGTACATATTTCTACATATTTAAACAAAAAATATACAAACTATACTACTATTGCCCTACTATAAAGAAATAGTGTCATTTGTGAACACTGTTTTATGGAAATTCTTTTTAATTAATTTTGAAGATTTTAAAATCTAAGCAGGCCAACTAACAGGGATAGATATTGTGCTTTGATTCTTTTTACATAAAAAGGTTACCTCATCAAGCTCAATCTTTCTTGGAAATTACTAAATAAATTATTTGCAAATATTGCTCCCTAAATTAGAAGAAGAAATGCTCATGAATGATTTTCACTTATTGTTCACTGGACTCCAAAACCAAGCTACAAATCTTGGCTCAAATTTAGCAAGGTGTCTAAACAGATGTCTAAAGTCAGGAAGAAAAGCACTCTTTGTGGTCAAACTCCAGAAAGCTGACTTCTCTCTAGTTCACATTCATACCTTCCTTTGGGGAAAAATGATAAAACATTGAAACACAATACCCTAGGGAAAATAAATTTCAGCCAAAAGAAGAAAGTGACTGGCTTTTGAAATGCCCAGAAACTGAGCTTAGAGCAAGCATTTTCAAAGAGACTGTTTATTGAAGGGATTTGAATCACAGTGGAGAAACAAACAGGCTAAAAGATCTCATGCGATCTGAAACCCCTCAGCAGGTGGCAGGCACCCCGGCCGTGGGCAGGAAAAGCAGTGCTCAGCAGCCTGGCACACACAGACCAAAACGTTTGTGCCACAACCTCTAGGTAGAAGCTAGCCTAGAAAGGTAGGAATATTAGTTTCAAAACTGACCTTCAATCTGATTTCACAATGTGCTATTCCAAATTAAACTAATCTCATCCAGCAGATAAAAGTTGTGGACCTAATGAAAGAAAGTTTTATCCAGAATCCTTCCTCACAAGTCTGTGAGAAATTCAAAAGAAATTAAAATATTTGAATCTCAGCTTTTTAGAGCTGCTATGTCCCCATTATCTTCCCTATTACTCAAAGCAGTAACTGAGAGCTATTTTTAACTCCTCATAAAAAAAAAAAACATATCATACATGTGTGCCTTTCTTTCCCTCCCTAATGCAAACTCTAACCAAGACACTCATTTCCAGTCTTGCCTCCATCCTATTTCCACAATTGGTTTGCTACAATCACATTCCTTCTTTAGCCTCAGCAATTAGAGGCTGTGAACACAGTGGCTCTTTCCTACATCCACTTCAAAGACAAATCCTCTACGAAACACCTTCCACCTTCTCAACCAGTCTTTGCTATACCTCTGTAGACGTTGATCTTTCTTGTTAGCACCTCATGCTTCAATATGTATCTTTTTTTAGGATTCCTCTAATGGATAAAACATTTCTCCAGACATTAAGTGGATTGCATTTAGTTCCATATGTGTGAGGTTAACTAAGGAGAAGTCTTTGTAAGAAAGATACCCAGCTTGTAGAACTCCTAAAACTGAAGGTTATGGTTGCAATCCCACTCTGATATGGGTCTTACACTTCAAAGGAAAATAATCTTTTATCTGTAGGCACTAATTTAGACCAAGCTGCTTTGTAAACCCACAGTACAAACTCTGAAAATGCTTTCCCAACTATCCTCAACACAATCCATTTCTTGTGTAAACATACATCAAGAGTTACTCATGTCACCAGGACAGAAATTCCATCCAGAGGCCTTCCAACATACACTGGTCACTTCACCAGCACGCTACTGGCTTTGGGCTGCCTACAGCTCTGTCTGTGGAGACAAAAGCCATGCGCCACTGGCACTTTCAGAAACTCCTGACTTACACACAGGCTGTGATGTGAGAGGAACTGTAGTGTGAGAAAGATGTATAAATTTTTCAGGGTTAAGCTATTGCAATTTTTTTTCTTTTTGCGTAATCCAAACAAGTAACTTTCCTTGACATTTTTAGACTTATATTCATTTATTCTCCATAAAAATAAGCAAAATGTTTTATGGAGCACTGGAAAGCATCTTTAGTCATTTTTTGTTTAAGATGAGAAAAAAAAAATTGCTATTGGCCCAAAACCTTGTTTGAGAACTCTACATACAGAGCATAATTTTCCTTCATCTTTTCAAACAACAAGACACAGCAGAAACAGTGACATGATATTAATCTGGGCAGCGATGCTGTAGGTAGCTTCAAATTCTTCCTGTGCTATAGAGCATGCCTTCAAAAAATTCAACATGATAAATTCTAAAAATTAAAAAACCCACTGAGCTCTGCAAGAGTTAAAGTGTTTGTCACATACATATTAATTTCTAACACATAGTTTATTACAACATATTAATGACAGAAATATTTAGTCTCTGGAGACTGTCAAATGAACCTGTCAAATTCACATGATAAATATATATTGAGGGCTGCACCCTTGAAGCGACTTCCAGCAAAGTAGACAAGAGACGTTAAAGAGAAATCTCAGTGGACTGTTTACATTCAGTTTCATATACAGGGCATACTAATTTACAGAGGGGCTACAGAAAAATGTATTTTATTGTCAGTGTTGAAAAGATCCACCTCTGAACAGCAAGACTTGCTCAGTTACTCTCAAGAAATGTGGGGAGGGAAAGCAAATGTCCTTATTTGTGTCTTTCGCAGCCAGCTGTAGTCCAATTGGTAAAGCATATTGAGTTCTGTACATTTAATGACATATAAAACTAAAGGAAACAGGAATATTTATGTATGTAGAAGATGTACAATACATCCTACTACACTTTGTTATCAATCACACTTTATTTCCACATCAGTTCATTTGGGAAACATTATAGAAACAGCATAGATCCATTTTTCCTGCTTTGATTTAGAATTAATTTGAACTTATTTTTTAATCAATGTGGAAACTGAGAATGGTGACACTGAAAAGTCTTCCCGAAGGATAGTGGTATAATGATAGAATCCATATATTGGGTTTTTATGATTAATATGGTTTATCAATAGACTCTATTTCTTATTAGAGTGAATTTTACGTAAAGAAATCCAGTAACGAAAAACAAGAAGAGACTGTATCATTCTAGCTGGTCTACCTAGATAAGGTAGTTCTGTGTCCCCTTAAACCCTTAACAGAGAGGTAAGTAAAGCACAGCAGCAGATAGGAAATCGGGAATCCAGCAGAATCCAAATTTTCAGTGAAAATATTTTATCTTTTCATGTGCACATACTGATAGCTATCCTTGAGTCAGAAAACTTCAAATGATTTAACCTTGCAGTAGAGTTAATATTCTGTACTGTTTAACCACCTCAAACCACAACGCTGAGCTCAGCAGTGCTCTGTCTGCTGACAGCTGTCCCTAAAGTTACCCAGTATGTAGCAGGATTCGGGTGCCTGGAACTCAGGCTGGACTCAGTATTTCCCCAGTAAAACACTACAAGAAGTTTCAAGTCACACAAACCCAGGTCAGACTTCAAAACCTGTTTGAAGTCCTGTTTGTTGTATCAAGTGATTATTTATTTAAGCTAGCGTGCACAGTAATAGCTTCAAAATGAAACCTTTTAAATATGGGTGTGACTCTGGCAGTTCTGTGTTTATCACAGACTTGAATCTGTCCAGCAAATCACTGAGAGAACCTCAGCCAAATTCCAGCATCTACCAGCTACAAAGGTGCCAAAGTAGTGACATACTATGGTTAGAATTGACCAGTCAGCCTAAACCAAAACAAGCTGTGTTTGGCACAAGGCTAAGACCATCATCATCTAACATGCAGAGAAAAGGAAGGAAGACAACACCTTGTTTTCTATAAACAAGGAAAGTATGAAATAGTAGAAAGCAATCAAAGTTTCCAGATCATAAAACACTGGAACAAAGTATATTAAAATAATGTAATCTCACTTTTAACAAATCTGCAGAAGTAAGTAGTTGGTTTGTATATTCTTCTCAAGTGGCAGATCTCCCTGTCCTAAAAAAAACTGGGACATTTTAATGGCATTGCTGTCATTTTGCTTTCAATGGAAGCTTGTCTTAAGGCCTCAGGGTAGACAGAATGTCCATATTTCAATAGAAAATGCAATACCATCTTTGAGTATCACTAAATCTTCTATTCCTGGTCTAGTAAAACCTATTGCACATAGATCAGAAAATACAAAGAGGTGTTCCTCTGAGTTTAATCCATTACTTTGAGCAAATCTAAGAAATTAGCCAACATTCAGTAACAACGTCTACAATCTATGGAGGTAAATTCACAAATTCCTTTACTCTAAAAAACTATGTCTTCTTTTTACACAAAGACATGCAATTCTTTCTTCAAGCAGAATCATATGTTTTTGTTTTGTGTTTTTTTTTTCCCTAAAATAGCTTAGTGAAAAAATGAGAAAAGATATAATTGTCTGCAGACTGTGACTATTTTAACTGTTAACGTGCCTCATTCAACTCTATGGGTAAAGCAGATGACTTAACAAGGCCACCATTTATGTTTCTGTATGGATTGATAACTCCCTGCAAATAAAACTACCGGTTTTATTGTACAGATTATTATTTGACAGGAGTTAGCCAATTGTTAACTACAAAATATATTCTGTTGCTGTCTCTGAGAAATTCTGGAGTTTATGTAAAGATGTGGACTATTACAGTGATTGAAGTGATGTGTAGTAATTGAAGTTACATGATGAACCATGTGAATCTGGATTTTGTCACCAGTGTAATAGGGTATAAGATATACTTTAAATCCCCACTTTTTTGATTTTGGGTTTTGTTGGGGGTTTTTTACTTTAAAAGATATTTGGGTACCTATAAGTTTCAAAACTTGCAATCATAGTTTTAGGGTGACTGTATAACACATGAAGAAATCATTAAGTGCCAGAATGAATAACAATGTCAAAAGAATCACAGACCTCTCAAAATGTCAAAATTCTCACTGATGACAATTGCAGATTTTTGGCCAGCTTCTCTGGCAATAAACACCTACAAGGATGTAATTCCAAATGTGACTGGATTTCCAAAAGCTTGAAAGTATAAGAAGAAAGCACAGAGAAATCTGACTGTAAGTGCTGTCATCAATATAGCATTTCACAAAAGGTTTCTGGAAATGTTACTTTTAATAGCATCAGATGTAAAGAGCAGTGTAATATGACTTATAAATTACTGGAAGGACTATTGACACAGATTAATAATAAATGACAGCATATGCAGTAGAGAGAGCGAGTTACTGAGGAGTGCTTGATAACTCCAGTTTTAGTCACCATCAAAGCTAATGGTCTGTAGGCAGTGGTGTGCATCATGGTAAACGAGACCCATCAAATGCACAGAATACAAGACCTAGTAAGTTACCTTCTATGTGCTTTATTGCATGTTAAATTAAACTGGTGGTTTTATTAGCACTAGGCGCTATTCAGTCAGGTTTTAAGACAACTCCTCATTTCAGAGAGAGATTAATTCAGTGCTTGCAGAAAGACACAGGATACTCAGGTTAAGTATAAGACTTCTTATCACTGTAACCAGTTCTGAAGAACCCCTCTCCTGAAAACCCTCTGAAAATTATGTGTATGAAGAAGAAATGAAGTTAGCTACTAAACATAATGCATAAGCCTGGGTTTGTAGTCCATGGATGGAAGAGGGCTGGTGGTATCTGCCGGTCATGTCACAGGTCTAGATGACATAGAGATTAGGACGTGAGAACACACCAAAGAACATGAGTCCCACTCACAATAGATGAGGGTGTGGATGGCAATGCTATCTTGAAACACAGCAGTTGAAGGTCAGCACAATTTGTAGCTAAACACGGAGACTATTCCATCATTTAGCAGAGATTTCTACTCCTCTGACAGCTCTGTAGTTTGAAACATTGCCAGGGACCTCAGCAGTCCGTGGAATGAAAGGGATGAGAATCTGGGCATAGTTCAGAGAACACAAACATGGAAAGATCTTTATGAGGAAATATAAAAATAACTAAGTATGTTGCACAGTGCATTCAAATAATCTGCAGAGGTGTGATAACTTTACAAATACTGAGAGACTGTTATGTGAAAGAGGCAAAGCATATTAAGTGTGGTACAAAAGGGCACAGATAGTAAAATAATGAAAATCCATCAGGTGTTTTATATCTGGACAGCAAATACACTAACATAAACTACTAGACTGGGGCTACTAGATAGGACTGCTATCGTGCACAAGCAGCACAACATCCACACATGCTGACAGAAACTTACTTTAGTTACACTTGTGGAAGGGAAAGGCTGGATAGCCCTGTGGCTCATCCCAAAGACTAGCACAGAAGCGGCAGTGGGACTTCATGTTTTCCCTGTGCTGCTTGAGGAAGAGAGGGCATTGCCTGTTCTGAATACAGCTGGGCCAAGTTGAACGGTTTCCCTCTGCAGCTCACCGCAGATGCTCACCACTGCCTTCCTGTAAGACATGACCAGTCGTCACTCCAACTGCTGGCACAACTGCTGGTGCAGCTGCTTCTTAGGTCATGTCAGTTAGAAAAGTACAGAATCCCACTACTAGAAGTGCTGGAATTCATCTGGATCGTTTTGATAGAACAAAGCTAGGAAGAGACTTTAAAAGCAGCTAAACTGAGCAGCTGAGGGAATGGAAGGGGGTGCTGGGGGTAACCAGATCTGCCAGGCTCAGCTTCAATCAGAACAGGATGTGTAACCACACTGGTGTCCCCTGGTTTATGTCACAGAGGATGTTTCTGCTGGAGGAAGGCAACTCTTTCTTTGAGCCTGTTCAAGTCCTCTCAGCCAAGAAAGGTTCCAGTAACTGTGGTGGCCTGTCCACTGCCCACTAAGCTAGGACCACAAACTATCCAACACCTCCATTTCTACAAGCAAATACGGAATGTTCCTTATTGTAACTAGTCTGCACAGAATAAAACAAAAACAAACCCATCAACCTCAAATAAGAAACTTTATGATCCACTGCCTCATCTAGCATTTTTCCTTAATGGAGTAAGACACAAAGAAAACAAAAACCTGACCCCTTCACGCTCTCCAAGACTTATTTTTCTGGGGGATTACCTGGCATGTAGCTTTAAAATGAGGTATTAAACAGAACTGCTGAGTGAGGATGTCTGTCATGGACAGGCATCTCTGGAACTGCTAGTACAAACCCAAACCTGAGCATGGTGCCTTCCACTGTAGCTGCTGTCTCAGAGCTGTGACCTTTCAGTGATCCAGCTTTATCCCTAATGCAGTGCAACATGTTCAGAATGCTCTGTTAGGAGGATAAATGAGTTTAATGAGCAGTTCCATTCTGGGAGACTGCCCTGCCAGTATATTCTGGGTTGTGTGGTTCATTTCTTATACTAAAATATTCCCTAGGAAAAAAAAAAAAGAGGACAATTCTTGGCTGCAGGGTGGATACAGAAAGGTGGTTTTCCTAAATAATAAATTAGGTCAGTCTTTAAATAAGTCATCTCCTTCTGCCTGGATAAATATTTACCCCTTCCAAACTAATATTAGGCTTATGTGTCTCCCAAGAACTTCGTTCTGTTCTGGTTTTTATTAGGATTTCTGGAGTCAGCCCTGACAGAAATCTACTAGATAGCTTCAGGGGATTAAAAAAAAGGAACACCAAAATAACAACACAACCCACTTGACGTCTAATTTTCAATAAACCCAGCCTCTGTTATTTCAGCAGTTAGGCAGCACACATATTAAGGTAAGCTGTTTCCCCGACAAGAATGACAGCTGGCACAAACTAAACTCAAGAATCTCCAAATAGAACTTTTTAACACTGGAAGACAGGAGTTTGCATTTTCAAAAACAGCCGATAATTTATTACAAATTGAATATTAGAGGGGCCTTATCCTTCCAAAGCCCAGGGCTCCAAAAGGTGGGTATGTCAAAGGCAGGGAAAGAAGCAGTATTTTCAGGGCACAAGGCCCTGCTGTAAGGCAGGGTGGCAGTGTCACCTGGGCTAAGGACAGAGCCCAGAGAACAGGTGTAAAACTACTAGAGAAGCACAATAGGGATTACCTTAGAATGAAAAATTAAAGGTATGGCTATTCCACAGCACAGTGTGAATCTTAAAAGATGCCTGATGGCAGACACATTGTCATTTTCAGACGTTAGATGTTTTTCCACTGTACAACAATTTTTATTCGAAATTGCTGTTGCCTAATGATTTTAGTTCATCATGGAATCATGAAATGGTTTCGGCTGGAAGGGACCTTAAAGATCATCTAGTTTCAACCCCCTGCCAGGGACAGGGATGCCAATCACTAGATCAGGTTGCTCAGGGCCCCATCCAACCTGGCCTTGAATGAACCTGGCCTTCATCCAGAATGAAGAACACCTTCAAGGTTTTCAGTGATTATTTTGTGTTCGCAAGAAAGCTTTTGGTTTCATTTTGAGCTTTTAAAAGTCATCTGAATCAAAGAAATATTTCTTTTCAGCTAACTATGCTTGGTTTTCTTGGTGAACAAAACAAAGTCAAGAGAGTGGCCTGATTACTTCCATGTGAACAAACTTGAGAGGAAGAGAATGTATGTTTAACCATGATGGGGTAAATCCTTGGACAAGACCAAGCAGGTGTAAAACTGTCCACAAAAAAAAAGAAGGCTGGAAAGAACAGGATTTCTAAGGACCAGAGAAAGGTACAGTAGGGCACCCTTCTCATAGTAGGCAATTTAGGGCAGAGTGTGATGCACACATGAAGGAGGCACGAAGGTAAACAGGGACAGGGCATCATGAGCCAGTTCCACCTCAGCCATGCAGTAACATATTTTCTGAAAATTAAGACCCTGACACTATAGTGAAACCTAGGCAGTCCTGGGCTTCTAATGGAAGACAAGTTTCTGTTCCCACTGAGCTTAGTGATGCATTGACACCTATGTCTTTCCAGTCCCTCCTTTTCCAATATGCTGAGCACCAGCAATTTCAAGATGGTCAGCAAGAAGATCATATAGGAGCTTATCATCAGCTATTGCTGCAATTCACAGCTGCTCCCTCTAAAGAAGAAAGGCTAATAAAAACCTGAGGAAGGGAAATTTGAATGTTTACCTTTGAATTTTAGGACAAAGAAGAGAATTTTCTAATCTCTATATATTCTTCCCTAAAACTGGAAAGTGTAAGAGCAAATAGGTCTTGTACTACTAAGCCTTACATGCAAGAAAAGCCAAGCAACAGCAACCTAAGTCTCAATGGCTTTTATGAAGAGTTTTGAACGTAGGGTCTCTTGTTCTGAACCAAGTACAAAGCTGCACTTGTTTATCCTTTCTGCTATAGAGTGTGTGCATAGCTGAAACAGAACAATCAGCTTGAGGAAACATTCCTTAAAAAAAAGGTTTAATTTTTTTATTATTCAAAAGAGGGGAGAAAAAACAAACATGCAATTTCAGTATACGCCCCAGAGCTTTTTTCCAAAAACATTTGTATTTGTTATTAATTCAGTAAGTATGTTTTGCTGGCCACATCAAAGCTCTTTAATTTATCTGTGATCAATCTGGGGTAAGCTTGTAAGAGAGCACCTTTTTTTCCATCAACTGAAGAGAGTAAGCAGGAAAAATAATATCCTAGACATCAAACTAATCAAATTATACATGTTTTTCATCTCTAGCACCTCCTTAAAAGTAATTTTGGAGAACAAAGTGGTCTGCTTTAAAAATGCTTACAATTAGAAATATTTGCCATTTATTTTCCTTTCAGGAAAGTCCCAGTGCTTTATCCCAAACTCACTGAAGTCACTGAGGTTTTTGCAATGATCTCCATGTGCTTTGGAGCAGGTCTCTGCTGCCCTCAGATTTCTGTCAAGCAAAAGGCTCTGAACCAACCCCTACACTCCTATGCTAGGATGGGTGGGAATGGGTTTGATCTCACTGTGCTCAGGATATCTTGAACAGTGTTCGACACTGCAAGTTTCCCCCTATATTAATGGTTGATTTGCTATTAGGTAAAATATATTCCCCAGTAAGTAATGAAAACCAGAATACTGTGCTAAAGTAATAAAGTAACACGCAATTTATGGTCTTAAAATATTACAAATAGATTCATTTTATTTACTTCAACTGTTCACATTAATTCTAATGCTTATACTTCTACCATGCAAAAAGAGGAAATGAATTCTGCATCTATTAGAAATACTGGGACTTGTGCTATTTAGTTCAAGTAGGAGAAGCCTCTAGATTCTTCTGGTACTCTTCATAACTTAGGTTGTCAAGAATAGGGTAACAGTTAAATGAAGAACTTTGTTTTGTAATCTGAACAGATAATGTGCAGCTATGTAGGAGGCCAATCTAACTAAATCGTGACCTTGTGAATGATGAGCTTCTGTCTCATGGGTCAATTTAACTAATTAAGAAAGGATGAGAAATGATCTGATCAAAATTTGTTAACAGCAGAAGACTTTCTGAGGGAGGTGATGAGACAAAGAAAGAACAAGATTCGCTAGTTAAGACCTAAATATAAACAAAGTTCAGATGGAAAACAATGCACAAGTTTTTCATTGTGCCACATCAGGATGATTTCAAAAGGGATGTGGTGGATTTGCATTCAGATGAAATCTTTGAGACAAGACTTTCTGCATCAAATAGCAAATGATGCAGAAATCTTTTTAAAATGTTCCATCCCGTGTCATGAAGAAAACAGAGTCATCAGACAACAATTATCTTGGTATCACTAACTGTAATTTATTTTCCATGGCACACTGCCTTTACATTTTTTAGGCTTTAATCAAAACATAAGTTTTTGTACCTGAAGTGCCCATCAATGCTAGCGACATGCTACGCTCCAGCATGCAGGTCTTGAAACTACTTGTAAATGGCTTTATTTCTAGTGACACATCAGAAATGGGAAGCTGCTAATTTGTAGGAGAATGCCTTCAAAATTCAGCTTCCTCTCTTAATTAGGAAAACAGTAGTGAAATTAGGCATTTGTAGATTGTGAGTCTTAGAATTACTGGGATGCCTCTGCAATGTGAAAGGTTAAAGCAGCCATCTTACAAAACACCTGCCGTGTTATCACTGGAAATAGTACTTTTCTACAGCAATTTGCACCCTAATCACTTCCCATCTGAGGAAAGTCTGACTACCACCGTTACTCCTCAAAAGCTGTAATGAGATTGAAGCACAGTGTGAATACAAAACTTTTATAGAAAGTTGGAACACTTCCATTTTTCTGTTTATTTGTTTGTTTGGCATCTCTTCCCAGCCCCCTTCCCCCACCCCCTCCAAGAGAAAGCAATTAAGTACTCTCTGGAGGAAAGAGACTTAACTCATCATCCTTACCTGTTGAGTAAGGATGTCTCTGTTTGAGGCATGCTGCACAGCTCTTAGAGAAAATGTGCACCTCAGCCCTGCCTACAAGTCTTCTCAGTTTTTATTTATAGAACAAACTTACAGCTTCACACTGCAAAGAAACACCAAAACCCTCTTTTGTTCAACATCGCACTGTCTGGAAATAAACAACGGCATGACAGCAGTAAGTGTGATAGCAGAATGACTGAGTATACGTTTGGGGTTTTTTTTCCAGGAGAATGTACTCAATTAGATTTTACCCACTTGTTTTATTTGTAATGTTCCAAAATTGCGCAAAAGGGTGCTGGGACAACAACTTAGCCAAGATGGATCAAAATAGGTTCAAATAAGCAGACTGTCTCACAGTCTTTGTAGTGTTCAATCCCAAAATTGGAAGCAGTTTCAGTCCCAAACACAAGACAGCGGAAAATGTGCCATTTTACTTTGCCTAAGTGATAGCGGAATTTTTTGTGATTTGTCTTATTTTTTATGTGCAAGCATTTTTCTACTGAATTACAGATCCAGCATTTTAAGCCTACTGACAATAAGCTTGTTTTTCTCTTTCACGGAACCTATGTGTAATGCCTCCCGCATCTCCTGGGGTTTGTATATGCAGGTGGAAAATTACTGTTGGGTGCATTTCAGGAGATGTCCAAGAGCACACAGGCAGACTGTCAGAGCTGGGGAAAGGAACACACTCTAACACTGCTGAGTTCCAGCTTTCAGGTACTTCTATACCTGAGTTGCTATAGTCCAAAGCCCTTCTGTAGGCCTGGTAGGAAAGATGTCTTTCAACTTAAAAGTTTAGATTTTGTACCTGTGCTTTTCTGAATGCATATTCTGTTCTGAAAAAAAAAAAACCCTGCTCCTTCTTTTCCTTCTTATTTAAACACTTGTCCTCCTTTTCCCTCTCCTCCCTGTCCCATGAAGACCAACACAGAAAGTTTGGAAAGAAGCAAAAAGATTATGTCACTATGACCAACAGAATCTAGAGAAAGTGACGCTTGGTGTGCATTTTTCATTTATGTATTTCTTCACAGAACAATATATCTCTACCAACTCTTTTGCAATCTCTCTTTCCTTTCTACATAAAGGAGGACATTAGTATTGGTCAAAATGGCCTAATATTTACAAAATTATTATAATGGTACAGAAGACATCAGAGGCAACAGGGAGACTCTTTGAAGTATGTGACATTTTCAGATATTTCCCCATTTTATGGAGGACACCATTCTGCAGAGATGTCAGTGCTACTGCAAATGAAAATGCATTTTAAATGCCTATATATCTGATAAGGGAATGCTTCCTCCAGCATCATCAAAGTTTTTCCCAGAAAAACTTTAGCACTGACTATTTGCAAATTTCAATTTCTAAATTATGGATGACCACTTACAGCATTTTGGTATCACATTTTTTAGTTAGAAAACCTGAGTTACTCAGGCAATGTAAGAAGGTCTCTGCAGTAATTTTTTAAAAGGACACTACAAAGAGTTAACCTAGCATTTTTCCTTTGGCAGTAGATCTGAGTGAACACAGATCCACTCAAAGCCTTTGAAAGCCTGTGTTTCTTGGGTGAGTGGTGGCAGAGGTGCATGGGCAGAAAGGCTCCATTCACCAGTAACATGGGGTTGACATTGGAGGGCTCCCTTGGCACCATGCTGATGCAGGGCTGGGGGCAGCCTGGGTCTGGACTTGCTGCTGGGTTTGCTAGCTTCAATCACACTTGACAGGAAAAGTTAAGTCTCTCCAGTGAGAAATGAACCATGACAATTGCTAGAAAAACAGCAGGTGCACTAACAAAATTACAGAAGTTTTGACAAAATTGGGTCTGTAATGGAGCACAGAATTTGGGGGTAATAAGCAGCTTAGTGATACATGCAGCACGATGAGAAGAGCTGCTTCAGAGAGAGCACATCCCAGCTGGTATAAGGCAATAGAACAGCAGTAATTAGGCCTAAAAATCAGTAACATTTAGGTTAAAACTGGTAACAAAGTTCAATATTTATAACAAACAGGATGGGTCTGTTAGTATGATTCAATTTTCTTATCATCAGTACAAAGATAAAATTCTGTCCTGTTAAGACCACCTT
The DNA here is from genome assembly GCA_013400415.1 of Scytalopus superciliaris. NCBI lineage: Eukaryota > Metazoa > Chordata > Aves > Passeriformes > Rhinocryptidae > Scytalopus > Scytalopus superciliaris. Next base: position 290,555 of record VXBX01008302.1, read on the forward strand.
TATGCGCATCCACATCCACCCTCCCAATGAGACAAGGTTTTCATTTCACCTTACTTGAGCTGTCCTGATATGAGAGATCTCATCTGTTCTACTTGCTTAGATGTCTCCACAGCAGATGGCAAGAGGGGTGAGGACACCTGTGGTGGGTGAGTCTTCCTAGCAGAAGATGGATAGGACCAAGAGCTCTCCGGAGATACCCATCTTTTTGCACAGGCTAGTGTGTAGGAATAAGAGCTTAGTGAGACTGAATGCCTAATTTCCAAACAGCTGAAGACATGCAAGAGAAATCTCATGCTGATCTAGATGATTTCAGAGAACACCAAGCAACTTTATCAGTTTAAAGAAAGTTTGGCTGGTGGGTAACAGAGGCTAATTCATGCCTTACTCTAATTCTTTCTGAGAATCCCAACTTTTCCTCTGAGCGCATATTCACATGCAAGTCCTTTATTTTGCTGAATAGAATCACAGAATGGTTTAGACTGGAAGGGACCTTCAAAGACTATCTAGTCCAACCTCTCAGCCATGAGCAGGGAAGCCTTCAACTCAACCGGGCAGCTCAAAGCCCCACCCAACCTGGCTTTGAACACTTCTAGTGATGCGGCATCCACAGCTTCTCTGGACAACCTGTTCCAGTGCCTCACCACCCTCAAAGTAAAGAATTTTTTCTTAAAGTTCAATCTAAATACTTGAGTTTAAAACTGTTGCACAGTCCAGTCTCAGGGAAGGTAAGAGAACACTGAATTTGGCTTAATGTTTCCCTCACTTAGCAGGACTTCGTCCAAAGAAGTTTTCCAAAAACACTCTCCCTTGTTTTCAGTCTGATGACATAAATGATCCTCATGCCCAGGTGTCTGCAGAACTCCTCATTACCTACAGCTAAAACCTGCAACTGTTACATGAGACAGGTTTCCCATCTTCTGAAATATTTTCAGAATAAACCTGCTAGAGACAGTTTCAGTATTACCCCTTCTGCTTTGAAGTTTTTTTTATTTGACCTTTGGAACAAATATTTCACAGGATTATTTGTAGCTGAGGAACATGATGGAGAACTTGAAATATTCTCTCTTATTGTGTGCAGTTTTGGTCACTGCAATACAAGAAAGATATTAAGCTACTAGAGAGCATCCAAAGGAGAGCAACAAAGACAGTGAAGGGCAAAAACTCTATGAGATAAACCTTGATTTTCCCATTTTGAAGACTGACTTTGATCACAAAAAGGGTTATGCAACTTGCTCAACATCCTTTTGAAGACCCTAGTGGAGACTTGCTGACTATCTATAAGTGTCCTTAAGATTCAATAGTGTCCTCTTTCCCAAAATGATTGACAAGGCCTTTGAGCAATTCACCAAGACAATAGACCAAAGAAGAAAAGAAAAAAAGGGGCAGGAGGGAACACAACTCTAGCAGAGATGGGATACTTAACAGTGTTCTGGGTGAACAGGAAGGGAACAGTAAGCACCTCTTCATTCACTGATGCCCTTGAAGCCCTGACTCGGGGTGGGGGTGAGGGGGGTGGGCAGGGATATAGCTTGCCTTGGGACTGCTGATTTTCTCATACAGGTGATGTTCCCATCTTGCTGAAGGGAGAGTTCAAGTGCTTGTGAACTGAAATTAGTATGTCATGATATAGCAAAGTGTCCATCAAAAAAGAAATCAATGGTTAGATGTAAATCAAAACCATCACAGAGCCCTAGTTTACTCACAGGGCTCATTTCAAGGCCCAGTTACAAGGCATTAAGAGTTCATTTTTCTGACATTAGAGAACAGAACCACATTTGTCTTTCTCCTTATTTTTTAATTTATCTTAACATTGGTCTTACCTTAAGAGGCCGTCTAATAATCAAATTTTGCCTATTTTTTTTTCCAACCGCCTCTTCCCTGGCTGACCTCTACAGTACTAACCAAAACACCATTGGTTTTTTGATCTTGCAAACACAATGTTTTGTCCACAGAGGCTGGTGAAAAACACTCTGTTTCTGAAAACATGCAATCAGAAAATAAACTCAAGAATGCTGATGTAAAAAACAACTTGTTTTGGCAAGTTCAAGTATTTTGTGTGTATCTGCAAGGTGTTGGCAGCAAAGCTAATCTGTACTTCATCCTAAATATTGTAGAAGAATAAACAAAATATAAAACCTCCAAATACCAATGCTTGCCAAGTGGGGAAAAAAACCAAAACACACTGGTAGAAGAAAAATATTTACTTCCCAGCATCTGAAATTGTTATGAATATTAGAGAGCATGTAGGGAAATGCCTTTTAAAAAAACCACTGAAGTGTTATTTTAATAACTTGAAAAACAGGAGACGGGATCAGTGTTATTGATGTGTGAAGTCTGGCTCTATTCTTCCTTACAGCAGGTTGAATTAAGGACTGCTTGTACCACCCTTGCAGACTGATCTCTTTGTCAACTATCAGCCCTCTATGTGCCAAGGGAATTCAAAGCACAACTTCAGAAGTAAAGCACCTCTCCTGGAAATGTAAAACCAAGATCAAGTTTGAGCTGGCCAAAGCATAATCCCAGTACATGATGAAAATATTGGATTTCCAGTGTCTTGGCTGTTGTGTATTGCCTGCTCCCAGCACCATAGAAACACTGGTTAGTTCAGCCATCAGTTCCTGAACTCTTTGAAGGCCTGCAGAAAAATACCTACCTCTGCTTTTTTGTAATGGCTACCCACTCAGTGGCTGTTTGCTGGCTGTTCCTCAAAGGTTTCTTGATAAACAACACAGCTATGCAAAACAGACAGCTTTCCCAACATACAAACTCCTAGCTTGCTAAGTGTGAAGTCACACTTTGTCTTGACAAGACAGCAAAACTGTCACCCTGGCCATTTTCTCCTGTACCCACTCAGTTGTAAAGCACCCATTTACAAAATACCCTCTACTCCCTTACAGAGAGACAGCTATGACTCCACTCATATCCATCTTAAGACTTACTAAACTCCCAATCATATTTTTAATATTTTCTCAGTCCGAGGATTGATCATTTGATGGTGCTGTCTACAGCTGTAAACACTGCAACCTCAATATTTCTTCTTGATTAGAATGTGTATGTTGACCAGGTTCACAGAGTCTTTGGAGGTGGAAAATAATTTTGAAATTGAAGTTGGAGGCTTTTGAACCAATTGCTGCATAGCCAGCTTTCCTCTCAAAGCAGTGTGACTGTCACAAAATGCTACGTGCCTCACAAAAGCCTTACTGAGCAGTTCAGAGACATTAACCTGAGTCATTTTGAGCTGGGCTCTGCCCACATCAACATAGCAGCCTGCTGCAATGTCAATACAGACCTCCTTGCAGGGTGGAATAAATGTGCCTTTGAGTTCCCCATACAAATCAACAGGGACTGCCCTCACAACAGAGACAGATGCAGACAGACATCAACTAGGAAAGCCAATGATGTTTAAGGCCATGGGAGGTGATCCTATAAATCATAAGGAGGGTGTCATATTGCCAAAGGAAGGTCTGACGTGCAAAAAGTGTCTTATTTTTGAAAGCCAGGTGAAAATTCAGGGCTCAAAGAGTTGTGGAGATTTCTTGCAGGGTAAACATTACTTTGGACCACCAACTGCCTACACTGCTGTGGCACAAACAAACTACTTTTTTGAAGCTTCATAAAACTCCTACAAATGTTGTGCTCCCTTCCTAAGAATTAAAAAGTAGCTTTTTTATTTAAGTTCTCAGCAAAAATTGATTCAGATGGCAGAAATACGGTAGAAGAATAACAATTTGCAGTAACACTTGCTTACATCCGCTTCACTGGAATACCTTAAGTATATATCCAGCTTCTTTAATTTGCTTTTCAATCCTGCATCATGAGTGTCCCCAATAATTTGACCTGTACTGATGTGATAGATCACACCTATTATCTATGTGTGTCTTAAAAAAACCGAAGGAGTGTTTTGACAGGGTTCTATTTCTTACAATTTACTTTCTGATGCCAAGTTATTAAGGAAACAGTGCTACATTAACTGCTGGTACTGACAATGATGGTTTATTATCAATTTGGTCACAGTTAAACTGAAATAATCCCAAGAAATTACACACAGTCATGCAATTTGTATATGCTTTTACTGAACATTCTGGTTTTTTTCAGTCTAACAATAATAAACTGGAGCAGGGTACAGGATCCCAAACTCCCACCAGCTCTGCCCCATCCACACACAGAAAACTGTTAGTCGTGTGAACTTGGACATGTTTGACCTGACAACCTGTGCTATGAGACAGCACAGCAGTAACAGCCCATAATGCTTCCAGAGAACCAAGCACCTCTGCAAAGTGCTCTGAAGGTGTTTAGACATACCAGCTGGGACAACCATGCTTTGTGTTGAATGTGTGCTGTACAAACACACCTTTTACAGCTGACAGTTTTAAAGACTGGCATCCATGTAACCAATGGCACAGGAAGTAACAAGAAAAAAAAAATCTCCTTTTCTGAGCTTTGTCTCTTATTTGAGTTAGACTTGGGCAAAAAGATGAAAAGACTAAGCCTTCTAGATACCTGATGCATATTGCATGTCACCTTAGAGCTCCCACTGAATATCCACAGTTGTGCAGCATTGTCATACAAACACTGTAGTTACAGCAAACACTGACTGGGGATCCTTCTTTCACAGACGGTATTTTCATATTGTGTATGACCTCCGTGGAATGACCTGCTCTGGAATCTAACTGGAACTAATGAGTTACAAAAGCAGATCAGAAAGGAGTTAGACATCAATGAGGACACATCCCACAGAAAGTCCTGGACATCTGGATGTATTTTCAGTAACTGGAAGAGTAAGAACTCTTCTCCCAAAAGATCAGCAATCAGGTTTGCATCTAGTTTGAATACTACTCAACTAGCAGGGGCAATGCATCATTAGTCTTAACCACTTCTCTCTGTAGATTTGGTTGTGTTTCTAAACTTCCTGCCAGTGGTAAAAAGTATGTTCTGTAGTTTTCTTGCTTGAAATTTTTTGGTAGGGTACAGCACCATCAACTCAGACATGCTTTCTGTAAATGCAGACACTGGTTGAAAAGACCCCCAAAACAAAACAAACAAAATCCCAAATCTGAAAACCTTTCTAGAAGTTGTCAGATAGGACAGCCAAAGGGAATGTTATGACTAAGAGGATGGATTCCATACACAAAACAGATATTTCTAGTGATAAAGCATAAAGGCTGAACAACTGAGGACAAGACTTCCAGATGCAAAATGGAAAGTTTCCAATTTAGGAACAGCAGTGGAAGAATATGAATTAATATGGAAAGACCAAATTAGCATTATAAAAATCCTCCATGCCAAACAAAATGCCATAGCAAATAAACTCAGGAATCCTCCTCCTCTTCTGCTCCATGCATTCCAAGGATCATTGAATTTAGAATAACCATGGGGAATTTTAAAGGAATCTTACATTTAGAAGCAAAGGCTTTGAACGGTAGAGAAACTGTATGTTCTTCAAAAACACTACTACTGTCTTTATCATGGTAGACTCTTCTTCAGTACTTCTGTTTAAAAAGAAATAAATATTTTGGACCTAAGTTTGCTCATTAATTTTATCTTTAGCGCAATTGGTAAAGATCAGACCAATTCTTTAGAAGTTTTGAAATGGGGGTATTAACTGGTGATTTCTACCTTTTTATTAACCACAATAAACACACACAAAAATGAAATAAAATAAACACACAAAACCCCCCAAAATCTGAAAAAAAACAAACAAAAAAATCCCAACCAGAATAAAAAACATATTAAAAAACTAAACACTGTGCAAATTCACAAAATTCACCTAGACTACATTTCAGTGTACCTTTGTTAGCTCTACAAAGAGAGATACACTGTCAGTCTGGGGATCCTATACTGCAATATTCTTTGCAGATGGGTCTTAGCTGGCATGAGTTGGCAGATTATCAGTCCACTGTGGTATTCCTCAAATTGAAGATATATCATGGATTGTTCAGTCCATGACAAGGATTATTACAGACTTTAAATCAGACTCTTGGAAAACAGGTGCACCCATCAGCGCTACTAGATGGATGGTGGCCTCAGCTGTGGTAGTTTTTCTGTTGAACCTGCATTTTGGAAATCTCCCACAGGATCTGACAGAAAGAGGAACTTTCACATGCAGCCATGATTCTGACACAAAAAACAAACACAAGAAACTGCACTGAAAATAAATGAGAGACACATATAAGACAAAACTGATAGGATACACAACATTTAAGCCTGAACAATCAGGAAGAGCAGAGCATCAAATACTGCAATTAAATTAACAGGATTCAGCACTTTTAAGACATCAAACAGTGGCAAGATATCTTAGGATACTGCACCTCTTATACGGCTACATGGTATATCTGCATGAGCCTATGCTCCCATATGGACAGGCATTAAAATTCCAGCACAGAAATTGGTAACCAAAGGTAAATAAGTAATACTCAAAATTAGCAGAATAATTTCACTCTGATTCAATCCCTGATCACCTAGCAGTATCACCTACAGGTCTGAATGTCTGATCTTACTGGGCAGAAAAGAGAAGCCAATAGCCCTACATGATATTTATGAGACACCTGACAGTGAAGCCTCACTTTCACTCTTGTAACATCCATGATTATGTCACACAACTGCCCTCTGCATTTTAGAGACACAGCTTGAAAAGTGGTTTTAGTTGACCTAACATTTAGGTACATCCAGACAAACAAAAGAAAACAGCACTAGGAGCCTCCTACCTTAGGTTTCAACACTCATCCTCAAAAGCTTCATCTGAAGTTAAAGAACATATAACATCCCAAAATACCAAGACTCCTCCCATTATGAGGATAGCCTGAAAGACTCCACAGAAATGCAAATGCTATCAGTCATTCAAAGAGGAAAATTATTTATTGACAAGAACTCGTCTCTTGCATTGTTTCCAAGCACTGAGATAAATTATATAAATACATTTCACAAATATGAACAATAAGTTAACGGCTATTGCTGAAGGCAGAATGTGGCAGGAGATGAAGCAGTGGATGCTGATAAAATAGAAACCCATGATAGCAAAGGAAGGGAGATTAACATGTTCTCAAACATGCAGATAAAACCAATACAGGTCTTGATGCTGATAAACAGTGTAAGATCAAGCTTTAGCTCCATAGCTCTGCAGGTATACAGCAAAGGGAGTATAGCAAGGAGAAGCTGACAGTGAGAACATGGGAATCCTAAAAAGGAGAAAAACAAAATATAGAAAGCATATGAACCCTCAAATATAAGTGTAGGCCTATGCAAAAAATAATGCACCTAGGTGAATTATATTTGAATTCTTATAATCTACTTTTGCCCAAAATATATGACACCTTACTGAACTTCCTGAATCGCTAAGGGTTTGTCTGCTAAATTTGCCTGCTAAATTTGTTCATTGGCATCTCTTCTGAGACATCTTACCCCATGTTTAGATTCTGTGAACATGCTCACAGATGTATTTGGGTGACTGCTGTTTAGCTCTTCCTGTGTTGGCCTCAATATTTTGGGAGATTTCACAACTTCCCAATGACTTGTTAGTGAATGCACAAAATCAGCTAACATAGCCAAAAGAGGCATATTCAGGTTGCTACTGGAAGGCAGAAGGGTGAACAGACAAGGGGCAAGCATATATGGCTGTGCAACATAGAAAAAGCCCATGAAGCAAAAGACCTATGCTTACAAATGCTGTCACTTCACAGTGGACTTTCTATCCAAAAGGTCAAAATTAAAACCTTCATCAAAACTACAGAAATACCAAATACTCTGCAATAGTGTTGATACCTTCAGTGCTAATGTATCAGCACAGCCATGTAAGAACTGAAGTGCCATTGTCAGTCAAAGATTTAAACTCTTCCTTGAAGTAGGTCGGTATTTCCAGGCAACCAGAATGTAAAAACAAAACAAGTGACGTCCATGCCTGTTAAAACAAATCACCAGCAGAGTCTGGGTTTATGAAATGACTGGGCATGATGCAAATGTTGGTCACTGCACTGAAGAGTGGCGTACTCTACAGTGGCCTTACCAATTCACGACTGCCCTTTAACCGACACGGTCTGAAGGATGTGGGCTGACCACGGCAGAGAGGTTCACCTGCAGCAGTTCTGAACCAGAGTAAAACACTGCTCCTATTGGAGCAAAGAACTAGACGGTAGTTTGCCAGCTCAAAAAGGTTGGATACCCCCAGCAGCCCACAGGACTGAACACTCTATTAGCTGGGTGGCTAGCAGCTCTCTGTGGACAGCCTGCATAGCTATAATACAGAAAGAGGAAAAGAGACAAAGACGTTCCCCTCAGCTCACATTTAAGAGGCACTGTAAGCTCTTAGTTTGAATCCCCCTCATTCCCACTTCCTGGACACACAGCAAAGATTAAACCAACTCACTCAGAAACATATAGGTAATCTTCTTAAAATGAAATCTGTGGTTTGCTTTATCTAATCTTTCAGAACGAAAGATGCACTTGTAAATGTATATTTCCTCAGTTGAGCTCCATATTAGGGCTCTCAAGCTTCTCCTTTGCACCTCCTTTCCCCTGCACATCACCACTAGCACCTACCTAGGAAAAGTTGTTACCCAGCATCTTTCACACTTATGCACTGTAGCTGCATTTTGGGTGTGAATAAGCTTATGTGCTTGACACGCATCAGATAACGCTGCTGCCTTAACTACACAAATTTACCCTTAAGAGGTGTGTGTTCTGGCTTCTATCATCAAGCTGGCTCTTCACTTTATGTTTATGCCATTCACTGAGATGCATTTTCCCTGGCCCACTCCATGGAGACTCCCACTGTCTTGCTTCTATGTTCTGGCAGACAAGGTGAGGCAGTGTTGCTGGGCAGCAGCAGGGTGCGAGTCATGGTGCTGCTGTGGATCTCTTCTGAGTGCAAACACGACTGGCCACTAACACAGCTGCATTAGCGACAACTCCCATGTGAAAACACGAAGGCTGAAGGTAAGCCATGGAAACTGGTTCACCTCCCCAGCTATGTGAAGTGAAACAAATTGTTCTGCTTTTCATGAACTTAATTGCTTTCAATATATGTGACTGCTAAAACCAAGCCTACACAGCATAAATCCTGTAAACTGAGCATAACCCTGAAGCCATGCATTTGGCTTGCTAGCTGCACTGACCTTACTGTGTATATACACAAATGCTCTACATACTCAAAAGGCCTGGTATTGCAAGGAAAGCTGCTCTTGAGCAGAGTGACTAACCCGCAAACTGGCAGCATGTTGGATTACATGACAAGGGGAGATTTGGCACTCAAACGTCTCCTGTTGCTGAATCCAGGTAAGCAACCTGCCCATCCATAAGGATTGTGCAAGCCTGAAGGAGGCATCCATAAATGTCCTAACCGGTGGCAGGGACCCTTCATATTTCTCTAACATGTACTTATGGACAACTGGTCTGATAGTGGAAGGAATGTCCCAGGTAAGCTATGCCATGCTTGTAAACAGTTCCACAAACATTGATTTTTCCACAGTTGTCATGGGTTTCAATTCTGGTTTTCAGTTCTGCTGACTCAATGGCACACGAAAGGTAGAATCTGGAATTACAGTATCAGGCAGGGTTGAACAATGCATGCAATTCTTTCCTCTTGTATAGTGTCTTCGGAAATGCACTCTGACAATATCAAGTAGAGCTGTTATTGTTTTGGCCACCTCTAGCAAAAATCATGATCTCAAGATAATAAAGACACATGACAGTCAGTAGATCTGCACACAAGGTGGTCACCTATAATTCTGCGCTGCGGTCTGCTTAGCATAGGTGATTATGGTGTCTCTCTGGAGCTCGATGTGTAACTGCAAAAATTAATCTGGGGACATCACCAGGTCTTTCAGTGGAGATTAATGGCATCTTCTTTGGCAGTTAGCCAGAGGCATGTGAAACAGCCTACACCAGCTCTCATGACATCCTATACAAATGAAAGAGCTTAGTAAAAAGAGGCAAGCATTTTTATTTTTCAGTAGAGAAGCTCAGGCACTTAGAAAATTTGCCCTACACTGAATAGCAAATAAACTGCAGACATATAGTTGAACAGAGAGATAGGTTCTCCTGTGTATTGCAGCTGGCTACGTCTCAGATTAGGATACACACTCCTAGCTACTTGGGCAAACTCTTCTGCCGGATAAAATTGCTCTCTATCAGTCTAACAGAGGAGCCTCTACTACACCTCCCACTGCGTTTACTCAGTGCCAGCCCAGCTCAAACTGAAGCAAAGGACAAAAACACAGTCAGATGAACACAGCCACATCTCTCAGAAATCTAAGGAGGGAACACTGATTTCACCAACAGATTCGGACTGCTAATTTCTGCTTCCAGCTTTCTGTGCACCAAACTCACTCACAGAGGAAACTGAGTAATCCCAGGTAGTTTCCTTTTGAATCACATCTAGCATGTGAACACATTTGTGTTCTGGAACGGATGAGACAAGTTTATTTCTTCTGTTGAGAAATGTCTTGCCTGTCAGTATGTTTTGGGAGTAGAAGCTACTCCGGGCTGTTTGGGTAGTATTCCTCAGAGATTGGTGTTGCCAACAAAATAAGGCACCTAAGAAGTGAAGCGGTTGCAGGGCAAGTCATCATCTTCCTGTTTTAGAGGCCATGAATAGGATCTGCTGTGCCTTTGTTAGGACTTGGTAACACTGCTTTATCTTTTTCTCCAGGACTGGAATTGCTTTCACCGGTGGGTTGACAGAGGGGAGGAAGAAGGCAGTGTATTTTGGAAATTATAGGAAACATGTTGACTAGGTCAAACTCTCTTCTCTTCAGTTTTGCAGAAAGAAATTAACATTTAATGTAAATAGTCTGCTTTGATAGCTGTCTGAATGCCCCATTAAACATTTTTCACACCTCAGGGGAGACAAATATCCTGTCGTAAATTGCAGTTGTCATGGATTTCCTAACTCACAGGTTGACACCAGAAGCAGTTATCACTCTCTGATCAGTATGCAGAGGCCATTACACTCTTTAGCAACTCTTCGACTGACACAGCAAGAGTTAGAGAGGAGATTTAAAAAGCAAAGCCCTTTGAACACATGGCTTCTAGAAAATGTCCGGCGAGTTTATTTCACCAACACAGCACTGAGCCAGTAATAAAATGTAATTCCCTGAAGGACAAGTGCCATTATTTGTTGTGATTGTAGTTATCGCTATCCATCTTCTATTTACATACCATGCAAATGTATACCACACTTTGTAACAGCACACTGGAAACAAAATCCCTGCTTAGAAGAGTTTTAGCACTTCTGCCCCAGTGTCAAATTTAGCTCTATAAAATATTTAAGAGCAGCAACAGTGTGCAACCGGGAATTACTTGGAGCAAACATTTACATGTGCAAGCCACAACTCCAACCACAGCCAGTGAGCAGTGAAGGACAGTAACTGCAAAGAAAAAAATCACTGTCCCGTTCTCCAAGTCCAAGATAAAAAATCAGAAAAATAACTAGCCAACAAGATTTCACTATTAAGATTGTGAATTTGCAATCTCCAGTCTTCAATCTCCATCCCTGGCCGACAAAAATGAGGAACTGGAACAAAGAGAGGAGGCTAAGATCCTCACAGGTTTGCAAAAACAGTTTTCTGCAGGCTAGGCTCTAATGCCTTTGCAACTTCTCTCCATTTAAACCAACTAAGAGTTTTGGCTGTGATCCAGCATTCCTAGCATAAGCAGCACCTGTACAGAATTGAAATTCTAGGTGATCTGTGAAACTGCCCTCCTAAAGTAAGTACCTCATTTCCTCTGTACTGCCAAGTGCCCTTAAAGGCCTCCACAGTGAGGCCCTATTAACTCCTTTAGACTAAGAAATCTTCCCTCTTTGCCTGTCAAAACCCTTACTGCTCTAACAGTCAGGCCTGCAAAGCCCATCACAGAGCAACACAAGTCTACAATTCTTCTGTGTGTTTCATTCCTTGACATATGCCGCCAATTCAAATTCAACAGCTTCTTTCAATTTATTCAAAGAATCAGGTCTTCTCCCTTTCCACCATCTGACCCGAGAAAGCAATAATCTTATGAGGGACTCTCCACAACATCCAGAATTTCTAAATGAAACCTGTCTTCTTTCTGTGCAAATAAACTGCATCTCTCTTCAACTTTTCACTTTAGGTTGCATCACCCTTTGCTGTTCTGTTGTCTCGTAAGTGTTGCCAACTATGAGCCATGGAGTCACTGATTCAGCAGTGGCTGTATGAGAATGGGTCATCTGAGTCCACACCACTGGGCAGGCAGGAGGAGGAAGACCTAGGAGGGAGGAGGAAGACCCAGGCGGGAGGAGGAAGATCTGTGCACCAGCTGTCAAGCAGTCAGCACAGCAGGAGAACAGCATTTTCCCCAGACTGGTTACTGACCTGATCTGCCTGTGCAGGCTGTGCCAGAGGACCTCGCAGTAGACTCTGCCTGTATGCTGCTGAACCTTCTCCTGATGAGCTGCCCTGACATGCAGTAGGCTCTGCCTACCCCTGCATTCTCTCTGTTCTGTAGGTCTTGCATCATTAATTGCTGCTTCTACCTAAGAGGGGACAGGTACTCCAGCAGCAAGGAAAGCATGTATGGATTATACATAAAATACAAGACAGAATACACAGTATCCAGCTTGAATCTTTACTTAGTCACTAAACTGTAGGTAATATGAAACAGAGGGCTTTTCTCTGCTATTGTGAAGCAAAAGTATGTTTCCATTTGCTAACTATTATAATTCAATGTTATTTTGCTGTAGTCTGTGTTTGAACCTGTAGTCCATGTTTGAGGCGGCTCTCTTGCAGCTGTGTGGGAGTCTGGCAGGAAAGAGAGCCCATCACAGCTCAGAGTCCTGGCACTCGGATACATCCCATCTCGCAGAAGGCCTCTTTCCAAGCTATGAAGAACTGATCAGCAAGAGCAGAGTCACTGCTCCCTGACAGCCCTAGAGGAGTACACGACTGCAGCTATGTGCACTAGCCTGCCCTACCTCCAGCAGCATCTCTATCGAGGACAGCATTTGCATCAGTCTGCCCTCACTGAAAGGAAGTGGCAACGTAGGGGGAGGGAGAGACAGATAGTCAGCTTGCTCAAAAGGTAGTAAAACTGATAAAGAATCAGCATTAAACGGACGTGAGGAGAAATCTGTCATTTATTACTTCCTTATGAAATACACTTCATCGTTTTCCCAGAAACAAAGAGACTGAGAAAACAAAGTAAAAGTCACGATCAATCCCTTGTGTTTCTCCTGGCACAACACCTTTCTGAGAAAACAGCTTTTCTGAACTCACGCCCAACGACTTCAATGACCTTGATACAAATCTCTCAATCTTGGTACCCTGTCACTCGAGTTAGTGAGAATCTTAGCTTTTATCTGCAAAAGTAGCAACTTTCTAGTCCCATCTTGCTCACTGGGGCTGGAGGGTGTTCAAAAAGGTGACTTGGTGAAGTTTAAAAGAAAACCCAAAAGTTAAAAAAAGAAGAAAAAGTGGGCAGATTAAAAACATTTAAGCAAATTATTTTAACCACATGTTTTGATTGTATTTTTCAGTTGTGGAAGGGAAGCTTTTCCTAGGGACTGCTGCAAGTTGAAAACAGGTGAGCTGCTGCTGGGGCCCAGGCTTCTGCAGTGGGCTGTAAGCATGCATTGTTCATCTCTGCTTCCAGGCAGAAAGCTGTGCCTGAATAGGTGACAGAGCTCTTAAACTTCCACGTTTGATGTCCCACAGGAGTTTGCCGACATGGGCCTTTGATGCAAATGTAAAGGAAAACCACTCCCAAATTAATCTGTGTGTGGCTCAGCAGCAATCTAAACTCTACAGTAAAAGGAACAATTCTGACTTTTAGTCTGCAGCAGCACAAGCATTGTAAAGGGCACTGCACTAAGCTGGGATTCCCAAAAGACCACAAGTGATACTAACACCAAAGGTACACCTTTTCTCATAGTCATGTCTACTTTTCTTTGAAAGCAGAGAGCAATATGGAGAACTGCTGCGGGAAAAGCATTCCAGAATTAATATCCCAGTTCTGGTATTCATTAGTATTTTGAACGTCTTCTGCAACAGGTACTGTTCTTTTTGACCTAGGAGACCTAAGAGCTTACTTCTAAGATTATTTTGTTTGGAAAAGGCTAGATTAACCATCTTTATTAGCACTATTTTACTTTCTGAGTGAAGTCCCTTGCAAGATCTCCTGCCACCCACATTCCTCAACACCAGAAGAGTTCAGACTTAAGGACAACTACAGGTAAGAAAGGAGCTAGGCACAGGCACAGGTTAGCAATGCCTAAGTATGTGATTTTACTGGGTTGCTTTCGGTTTAGTTTACAGAAATAAGGCTATTTTACTTGCTTTACTTACAGCTTTCATGAATGCATTTCTGCTGGTGGAGGAATATCCCTGGGTGAGATTTCTTATGTCATATTAGTTTGTGAAATAACAAACTGAGTCTACTGATGTTAAAAAATGCAGCCTATTCTGAGTTCTTTTTCAGCCAATTTTTTTTTCAGAGAAAACCCAGCCTATTTCGAGTTATTTTTCAGTGTATTTTTTTTCACATGACTTTCTTGCAATAGGAAAGTTGCTCTCTGTCTCAGTGCTTACGTCAGCAAAGAGAGCCCCTCCCAGACAGCCTGTGGAATTAGTGTAACCTTCTTGGCACGTGTTTCATTTCTGCTCAGCTTAGAAGCATCAGAAACAGAATTAAAATCTGCTTTTTCGGAAAACATATTCTTCTCTCATTCCCCAGAAAATGTTAGCTTTAGCCTACTAGGAGATGACAGTCTGACTTTCAGAGAAAATCAAACCAAAAATTCTGTGAAGCTGGATTCTGAACACATAAATGTTGATGCAAAAGTTCTTTCAGTCTGATTTACAAATACCAAGGCAGTGCTCTAAATGTATTGCCCAGATCATTAAAAAAATAATAATTCTAAAGGACATAAAAGACGTAACACTCCATCACAAGCACTGGGAAATAGCAAAGTCACAGGGAAAGATGACACTTGTGGACGATAAATGAAAGTAAATGTTCAGTGGAAAGACTGGCTCATTCTTTAGAAAGGCAAACCAAGTTTAGGCTCGCTAATTCAAATGTCATGAAACCTCATATACCTAACTGAAATTCAGAAGCCTCTGGCCTCTATCCTTCCTTCACACATTTAAGATTTAATAGCAGATTGAGTGAGGTCTCATATTACTATAAGGAAATTAATGCCTGAAACTATACACGAGTGTAGTTCACTGCTCACACTGATAAGTGTTTGCATAAAGGCTTGCAAATCAAACACTGCTGTGATGCTTACATTCATTTTGCAATGCACTGCCCTTCCTTTAAGGTATAAAACACAAGCCCAGAGCACATGTGTGGACCTATAAAAAAAGTGTTTCTTACTCCATAAATCAGTGATTTACTGTGGGACCCCACCAGCCAGAGCGGATTCACTTTCACCGGTAGGTACAGGACTGTATGAACTCCTTCAGTCCTGAGCAAAGAATTGGGAGACACCAGTTCCAGGGGCAACTGGAAGTTTCTTTGCACCTGAAGTGGGAGCGCAAGCCCTGCACATGGGCCCTGGTTCCACAGCTCCGCTCGCCGAGTCCCGGTGCCCGGCGGGACCCCAGTGCCGGCTGCGGCCGCCCGGCACCGCCCGCCCTGCCTCACCTGCTGTACACCAGGCACTCCATGTGGTTGATCTCCTGGTCGGAGCGGTAGCGGCTGTAATCCTCCCAGAGGTCCTTGATGGCGGTCACCGCCAGGATGAAGAGCACGGGGGCCAAGGCCAGCTCCGGCTGGAAGGCATTGACGGCTGGCACGAAGTTGAGGAGGGCGATGAACACAAAGTAGACGTTGGCTAGGCGGTGGAATTGCTCGAAGAGGTTCTTGGGCAGGAAGGACAGCGCCGTGTATTTGGTGGTCTTGAGGCGGTTGCAGGCCAGGACCATCCTCTTGGACTTGTCCGCCTCGGCCTCAGGTAACAGCAGGCTGGAGCGCACCAGCCGCGTCTTACTCTCCTTCTTCTTCTTCCTCCGCCTCCTCTTCCTCTGCCTCTCTTTGCCCTCCGGCAGCACCTGGGGCGCTCCCTCTTCCCCTGCCGTGCCCTGGGACATCGCTGCCGCCCCGCTGTCCCCTCCCGGGCAGCGCGGGCAGCTCCCACCGNGGGGAGCGGGAGCGGGGAACGGGGAATGGGGAGCTGCGGGGAGCGGGAGAGGGGAGCGGGGAGCGGGAGCGGCGCTTCCGCGAACAGCCGTGCCCCGGCGGGGAGAGACGCGGGGGGTGACACTTCATCGGCCGCTTCTGACTTTTGGTTACGTGTGGGAAGGAGGAGGAGGAGGTTTGAGTAAGGAAATTAAAAGTTCCTATTGAAGCATCGGCGCTCCACATCGGCCTTGAGCCACTGCGCCCCAGCAGCAGCTGGTGGGAGTTTTTACCATCTGACTCACGTCAGAATATTCCGTTTTCCGACCGAAACCCTGTGCTTGGCCTGGGAGATACTGCACGACATCTCCCGGCTCCTCACATCTGTCTGATACGGCCATCTCCGTCCGTGTTGGACGTGGTGCTTGGGACATCCCCAAAGGTGGCAACCGAAAGATGAGATTTCTGATGAAAAGCATTAGGCACTGCCAGCCCCACAGTGGTCCGGGCAGTGGTGTGCTGTAGCACGTGTTCACCTCTATGCGGATTTTTCTCTATTCCCTTGTGCTAGGGTAGGTGTTTCCAGCAAGGGATGCAAAATGCCAGCCTCATGCTCTGAGGTTTGTGCTCTACACTTTCTGGAGAGAGATGCAGTTGTGGGTGATGACAAAAAGCATGATGGATAGACTAGAAATACGGAAGAGGATAATCCAGATTGAAAAATTTAGTCTAAAGTCACAAGTAAATAAGCACAGTAAATTAGTGCAGAGGTTAAAGAACAAATAATATGAAAATAATGAAATTATTGCTACCGGGTGTGACACGAGTCTCTGAAGCACCACTTCAGGTTGGAATTTAAGAGCAGATCCTTTAGATAAGTGATTCCTCAGACAGCATGAAAGGCTGCACCAGGTCACTTCAGGCTGTGTCTAAATAGTAGCACAGATACATTTTGTGGTGTGACCCTTGGTCCTGATCCTGTAGTAGCCCGAAGTGGAATCATATTGAGTACAATAGCAAACCCCTGATATCTGTCAGATTGTTTCTTGTTATCACAGAAAATAGGCATAAATTATGCACATCTG
This sequence comes from Scytalopus superciliaris, assembly GCA_013400415.1. Taxonomy (NCBI): domain Eukaryota; kingdom Metazoa; phylum Chordata; class Aves; order Passeriformes; family Rhinocryptidae; genus Scytalopus; species Scytalopus superciliaris. Next base: position 307,711 of record VXBX01008302.1, read on the forward strand.
ATCTTGATATGAGGTCATGACAGGGCTGGGGCATCTGGGGAAAGTACCTGCATCCAACAACTCAGATGCTACCATGACAAATTCCCTGAAAATCAAGAAGTGAAAGCCATTGCCTGAGTCTCACAGCCTGTAGTTATATTGTGGTTCTGTGTCTTCATCCTTCCTTCTTCCATTTGCAATATGTCTTTAGTTGCTTTTTAAAGTGTCCAGATAATTATGAACCCCTTTCAAGCCCTTAGGCACTAGGTGAGTGCTAGTTCAGCACATGGCCTGCTATTGGTACTGTGTGAAGTCACAAATCCTTTACGAGTGCTGCTGTCAACTCTACTTATGCTACTGTGAATCTAGTAGGGATTTCCTGGGTTCCTCAGCTCTTAGAATATGGAAACAGCAAGGTTTTACTTAATTCCAGGGGAAAAGGGAAAATTGGCCTGGGTTTCTTTGCCAAATCTGCTCTTTTGTTAATAAGGGGAAAAGTACAAAAATGTTAACAGAAGAAAAATGAGAAAAATTTTTAAAATCCTCATGATTTCAATTTTCTGTCTTTGTTGTTTTTTGTTTGGTTTTTTTTGTTTGTTTTGTTACCCTTGGGGTTAACTTCAAGGGTGAGCTGGAATGAAAAAAAATCCTTTTCCTGTCCTTTGGAAATGCTGAAATAGGATGAGAAGGACACATTATCACTCTGCAGTATTCTCACAAGTTGAGCTTCATCCTTCCAAGGGCTCCTTGCAGGCAGCAGCGAATACTCCAAAAAGTGAGTTCCTGGATTTTCTCCACTTGCCTGCTGGCCTCTGCGATCCGTTGTTATGTGGGGCTCTGATTCACCCCCGGCCCCTAGGAGCTCGAGCACTGCTTAGGTTTCATCTTTTCTCTAGATGGCCCTCTAGCTTCTTTACGAAGTGGTTGGTGGTTAGAGGGGATGCAACAGTAATCTTTTTTCCCTTCTGTTGTTCAAAGCACATCACCTCTTAGAGCAAACTGTTTATATCTTTATCAGTGCCAGGTGGTTCATGAATGGCTTGAGTACGGCATGTCTGAATGGAAAGATGCTGCGGACACCAATGTTGTGGCAGGAGGGGAAACAAGCCAGCTACTCAGTGAGAAACAGGTGAGTCCACCACATGCTGATGCCATGTAACAAATCGTGTGTAGATCAAGTTTAGCACAGCATATTCAGCAAATGGTAACTGAAAGTAAATTAAGGATTAGGTATGTAGTAACATTAAACTTCCAATCTCAGTGCTCAAGGCAAGGTAAGAGAAGACAAATTCTCATGTAACTCTTAAGCTGCTTCTTTAAGGAAAACACCTGTGTATTGGAAAGTTTGAAGAGCCTAACCTGGAGTGAACTATACTTAAACCTAGTGACATTGGCCAAATCTGTGACACCAGATATCCCAAAATCATCAGTTACAATCCCATAATTATAAGAAATAGTCCATAAGTAAATGGGCTATACTTTAAAACCTGTTTTACTTGCATAGTTTTAGAGTGCTCAGAGTTCACGTTTACAGGTTTTCTTCTGCACTGGAGTAACAGGAGAGAAACTTAGTTTAAAAATATTAAACAGAAGCTGAAAGTTCTTATATAATCCTCAGTTCACACAGCAGAGTTTTACAAACAGATACAGCAGCAGAAAGATTGCAAACAGTCGGGTGGGAGTCTCTGAAGACTCCTGTATTTGTTTGCTAAATCGGTTGTTTCAAAGCAGTTTAAAGTCTTTGCGTTTCAGTAGGCCAAAGTTAAGGGCCACTCTTGCAAAGCTTCACTATAAAAAAAAAAAAAGTAGAAAGTATGCCACACCCCGCTGGTCAAGTGCTGAAAAGCTCTCCTCATATTATTGACTCGGATTTTCCTTGTTGCTAGTAAACTGCTTTTCTGCAGGCAAGGCAGTGACATGAAAGGATGTGGCACTCCTCTGCTTTCTGTGTAGTCACATGAAGAATCCAAAATTCTGGATATTTATACTAAAACTTGAGGACATCTAATCCAAGATAAATAAAAGCAAGAGTTAACGTTATTTTTAAAAGCCTATAAAATTTAGTGTTTGCCAGGCTTTTCTAGTAAAAAAAAATTGGCAATGTTGTTAGTCTTTCCTTGCCATTTCTAAGTAAAACTGTGCACTTTAGTTTTGAGAAAGCATGAATATTTGTATCTGAACTCATATCTGAGCTCTCCCTGCCCACACAGTCCAAGTATGTGAGATTGCAAATTAGGGGCAGGCAGGCAGCAAATTCAACTTTCAACTGGTACAAAACACACATGCAAAAATCTGGCTCTAGATTTTGGATTACAAAATGACAAGTATATTGCTTGTCAACTGCAGTACACTTGCATCTTTTTTTAATGGGGTCTTTTGGAGAAAAGGGGGTGAAAGGAGATAGGCTTTAAATGAGTCCGGATGATACACAGGCCCTACAAAGTATCACCCTTAAGAAATGTGAGCTAACTGGAAAAACCTGAGGATCTAAGAGCAAAATATTAGATTTACTGGATAATGTGAATTAAAATGCAGACTCTTTACTATTTTTCAGCATCATTGGAACAAAGCATTAAAAATGGACAATGTCTGAGGATTGCTCTGTGCTCCTATTGCTCTCTGCCACCCAATGAGGTCTCCTTCCTGTTCAGAGCTTTTTTTGTTATCACATGGCTGTTTCTAACTGTCCTTGATATCACTGCATTTTGCTGGGTATCTGCTCTCTGATTTCTCATGCCATTAACCTGAGTCCAATCTCCGATGCCCAGTATCCCTTGAATTTATAGTTCTCCCCTGAGCCTTTCCCAGTGACTGACTCTTCTTCAACTGTGCTCATTTTCTTCAGATCAAGGACTAAAGTTGAAAAGGGGAGAGGTTCTAAGCATCATTTATGCTGATAATATGCCTAATGATCTAATCTTTGATATCCTAGGCCACTAAAAGCTGAGTCTTTAGGTATGACACTACCTTTAACGCTAGAAGGAACTATGGGATTGTCTGGCCCAAGATACTGTGCTAACTTGGCCATTTAGATGCCACACATCCTACATCTTGAAATTGTTGTTGAATTGTTATGTGAACAGGCTGGTTGCTTAGAGATCAGATACCCATTTTTATTCCTCTTCTCAGAGGCATCAGCTCTGATTATGTCTGAAGCATTTTCTATGGTTTGGGGTTTTGTGAGTATGTGAGAACCATAACATCAACAAAAAAATGCCTTTGGCCTGATAGTCATGTGGAACAGTTTGAAATTGGCATCCACCTGAATCTTAAGGATGAAAACCCCTTAGACAAAGAGAAAAGATCCCAAATATGTTACTGGTATAATAACTCCTGATTTGACTTGTCATGGTTTTTGAATGCTTGGAGTTATCATTATTCCATTTTAACAATTAACTCCTTTCTATCATAAGAAGGTGAAGCAAATCTAATTTTAATGTATTGTCTAATTTACTACGCTGCTTTTGTAATATTTATATGATCCTAAAGTAAAGATTTCTTATATTGGATATTGCCAAAAACATGTGTCAAATTACTCCTGATTCTCATGAAGAATCACCTTTGTTCCAGAGGACTTATTTTAATATTAACATGCTTAATATTATAGAACCACCCAGAGGCCTCAGTTAGAATCTGGGACTTTAAGAACTATAAAAACAACTGTAAAGATATGGTACCACGCATCAGACAAAATCTGTTCTGCCCTTTGCAGATGAGACGTATTCCATCTGGTTCCCTGTAAAGGGGACAGTCATACATGTTTTGAACTAGCAGAAAGAAGGCAAGAGGCTTCCAGTGTGAACAGTCTGCTGTAAATGCCAGAATTTGTTGAGGAGAGACAGCAGCCAAAATGGCATTATTCCTCATTTCCTTCCAGTCTGCAGGAGATGAAGAGATACACCAACATGCACATGCATGCATATATATATATATACCACAAGCAGTCTCCAAATCAATGAATGACTTGGGTTGTAAGGGACCTTAAAGATCATTTAGTTCCAGTCCCACCATCATGATCAGGGATGCCCACCCACTAGAACAGGATGGCCAGGGCCCCATTCAATTTGGCCTTGAGCATCCTTCCAGCATTGGGACATCCACAGCTTCTCTGGGCAACCTGTTCCCATGCCTCTGAGTAAAGAATTTCTTCCTTAGATCTCACCTCTTGTCTTCTAGTTTAAAACCATTTGCCTTGACCTATTCAGTATCTGCCCATGTTAGAAATTGCTATCTCTTTTTCACAAGCTCTCTTTAAACACTGGAAGGATGCAATGAGGTCTCCCCAGAGTCTTCTTTTGCCTGGGCTGAACAGCCCCAACCCTCTGATCCCAACTTTGTAGAAGATGTGCTCCAGCCATCTGATCATCTTTGTGCCCCTACTCTGGTCCCGTTCTAACAGGCCCATATCTTTCTTGTGCTGAGGACTCATGCCAGAACTGGACACAGTCCTCCAGGTGGGGTCTCAGGAGAGTGAAGTAGAGGCACAGAATCACCTCCCTCTACCTGCTGGCAGGGTGGTCTTTTGGTGCAGCCTCTCTGCAGGGCTGCTTTTACTGAGTTCTTCTCCCAGTCTATGATCATGTCTGGGATTGCCTCGACACAGGTGCAGCACCTTGCAATTGGTCTTATTGAATCACATAAGATTCTTGTGGGCCCACTTCTCAAGGGTTTTCAGGTCACTCAGGATGGCATCCCTTCCCTTCGGTTGTGTCAATTGCACTGCTCAGCTTCCTGTCACCTTGCTGAGGGTACACTCAGTCTCACTATCCATGTAATTGATGAATATATTGAAGAGCACTGGTCCCAAGACAGAATCATGGGGAACACCACTCATCACTGACCTCCACCTGGACACAGAGCCATTGATGACAACTCTCTGTCTGCATCCAGAGATATCTCATTCCTTTGTTTCTCAACAGGCAGAGGGACTAGATTTGGGTCCTAACAGAGTGTTCAGTGTTGCAGTATTAAGGGAACGAGATCTTGTGCAGGGCCTAAGCAGCCCTGCTAGACCTCTTCAGTGCAGTGGTAAGACATTATTGAGGAACAGCTTCTGCCTTTCAGAAGTGAGAGCAATGCTACAGGGACCTAGCAAGCGTCCCACATTCTGCATGCATTTCACTGAAAGGTTTTTCCCACCTACCGTGCCCCAAGGGCATCTGCATCTTGATCCTGTCAGCTACATGTTACAGAATCTTCTGCATGAGCCCGACCCAGCTGTTCAGCCTGATGAGGGATTCATGGAGGCTGTGTCTGGTAAGAGACTAGAGTGGGAAGGAGGCTACAGCACTGTGGAATACATACCTTTGATCGGTGTCTTGCATGGAAAGAAGCCTGCCCAGAGAGCAGAGGGGTGCCACCTCCTTTCCCCCATCACCTGAAGAGCCATGTCTGCTCTATAACCCTGTTTGTATGCACACCTCTGGCAAATGAGTTGAACTGCAGAGTCTGCATATTTGGAAATCTTTACTACTATATAATAAACTAGATACAAAACTAGTCAAGGTGTAGGATAGCTGAAAAATAAAGAAATAAAGCATTTAGGTAGCTTTATAGGCATGATACTAGTGGAAAATACCATTTTGCAAATGGTATTAAATTAATGCAAATTAATAAATATTTCAGTTGTATGGAATAGCCGTACAGAACGACCGATCAGCATTTAGAACATTCAAGTCTGGAAATTTCCTCTAATGATCTCAAATAACTGAAAAAGTGTCACCAAAGTTGGTGGAGAGAGACTGGCACTTCTAGGACACCAAGAACATCCTCATTGGGTCAGTAGGTAAATGGGTCAGGTAATGCCTATGCTCAAAAGCCCGTCACATTCAGCTGACTGTAGAAATCATAGGTGATTAGTGCAGAGTAAGGTATTTCCCTGGTGGTATCCAAAGCTGGGTGAAGTAAATTTTTCCCTAATGTCTTTCTCAAGCCAGTCCAGAGCACAGAACAGCCAGGGCTCTGCTGTCAAAGACAGGATTAAACTGAGTGGGGCACATACAAGATGCAAACAGAAGCCCTGTCAGGATCCTGTGGCCACTCAGCTGTGCCCATCACACTTGCCCAAAATTATAATACAACACAGTGACAAGTTGCCCCCTGTATGCAGTGGGAAATCACGAGGCAGCTACTTACCTGTTTAACATCACCACTTGCAAAAATACTTTGTTTTTAATGTCAAAGGCATTTACTGGGGAACATTCATTAGCATTGCTTTAAATCACCATCTAACATACTGATTCACAGGGACACTGCGGAAGAGGAAATGCAGGAAAATCTATGTCAGTGACTGCAGGAGTAAAAGCAGAGAGATGCTATTTATAGAAACTGTAGTTTGGGAGGACACGGAAGTTAATATCCTTTCTGTGGCACTGCCAACTCTTGCTATTTCATGGTGAGTCTCAAAGTATTTGTTGCTGTTCTTAAAACTGCACATCCTTGTATAATGGGAACTTGCAATAATTTCAACTTGCTAAGGCAAGAAACTGTGGTTGGAAAAAGCTTGAAAGTGAGAACCCCAGAAGCAAAAAATAAAGAGGACGATATATAAAGACATAAGTTAATGTTTTTGGAAACACTGTGATTCTTAATGCAATTCTGTGAGCTTTTTAAATCCTAGTAATTTTTAACAGCAAGCACTTGGAAATTATTCTATTCATATAAAGTCTGCTGTAGGATTTCCTGTATGCATGGTGTCAAAACCTGTTTCACATCTCCTTAAAAAGAAAATACTGTCTCAGGATATTGTTCCTGAATGCCAAATTGGGGCAAATTAAGAGGTATTTAATGCCCTGTCATACTTGTATTTTGCTGTATCTATGTTTCTTTAAAACTCCCAAAAAACCTAATTAGAGATGCTTGAATGAGTTTTTATAGGGATTTGTCAGAGGGGAGCTGTGTCTTCACTGGAGAATTACCAAAGGGAAGCTGGAACTCTTCTGCTATTTGGTTCTTAGTCAGGATTTCTTGAAGAGAAAGTTGTGCACACCAATGTTTTCTTGCTGGCTGGTCAGTACAGTCAGATTTGCCTTGGGATTTTGTGACTCTGCAGGGCAAAAACAAGACTTCCATTCAGCTCAGATGTCGGGAGTGCAGAGAAAAGAGGTGGCTGTGGGCTCTTACTCCTTTCCTTCTGGGAAGGCAACTGCTGCTTTCAGTGCGCTGCAGATCTTGGGCAGCACTGATTGATTGTCTCCTGCCTAGAGCTGACTCAGAATGTCCAGGGTTAGTACAAAATGCTGTAAATGGGCTGTAAACAACGAGATTTGAAACGAAAAGGAGGAAAAAAACTCAACAGCAGGAGAGTGAAAGGGTGACTTTCCCGCCTTTGGGGAACTCATCTGTAAGTAGAACTGATTGGAAAAAAGTCTGGTTCATTCAGCCTGACTGCTTTGTTGGAAATCTAGTAGCCTGAAGAGCTTTTGCTGAAATTAAGGCAGCACTTTCCGTGGTACCTGCTGGGTTTGTCAGGAGACCTGTGATACTACTTATGGAAGGTTTGCCCAGTCTGCTTTTCCTCTTGCCCCGGTGGCAAGGGATGCTCTAAGATCTGGACTCCCTGACTCTGCAGCACTCATCCCTAGTAGCTGGGGCCCTTCTACCTGCTTAGGCAGCTTGCAGGCTTCTTAATGTATCCACTGGTATCAAAGGGGAGACTTTCAAATGTAGTATTTTATTAACTCACATCCTAAGAAATATTTTAAGTAAAGCAGTGCTTTGGGACCAATTCAGACTGTCTACAAAATAATATAACAAAAAGGAGAAAATTCCTTGTAATAGAGCAACACAAGCTCTTGACTACTTCTGTTTTTAATACCCATGCCCAAATTCAGTGCTGAATACCAATATCCAAACATACAGTTGTTTCTCCCTTAAAAATTCCAAGCACGGGCTGCTAAAAGACCACATACTTTTAAGAACACTGTTATATGTCAAACATATTGTCTCTGTTTATACTGTATGCGATTGTCCATAAGAAATACTAAAGCTAATGAACTTTAGTGAATACTTGCTTTTAAAAGCAATATTTAACCAAGTATTTCTGCAATGCTAAATGTATATTATCTGTCTGCATTTGAAAGGTCTCATGAATTCCCTAGAATTTCCCAACAGATTAAAAACCTAGAATTCACTCATTATTTTATTATTTGGATGGGGGGGAGCGGGNCTTCCTGGTGTAATTCCCCAAGTAGTGATTCATCTTACTGTTCTGTAGACCTCTCTGTCATGTAGCAAGCAATAGCTAGTCTAGGCTGTATGTCAGTGGGGGGTGTATAAGCATCAGTTACACCTAGGTACCTGTCAGGAATGTATATCACAGAAACAGCTGAAAGATGACTTCTAATTCAGCATTACCTAATGCAGTAAATAGAAGCTTGTATTTTAAGAGTGTATAACACTTGTATATAAGATTGTATATTAAAAATGGGAGGGGATGCTTTTTATAATCAACTAGATTTTGTTGTGCTTGGAAAAACAGAAGATTAGTGCTGGCCCTCTTCTGATCTGGAAGTAACTCTCAGTGGTGGAAAAAGTGAATATTTCTTCCCCCCTGTTGTCCAGAAACTGACACTTCAACCAGTTCCCTGTGAATAGTACTTCCATGGTGCTGTGCTGGCATATTGATTTGGGAAATTACTGCTTCTGCTTTGTCAGCAGTGTCAGTGATCCATGTTTTTTTTCCTTACTCCGCTTACTCTTCCCTGCTGGCCTTAATTTAAACAGGGTTTTATTGTCTGTGTTTTTATATTATCAGGTTGTCGAAGACTATTGGGCTGTGGACAGCTTTGGCCTTGAGAGGATGCGGCTGTAGGCCTGGGAAAGCAGCAGAAAACACCACCTGTGTCCTTGGGCCAGGCCTGGGAAAGCAGAAGAAAGAGAAAAACAACCATGGATAACAAGAGTGTGTTTTGAGATTTACCAGCATGAGGAGAAATGCTGACCACCTATCAGAAGATGGGCTAAGACTCGTGGACAAGAACACCTAGTCAATGAGATGTAGCATATATGCACGTGGACAGTAGAAAAATAGTATAAAAGGCAAGCTTGTAGTTAATAAAGGGCTTTTGCTATTAGCTTTTGCTTTTTGCCTGACAAAGCCTGAGCCTGTGTCTTTAGTCCACCGCATCAGGTAACACTACTAATCCCTACATGACTATAAATAGGCTATATATACTATACAGCACCCATCATATGTACACAGTAAAAACACACATCCATGTACCCACTGTATGTGTACACATAGTCTGTGCATACACACACTGGATCTATCTCTGCATGGTGTGTAGAGATGTAGTACTCTACAGTGTTAAATGATGGTATTGTAATATGAGAGATTTCAGTAGGCCATTGCTTGCCTCTATTAAATCAATTACATTAATTAAGCCATAGCTATAATTTCATAGTGTGACTCAAGCTCCTGTATGCCTTGCTTCCAAGAAAAGCACTGGACCTGAGATAACTAATGTTTTAAATAAATAAGATGTGGGAAACCAGAAGGAATGTCAGTGAAAGGGTAGTGTATCAACAGCAGTTAGAAGAAATATGAAGAGCAGCCAGCATAATAAATTTAAAGGGTGGAGGAGAATTGCAATGGCAACACAATGTTTTGATCATAAAGCATGAGTTTCAAAGACCCATGCATTCAACAACCACAGGCTGCCTTTAGACTTTACAGGCTAATATATCTTCATATAAAGAAAGGATATGGTTTATAAGTCTCTTTCAACAAAATACCAGATAGCTAACACAGCAATTGAAAACAGAAACTTTTTTCTTTAAACAAAAAAATCTCCAAACTTATGTGGCTGGAATTAGAACTCCAGCCAGTAAAACCTGGTGAGTACTGTTTATTCTGTTTGTTCTTAATATGTTGATTTTCTTTCCACTATTATTCACTCTCTGCTTGGTTACAGCACAAAACCCTCTCTGCTCTTCTGCTCTCTGACCCTCCTTGCCTGCTCCTCTAACTTCCTCTTTCCTAACACAGACCTTGGCTAAATCAGTATGACAAACTGTTGCAAGGTACGTACATCAATCAGGGGAGTGCTGAAGTGTGATCTGCAACTAGCATAGCTGTGGCAGCAGAAACCCCTAGTATGGATTGAGACATATCAGCAAAAGTGCTCTTTTACAGGAGGACTTTTTTTTTTATTCTTCTCAAAAGAGTTGAAACCAGCTCTATCAGCAGAAGAGGAGTTTTCCCGGTCTAACATGTAGCTGGAGTATGAACACTTTGCTGAAGTGTAGCCTATCAATACCTATCTATCTCATACAGCAGTCAGCAGAAATTTGGCCTTCTACACCCCAGAGGTTAATAGGAATATCTCCTAAACTCACACCATGGCCTTGACGCTCTCTCTGCCCTCTTCCTCACTCATTCTCCTGCTTCGCCCTGTATAATTCCTCTGAAACTTACCCAAGTTTCTAAATTTCACCTCACCACCATTTATTTTATGTAGTCTGATGATTTTTATTGTCACATTCTCCACACACTTTTTAGCACCTCCTGCCTGCCCTTAGAAAATTATCTTCCTGTTTTCCTAGATATAAGCATTTTTGTATCAGACTGCTCATGCAAGGCATATAAAAATTATTGTTCCCTAAGCCCCTTTAATGTACAGAAGAAAAGTAGTGCATTTGCGTCTTTTTCTATTTGTCATCTAGTGTTTGGAGTGTTGGCACTTATTTTGATGCAATCAGTTCTAGATTCCTGCTTTAGTTTTTATATGAAAAGTGAGATTCTCAATAATAACACAATCTGAGTCTCTGGAAAGTTAGGGATTATTTTTTATCAGCTGCCATTTACAGAACAAACTAGTTCAAATCCTGCAACACTTCTTTGTTCTCTGCCTAAAACCAGTCAAAATCATCTAACCACTCTTCAGCTTCCAAAGTTCTGGCTATATCAATGAGGGGAAGGGGTGGCAAGAGGAAGCACCCAGACTCGAGCTATGGTTCCACTGCTGGTGGCTATTTATACTGAAATGACCAACAATTTAAACAATGCCATTGGACCTGAAGAGTCACCCTTCAGTGTCAGTGCTAAGAAACCATTCACCACAGGGCAGCTAATTTGTGAAGGAAAAGGAAAAGATGTCTCATCTCACTGCAGAGTGACCCTGAGGGGTTACACTTGTGCTGGCCTACTGAGGAATTAACACCTGAGTAAATATGTAAGAACCCAGAAAGTAAATGATGCTTCATGAAGCAGGTTCGGCTATTGCCATGACACAGTGATCACTGATTGCCAGGGCTGAAATCCTGCCTTTTAGCAAGTGCACGTGAAGCCCTGAGGTTCTTCTGGGAGACTGGGAACTTACATGAGAATGTGTTATGTAAATATCAAGTGACTCGTTTTGATTGATGCAATCTTTGGTTCAGAACTCTCTCTTCCTTGACTCCTCCATGGTTAAAAACAAAGCAGAAATAAACCTTGGGCATAAACACCTAATCACCTTGAATACTTAATTTTTGGCTCAGTTTATTTTGGTCTGTGCCACCTACCAGTCTTTCAGACAATGTCTGACCATTCGTTTGGAGCATAATATGTACTGGGTAATTGGAGGGGGAGGATGGAGGAAACAGCTTAGCTCTTCAACAGTAGTGTCGTAATAGCCTGCAGAGATTGGGCCCTGGCATATTTTATTATTATACAGGTAGCCTCTAAGACTGAATTTTTGTCCTTTCACACTTCTATTTAATGCATGAAGTTTATCCCTTCCATTTATATTCTCTTCTCTACCTGACTAGTTTTCTTTTTCCCCACAGTGAATAAAGAAAACAATTTTTCTTATCTGCAGACAACTTTAACCCTAATTCCCATCTCCATGCATCACACAGAAGAATTAGGTAGTGCACTAGCCATCGCAGATACCTGCTCTTCAAAGCTTGCAGAAAGCTTGGGAAGCACTGGCTGATGTCTTGTTGGATAAACCAATTCTTGAATCTCTTTGCAGTCCATTGACCATCACATGAAAAAGCCACTGCTGTGCTTCATTGTGACATCATCAACAAATTGTGGCAGAGCTGGGAACTCCCATAATCTCTCTGCTCCAGATGTTTTTCTCCACTTTCTCCCCATTGTATAAAAGCCTTTTCTTTTTCTTTTTTCCCCTAGTGGTGGTTTAAATAATTTTACAGAAAACACTGGGTGGGATTTGTTGACTGTCTTGCAAATAAAGGATTCCAAAAGATCCCAAGAGAAGGTCAAAATAAAGGATTGAGCTGGTATTTAATTAGCATTTATCAACAAACAGATTTTAAAGCAAATATTAGTAGAGGCTTACTAAAAAAGGGAAGTGTTTGTGTAATGCCACTCCCACTCATTTTCACCTTGAGGTATTTTAGGGATTGATGACCTGGAAAAGTGAACAAGCAGTGAGTACTGTACAGACTGTGGGCAGTAGAAAAAACTGTTTGTCTAAATTCAGTGTTGTGACAACTTTGTGATAGAGACGTCAGACTCTGGTGTCCTTGGCGTGTAGGTGGGCGGGTGAGTCACTTATTGCTATCCTGACATGCCATAAGTAGGTGGCTGTTCTCCATTGTCAGAGTATGGTCGTTCAATTTTTATTCAGTGAGAGACATCACGATTTAAAAATGGATTTATTTTGGCTCACACTTGAATACCTGATGTCATTTTTCATTCTGAGCAATGAGCTCCTTAAAAACAATACACTTTAGACCTGTCTACTGCCATTTACCAGTTCCACAGTCTCGAACCACTCTGTCTGCTCCAAAACAGTTCATGGTGTCTGAATGCAGATGGTAATGGCTGGAAGCAAAACTGCAGCCAAAAACTACCTTGGAAAAGTGCTGTACTAGAAATGTCTCTTATCACTGGTCGTGCTACCTATGACAGAAGCCATGCATAGGAAAAGGCGTAGGAAAAAGTACTAAGTAGCACAATGGTTAACGCACTTATCTTTTCCTCAGAAGACATAATTTCCTCAGAAGACTAGAAAAACGTGCAGATGGAAGAAATCTGGTATTGCTGCTATCTAAATGGGAGTTTAACACTGGGTTCCCTGAAATGGCTTTAGTTAATTGTGAAAATCAATCAGAATTATTGGCACATAATATTAAAGAGAAACATCAGAGTATGTAGTTGCCTCCAGTGAACTGCTGCAGAGCCTGTAGTGTTTTTGCTAAGGGACAAATGACTAGATGATCTCCAGAGGTCCCTTCCAACCCCAAACACTCTGTGATTCTGTGAAGTACTGCTCACTAACAAACGTGGCTTAGTGGGGCATTACAGAGCTGTTCCAGAAGGTGTTCTATTACTTTATTAAAAATGAAACATTCATCCACACTAACGTATTTTTCCTACATACCCAAATTCTTAATTTTGTGACAGGCTGGACAAAGCAGCTCATAATTTAGGAGAAAGTCCTAGAAATGTCTGCATCATTAACATCCAAACCAGCCAGCCACAGTGTGACAGTTTGAAGGACCTATAGTCAAGCTGAAAGATACTTGTTCAAAACTGTCATTCCTCTTTCTGAGAGTGCTCACTCTCCTCTGCTCTTAGGAAATTGGGTGCAGACCCCAAAAACAGCACCAGTTCTTTTTCTTCCTCTTCTTGAGAAGAAGAGCTTGTATTAAGTTTACTTTTCCCCCCTATTGTGTTCAATAGAGAAATTTCCTTGGATATGCCCAGTTGCAGACCCATTTCTGTATTTCTGCCAGCACAGCCTGGTCTAGGAGCTGTTTGGCCTTGGTCCAAAGTGGAAGGCCTTTCCCTGTTCCCTAGATATCCACCTCTGCTGCACTGGTATCCTGGTCCCTAAGGGCTACAGCCATGGTCACTAGCTCTGAAGACATCCAGCCTTCCTTCAGCAGTCTTTTTATCTCTTTCATTTCTTCCTTCCAGCTCTCTTGTTTTACTTACCATCTACCCCAATCACTTCCCTCACCCTCATCAATTCAACCCTAGGCATGAGGCAATTTGCTTCTCTCTGAAGGCTGCAAGCATCTGCCCTTCTATTCTTTCTCATGGTTCCTGTTTTTCTTACACTCAGTTCACTTTGTTCCTCCTTTTCTGAAGGAAAAGACCCTGACAGCTTGTACCTATATACCTATTCTTCCTAGAGCATCTAGCTCAGCTTAGATCTTTAAAACCCACAGTTACGTGGTTCTGTTTTTGAAAGATACAGGTAGATTTGAGTTTGGTACAAGTAGTCACAGCACCATTAATGCTAACAGATTTATACCAGGGAAAAATTATTCTAAATTGTCTGTTTTCCATTTGAAATAACTATCCAGAATAGATGTGCACTCTGTCCAGGCACACAGCTCATTCATCCTCATTGCCTGTGTCACTAGTAGCAGACTGTTCTTTTTAGAGATTTCAGTAATAAAAAATGTTTCCATTTCCACTAATAGTCCATTGTTTGCAAGTTTGGACAATTCAGCATACTTTTGATAGGTTTTTTAAGGATTAGCTATTGCATACTTCGTGCTTATTTTAGAAAGACAGCTTACACATATTTGTTAAGTTATGGTTGACTTTGTTGCTAGAAATAAATTCCTACAAAACCACATTATTTTGAAACCAATAATGTAGAGAATAATAATGTATAGTGAATATTTAAAGTGTTGCTCCAGTTTTCTGTCAAAAAGTGAACATAAATGGCATTTGGAATAGAATTAGCAAATAATATTAGACTAAGAATTGAAAGTACAGCTTCCTTTTCTTTCTAGGATCCAGTGTGGCAGATTTGATAATAAAATTGCCTCATTTTCTGAGATTCCTTTTGAAATGTTTCCTTCATTTGAAAAAATGTAGGTGATTTTTAAAAATCAGTTTAGTGACTGGGTGAGTTATATGCATGCAGAATTAAAAAAAGAATATATATAAATCCTTGCTCAGTTTATAGGCTGCCTCAGTTTCAAGATCAAACTTTGCAAGCCACCTGCCTATCTCAAGGACAGGCCTTCACCAAGAGAGGCAGTATTCTGGATCATGGGTGAATAATTCTGGTCAAGGCAGTTTCCAAGAAGTCTGCTTTTAACCTATGCCTGCTCTATAGGTCAAAGGAGGGCTCTGCCTCTCACACTCTGAACCTAATCCCACCCATACCCCACAGCAAATAAGGTTTTGTAGCACAATTTATAAGAGTTTTGTTCCTTGTTTTCATCATGGATCACTCTGAGGATGTATGTCCTTGCTCTGTCACTAGTGACAAAATCTACCAGGGCTGGGTCACCTTCCTGTTCCACCCAGTTCCCAACTTATCTGGTTTCCTCATTAGCTCCTTAGATGTTTTATGGCATGGGGACCACCTCTCACTGTGGATGAGTGTGACAGTGTGTTGCACAAAGGGTTTCTGGTGTTTGCCAACCAGTGGTTTGCCACTTGTAAACATAAGCAGGAAAGAGACATGAGAGTACAGAAGCCAGCTTAGAACCCAGCAGAAGTGCAGAGAGAATCACAACTCACACAGTGGTCCTGAGAAACCACCACAAATACTTCAGGCAAAAAAGTTCTGCTTTTTTTCCTGTTTTACAACTCTTGGGTACACATGAACCACTGGCTTCAAGTAGTGCTAGCAGTACTATCAGTAGTACATTACTAGTAGTAATGGACATGGTGATTTAGCAAACAGCAGTGTAAGAACAGAAAAATGTACAAGCAATGGTGGTCCAAAGGTAGGGAAAAATACCATTCAGAAAGCTAGTTTTATAGAGAAATACGACCAAAAAGCATGGTATATATATATGTATCTAATCCATTGACAAGAGCAGACAAAGCTAACAATTTCCCCACACATTACCAAAACCTTGTTTGATAATGAGGGAATATAGCTGCTTTTGTGTAAGATGTTGACTGCAATGTGTAGGCATGCAAAGGAGAATAAAACATTTAAAATTAAAAGCTGTCCATGTAAGAAGCAGCATAGCATGAATGGCATCATTTGGAGCAGATTGCCATTAACGAGGTTTGGGAGGAAAAGCTGTCAGACAGCTATTAACTACTTATAACCTTGTGTTCATTTGAATTCCTTTACATTGGTATTAACAACAGAATATTGATCACTTTGGTTTTAAATAGGTTTGACAGGACATTATTTGAATTCCCCCTTCCTTTAAATATTTTATGTCCACACTTGTAACCCTAGAAGGAAAAAGTGCCATTTGAGGAACAAACCATTTCACGTGGGAAGTCTTCAGGCTCTCACAGACTCACAGGGGATGACTAGGGCAAAGAAGTCAGTGTTCTTTCCTTCCTTCATGCCTGTAATTCCTCTTGCCCACACCTCCACTTCTGTTAGACACCTCTACCAAAGTCAGTGCATTCTGACACAAGCTATTTTGTTATCATTAAAGTCCATATACCTTTGCCAGCTTGGCAGTAGTCTGCAATTTAGAACAGTAAGTTGGCCAGAGTACCTTCATGTTTACAGCACAGTAGCTATTTTCCTTTAATTACAAAATTGCTATGGCTGCATTAAATGCCAGATGCTCCTTGTTACCTTCCAGTTCCAGTTCACTTCAGTTAATGCCTTGACTAGCACACCTTGACTGAAGCACCCTTTTCCCTGTGCCCTTTCTTTTTCCAGGTCAAGTATTTCCTTGCAGTGGTTGTCTGTTCATAATCAAGACCAAAAATAAATGAATGAACCAGAATGGAGGCACTGTGAGCTTTGCTATAAGGGGGCATTAGTTATATCTCAGGGGCTTTCTGAAAAGAAAAATTCACTACCCTTCTCCTCATAGCTGCGAGGCAGGCACTCACTTCAGTTCCTTCACAGTCTGATCAAACTGAATTTTAGTTTTTTTAAACTTTGGGATGTGGTGATAGCGAGCTTGTGTATAGAGGTTGAAAGCACGAACAGGGGTCAGCTGCTGTGTTCTTCTTGCTCTTCTGTGCTTCCTGGCTGGTGCATGTTAAGGATTGTAAACATAGACTACATGAATAGTTTCTGGAAAACAAACACACAAAAAACAACATCCCCAGAGCAATCAACCCAAAAAAAAAAAAAAAAGAAAAAAAAAAAAGAACCACACCAGAAAATATCTACTCCAAGTCAGTGCAAGCTAACTATAGCAACACTGTGCCAAGCTGTCACAAGCCTCAGAGTGAGCACACATGGCTTCGGGGAGGAGGACCTGTGGTGGGCGTTTCTGTCTTGCAGCTCTCTTCCTGGCTCACAGTCCGTAACTGTATGCTGTTGAGATTGAAGCCAGGAATAAAAATCTCTTTCCTGTTTGGTTTTTACAGTATGTGAATCTCAGTGGCAACCCAGAACTCACCTCATAAGTCCCTGGGGAGGTCAGACTGACGAGGTCAGATAATTAGGAGAATTCATGTTTGCTATAATTGTGATTTATTTCTCCTGTAAAATTCACTCATCTCAATAAAGATGTATGGGCTATTGTTGAACCTACATAAACTGTTTCATACTCATCAATAAAATGGTTGCGGGGGCATGTAGTGCATGTAGCTTCTCTGTAACTAGTTCAGTATTTAATTCCTGCTAATGTATACTCTGAGTTTGTGTCTAATTCAATCTGCAAAAACATAAAGTGCCATTTAAGAGGGACTCATATGGTTAGATGAATGTGCAGCTCAGATGCCTTTGTAATTCCTTTCAATGTCATTAATTTGATGTGCTGAATTGTTATTTACAGACTCTAGTTCTGTGTAAAAGTGAATAAAACTCAGAGAAGTAGCCACAGTAAGTGCTTTTAGAGGTTTGTTGGGTTTTTTCTCTGCTGTAGCACTGAGGAATGCTGATGTCTCTTCATACCTTGTCTTCAGCCTTGTAACATCATTAATATCATTACACAGAAATATCGCAGCACTGAGAAATGAAAACCAAAACAAAACCAAGAATACCCAGATAAATTTCTGTGATTGGTTTTATTCACTTTAGTTATCACTGTAGTCCAAGAAGTGTCAGAATCAGTAACGGTGAATTTAAAAAAATTTAAGTGTCAATATCACAAGTGTAAAGGTAAGGTAGTGTACTGGTATCATAGCTTGGTCTTCTGATAGTCCATTTTTAATTATTTTGTGTAATTTGATGAATGTGTGATCATCCAAGTTGCTGCAAGATCAAGGGTGCCATTTTTACATTCCCAAACTGCAGACCTAACCTCAATTTTTGAAACCTTTCTTTGGTATTTTGCTTTCTGAATTTTATTTCCCTGGAAGCAATATAGCTTTAACCCTCCCAGTCTGACTGCATCCCATTCAGCTGGGTTACTCTTAAATCTGACTGTTATTAATGAACTTGAATTTAGAGAGTGGTTTAGTCACAAAATGGGCTCAGGTAGCAGTAAACTCACACTGATATAAAGCAAACAAGTCAAATGAGGAGGAAAAACATGATGAGGGTGCACTTGGATTAAATATTGATGCATTGAAATTATAGAAAGATTCCTTGAAATTCTGGGGCAATTTTTCCTCTTGCATTCAATGGTGTGTACTATCACTGTAAAAGGTTGGGTCAAAGTGCATTTTTAGACCAAAACAGTTGATCCTGAGAAAATGACACCCACACAAGACACATTACAGGGAATTATTCTTTGGACTAGTTCTAGCTTTGTCCCGTGGTCTGGATGCCCATTAAAGACTGTAGCAGTATGACAAAAAAAGCATGGCTGGTAGGGATGGCCAGGAGATCAGCTCCAAAAACATACTTTTGATCTGAACTGCCAGCGTGGGTGCCCCTCTAAGGCCCAGTGAGCAAGGTGCTGCTCTCTTTGCATGGGAATCTTTGCATAGGAAGCTCAGCTGTTGCACTAGAGTTTCCCAGGGATTAAGAGTGAGACATTGGTTTGAAGTCAAGATGTAAATAATAGGCATGAAAAGCAGCCAGAGAATGTGCAAGAGAATAGAAGATGGTAGCAAAATAAGTCTTAGCTGAAAAGGAGGTGGGGTACTCAGAAACTGTGAAAAAATGTGCAGGGAAAGGCTAAAGGCAAAGGAAGTATTTTCCTGAGCATCTAATTATGTTATTTTCCTCAGAAAGGGGTTCTCATTTAGAAAAATCCTGAAAAAAAAAGAAAAAAAAGCATGAAATGGGAAAGGCTCCATTTACCCTTAAAAAACATTTAGCACCTTTTCTTTACATAGAACATCTGAGGGCAGAGTTTGTGAACACAGATTATGTCGAACATTTTTTGACTGGTTTGCCCCTCGTTAAGTGATAAGCGCTGGGGAAAGAAATGAGCCTTATCTGGTGTGCTACCCACCTAACCGTTATCAGCTGACATCAGGTAAAGAAATGAGCCTGAAAGAGTGAAGAATAGATACAAATGCTGGAATTCAGCGAGGTCAAAGAAGTCACACAGATGGATGAAAGGAGTGAGAAATCTTCCTAACATTTGTTTTCAAATGCGCAATTCTAGCAGCAGAAGAAGCAGCAAATCGAGCCTCTCCAAGGGATTTGTGTCTCATGGCTGGATTCTCAGGTGTCTAATGAAGTAGAAGCAGTGATCTGAATTTTTTTTCCTCTCAAGTGGGCTATTCATAATATCTATTATGTGCAATTTCCTGTGATTAATGGGTTGAGCTAAAGCCAGGGGCTTTTCCTTGATTAGTGTGTTTTTAAGAATCTCTCCCTTTAATTATTGGGCTACTCCCATAAAAATCAGTTGCGTCTTATTATCACTGATGTTTTGATCTTCATATCAAATTTGATTGAAGTAACTAAATGGTTCAAGAATTAGTGTGGTAGGGTGGTGTAGTGAGGGAGGTGAGGAACAAGAGGATACACAGACCAAACACTCCTATACAACAAGATTGCAGAAGTTTTTTTGTCTTTTAGAAACCAGGCTGAAAAAAAAAAAAATAGATAGGAACAAGCTCTGAACGAACATTATTTCTAGATTCTTGGCATTTTTCTCATTCTTTTTAGTTCAGTTACTATAGATTGAATGGAAAATTAAAAGTACCACCTAAAAAAATGTGCAGCTGCTGCATGTCATCAAATCTGAGTGTTTTTCATTAAGTTGTTTGTTCTGGAGTTTGATAAAGAAGCTGAGTTTAACTGCCTTCCTCTTTGGGTTCGTCATAGAAATCTGAAAGTGCATGTTTAAATAATAAATTTTGAACAAAAGAAGAAGGAGGTTGCTGTCATGGTTCTGGGAACTGAAGAAGAAAATACCTGCTTGACTGAGCTGCCCTTTTCATCCAGAGTACTGTGAGACAAACACACTGAATCAAAGCCTGAGCTCCAGATGCCATGTACAGTTGGAGATGGCTTCCTGCCAAAGAGTTTCCAAAGCAAACAAGGAAGAGCAAATTTGCGTAACATGAAGTGCAGCCACACAGGGAGGCAGTGAACAGGGTGGTTCCCTTCAGTGTGGAAGGGAATGTTAAGTGCTTTAATAGAATGTAGCTTTAGCCAGAACAGCGCCTGAAAGAAAGAATATAATTTTCAACTCTGACCTTAAGCTCTCTGAGCTTAATTAATCAAGTCAGTCGATGTTTTAGCTGGGGGTCATGTAATACTGTGTTTATGCCTTGCTTTAAGGTATATCCCCATGACTTAGAGTGATTTCTGGTATCACAGAATCATAGAATGGTTTGGATTGGAAGGAACCTTAAAGATAATCTAGTTCTGACCTCCTTGCCAAGGGACACCTTTTACTAGACTGGGGTGTTCAGAGCCCCATCCAGCCTGGCCTTGAACACTTGCAGGGAAGGGACACTCACAGTTTCTATGGGCAACCTGTGCCAGTGCCTCACCAGCTTCAAAGTAAAGAATTTTTTCCTAATATTTAATTAAAACCGACTTTCTTTCCCCCTTGTCCTGTCACAACATGCCCTTATAAATAGTGTCTCCATCTTTCTTATCAGTTCTCATAAATAACCAAGCTAGGACTGAGGTAGATTGGAAGTAAACTCTAGGTCAAACTATCTGGGGCTGAAGAGTCAAATGCATTTGGCAATAAACTTTCAGTGGCAAGATATGCAAATCCATGTAGTTGGCCATATTGGATCATAAGATAACTTTTAATCTCCTCATGAGTGTATGAAGGTCACATGTAGAAAAACCCTGGAAATACCCATTGTTGTAAGATGCTTTCCATGTCTAGTATAGTGAAAGAACAATAGTATTGAAAATATACACCATCTAAGAGAAGATTTTTCTGTCATTCAGCCTGGTTGCCATGTGTGCTTCAATAGTGGTCTTGTATGAATCATAGAATCATAGAATTGATTGGGTTGGAAAAGACCTTTGAGATCATCAAGTCCAACCCTTGGTCCAACTCCAGTCTGTTTACTAGATCATGGCACTCAGTGCCATGTCCAGTCTCAGTTTAAAAACCTCCAGGGATGGTGGATCCACCACCTCTCTGGGCAGCCCGTTCCAGTGCCTGATTACTCTCTCTGTAAAGAATTTTTTTCTAATATCCAACTTAAATTTATCCTGACAGAGCTTAAGCCCATGCCCCCTTGTCCTATTGCTGACTGTCTGGGAGAAGAGACCAACCCCCACCTGGCTATAACTTCCCTTCAGGTAGTTATATACGGAGTGATGAGATCACCTCTAAGCCTTTTCTTCTCCAGACTAAACAACCCCAGCTCCTTCAGCCTCTCCTCACAGGACTTGTGGTCCAGTCCTTTCACCAGCCTCATTGCTCTTCTCTGGATCCTCTCCAGCACCTCTATATCTTTCCTAAACTGAGGGGCCCGAACTGAACACAGTACTCAAGGTGTGGCCTCACCAGTGCAGGGTACAGGGGCAGGATCACTTCCCTGCTCCTGCTGGCCATGCTATATTTGATGCAGGCCAGGCTACCATTGGCCTTTTTGTCCACCTGGGCACACTGTTGGCTCATGTTGAGCTTCCTGTCAACCAGTACCCCCAGGTCCCTTTCTGCCTGGCTGCTCTCCAGTCACTCTGTCCCCAGTCTGTAGCGCTGCACGGGGTTGTTGCGGCCAAAGTGCAGGACCCAGCACGTGGCCTTGTTGAACTTCATCCCATTGGAATCAGCCCATCTTTCCAGTCTATCCAGGTCCCTCAGCAGAGCCCTCCTGCCTTCCAGCAGGTTGACACTCCCTCCCAGCTTGGTGTCATCAGCAAATTTGCTGATGATGGTCTCAATCCCCTCATCTAAATCATCAATAAAGATGTTAAACAGGACTGGACCCAACACCGACCCCTGGGGGACACCACTGGTGACCGCTCGCCAGCTGGATGCAGCTCCATTTACCAGCACTCTCTGGGCCCGGCCCTCCAGCCAGCTCCTAACCCAGCAGAGAGTGCACCTGTCCAGGCCATGGGCTACCAGCTTTTCCAGGAGTATGTTATGGGATACAGTGTCAAAGTCTTTGCTGAAGTCTAGATAGACCACATCCACAGCCCTGCCCTCATCCACCAGGTGGGTCACCTGATCATAAAAGGAGATCAGGTTAGTCAGACAGGACCTGTCCCTCCTAAACCCATGCTGGTTGGGTCTTACTCCTTGTCCATCCTGAAAGTGCTGTGTGATTGCACTCAGGATGATCTGCTCCATAACCCTGCCAAGCACTGAGGTCAGGCTGAAATGGTTCCTGCCTTGTTGTCGTCTTCAGTGATACTGTTGGACTCAGTGATCTTAAAGGTCTTTTCCAACCTAAACAATTCTATGATATGAACTGACTGCCCTCTTATTCTGTCTGCCACAGAAGCACCTGGCTCTGGTTCACAGTTTAGAAACCTCAGTCCTTGTTTGTCCATTTACTGCCTAGGGGTCTGGTTACATAGAAAAATAAATGAATATATCAGCTCTACAGCAGTCCATGTGGGAAATTTATAAATGGGTTTGCATCTTCACAGGAATAACTGTAGAGGATTGCAGATTGAAAACAATGGCTTCAGTTTGTTACAGCAGAGGTCTGGGTAGCAGAAGACTTAGTACAGGATAACAATTTGGTATCTGAGACTGTGATTCATTCAGAGATCACAGCTCCCTTCTGTACCCTCCTCCTCCTGGTTATCCACTGAGCTAGGAAAAATAAACCATAGAAACTTAATGAGAAACAAATGTTGCTGCTGAGTTGGTCTGCAGCGGGAAGCCAAACTGGAGAAACTATTTCATTACTGTTTCAGTCACCTTTTTTTTAATGGTACTTTAACCATTCTGAATTCTCCACTAGTCCTGAAATTTGGGAACATCATCACAGGACTGACCTGTGTCTCACATGCAAATGTGCTCAGGAAAACATGAAATGGAAGGCAACAGCATAGTTTCTGGGATCAGAGCGAGATACTTCCAGTGGTAGATGCAAATATACTTGAACAAATAGTGGAAAGGATCCTCGTTATTTATGGCATGTAGGAGTGCTGCTCCTACAAACTGGGTACATGTGGTTCACCAAAAGTTGTTTACTGTGACTGCATGGGAAGAGGGCAATCCAGAAAAGTGCCATAGCAATGTATTCTGTTTCCCTGTGTTGAGCAGGTGTGCTCCTTACAGAAGTGTGCTGGAATCTTGGGCATTGAAACAACTACCATATGAAATGAGGTACCTCTTAAAGTCAGGCAATAAGGGGCACCTTCTGTGGGTTTTTTTCAGTTCTCCTGAATCCCTGCAAGGATTCAAGTGTCAGCTGCTGGGTAAAAGAGTCAATGCCATTTCACAGGGAGATAGAGGGAGATTACTGAGCTGTCCAATGGGGCGCTGGAGAAAAGGGTCAGAACAATTTAAATTGTGTTGAATTCCAGTTTTCAATTCACACTCTTTTCCTTATCTTAAAAACTACCAAAACAGCAAACCCACTCCAAATTTATGTGTTGTTTGTCAGGGTTTTATCTTTTTTTTTTTTAATTTTATTTTGTTTTGTTTTTTTTTCATTTTAGCAAAAATTGCCAGAGAGGTTCTAATCATACACTCAGTAAAAACAATGTCTACTAGTACATATGTATTACCAGAAGTCATATATCTAAATCTTCAGTGCTATTTGAGAAAACAATTATTTCTGAAACAATAAGTTAGTGCATCAATTTGCCATTCCCTCAAAGTGGGCATTGGTTCTTTGTTAAAAATCAAAGATTAATACACCATTATCTTTAAGAGACAGATGTCACTCGTGTTTTTATTCCCACTCTTCTCCTAATGCTGCATAGTACATCAAATTTTAAACTTGTGCACATTGATGCCACCTGATTCCAAAGTGTCTGTATTTTTTTTTTTCTATAGCTCTGTCTGCTTAGATATTGCATTTCTATAGTGCAACATTTTAGAGTTGGTTGGGTTACAATTCAGGGTGAACTAATTTTACACAGTATTATATATATACACACACACACACACATATATTATTTGTACGTGTGTGTGTGTGCATGTGCACACAAATGGATTTAAAATGGAGCTGTTAGTTTCCAAGAGTGGAAATAAAACCTGAACACTGCAAGTATGGATTCAGGGTATTTCTTCCAACACAGCTATGTGAAGATGAAGGGACCTGTTATAGTAAAAAAACCACCCACATCACATTTTAGGAAACTAGTAGGTTAAAGTGTATTTCTGACTAATACATTACTTAAACAGCCCTGATGGTTCAGTGTGAACTGGGGATTTAATAGCAGCTCCCAGATGAAATGAATGGTGTTTGCTTGGCTGAGCATCTTAGTCACCTTTGAAAATTTTAAATCTGGTTGTATCTCTCATGGCCTTTTGGGTTCTCCAAGGAACAAACCCAACTGTCCTTGCAAGGTATCCCTGCTCAGGGGAAGGCAGACAGGTGATGGCACCTGGTGATCAAAGATACCAAAGTCATCAGGGAGCTCTAACAGATACCACTTTGGGAGCTCATTCACAGATACAGCCCGGAGCAGATTGCAAGCCAGAGCCATCTGTGTAATCTCAGGGATGTAAGCAAAGCTGAAGCCAACTAAATGAGAACATCTAGCTTTTCTAATACATCACAGCCTTAACCACAATATGGAAGTTTGTGCAAGTCTGTCTTTGCCAGATTGTCAACCTCAAGTGACAGCTGTCCAAGTAAAGGCTTGCAACTCTGTCTGATGTTCTGCAAAGAATCCCATACTTTTTCATCCGCCTTCATCAGCCAACAAAGAGGCAGAAGTCCAAAACCCAGATTTCTTTAAAAAATAGAATAAATTCCCAGCAGATCCAGAACCTCAACATCCAAGCACAGATTAATGGCAGGCAGAATAAGGGGAGAGGAGGGGATAAAAGGGAGTTGATTCTATTGTTCTCCCCACCTCCACATTCAGCTACTTCAGGCAGTCCTAACCTGAAGTAGTCCTAGCTTGGCTGTCACTCGCCATTCAGCACCAGCAGACTGTGTCAGACTGAAGTCTTCTCTACTGTCCTTGTTCAGTGCTGCAGTGGCACTGCCCCTAGGAGGAAGTAGTCCTATCTCAGAAGATGCACTGCTCTTCTCTGTGTACTGCCTTACACAGGGCACACAAAACCTAAATTGAGCAGTCTTTCCCCCTGAACGGTAAGACACTCTCTAGAGAGAGAGCGCCAGAATTATCTCTTTCCCAGAACAGAGCTAGTGCATTAACATCTTGGTCTTGGAGAAGACTGTTCACAAATAGAGTTTTCCTAAAAACAGTGAGCATCCATGTTTCACTGACAGTAGGTACTGAGTCAGAGAGAAGCTAGCACTTGACTTATGTGCTGCACAGTGGCTGATAAAGCCAAGGACAGAACCCAGATCTCTTGCTTCAAGACTGAAAGTGGTGCTTCATCCTCTGAAGGTCCCACTGTCTCCATGAAGTATGTCTACTCTGGGCACTGAGGAACTGGTTATATGGGAAAACACATGCATTTTTCAGATTTTTCTGCTCCTAAAAAACATAACAGCACATGGTCTCCTCAATGGCCTCTTAAAACAGTTCTGTAGTGTGAGTACTATAGCTGATGCTACAGGAATTTTTGCTTTATGACCCTCTGCGTTTCTTCAGCCTCTTTGGATTCTGGGTGGTGAAGAAGCTGAGAGAAGGAACTTTACACAGCTCAGAAATGTATAAAAAAATCTGTTCAAGCCTGTAGTGTGAGCATCTGGGGTAGGCAGAAATGTGAAGGCATGCCTGACAGTAAGTGTACACACTGTATAGTGCCACATGGAGAAGAGCAGCCAAGATTACCGCAAGTGATATCTCTCTGACATAGCACAGCACCATGCAAAAATCTTACTCACTTCACGCTGGCTGTGTTGTGCCTAAGGATCTCTGTGCTGAACTTCACCATGCAACATAAGCATGCACAGAGCCACAGGCTATCCCTGGTATGCCCGCAGTGCCATCCACACATACACGCTTACCTGCAGCTAAGTATCATCATTTATTTTAGCCAAACTGTGGCTTGTTCTGGGAGTGCAGGCATAAATCCAAGCACTGCTTACGTTTGGATGGTTTGCTCTGTAGTGAGGACAAAGGCAGTCCTTGGAGCATGTCTAGTCTTTCTAAGGAAGAGAGGAAATTCACACTGCAATTCACTGGGAAAAAGCATGTCTGCTGGTGCAGGAAAATAGGATGCAACTCTTAGTAATTCTCTGGGAAATGAAGCACCAGTGGTGATGCCATAGACAGTGCAGGAAAGCTGTAGTTTGCCCAGCCGCCTGGGGTTATTTTTGTGCTCACCCTCACTTTCAAATCACTGGTGTCCCTGGAGCTCTGGGGTCCCCTACATTTACAACAATTTGGTTGTAAAGCACCAAATCCTTTCTTCCTTCAAATGTTTGTGGGCTGCAATCTCTTTTGAATAAATAGCTCTTCACAGAAGGGTTTCAATTTAGAAGATGTTTTACACTTGTTTTGATCAGCACATGGCTCATCAGGATGACCGATTAAAAACCCCGATGTTTCCTCAGGTTGTTTTCTGTGAAAACTTGATGCTGAGAAAATCAGACCATATTTTCTTTGTTTACAGTGATGGCACTGACTTTTCATGGAGGATCAGTAAGTTAATTCAAGGAGAACTTTGCTTTTGTGGGACAATAGGTCAGGATGTCACACAACACTCTTCCTTTGCAGCCCCATGACAACAACTGGATAGGATGAGGTATCATTGCCTGCCAGCCTTCAAGCTCCCAAATGGTTACATGGCAAAGTGTGACTCCTTTTCAGCCTTTGAGCAGTTTGAAGAGAAATTTCAGGCTTTTCCTTCTGCCCATACTGAATGTAAAGTGCTGCACAACATGCGGTGTCCATCTGGAGAAGGAGCTGCAGAAGCAATCTGGCACCATGGTTAGGATGGCTCAGGGTGGCTTTAAATGTCCTGTACCTTGAGTCTGTGTGCTCTGCTGGCAGTTAACAGAACACTGAGACAAGGGTTTTCTGTTCCACTAGGGAAGTGCTCAAAACACTTGCTGGCACGTGCAGCCATGGGGTGATGCCAGAGTTGCTGGCCTGTTCAAAGTGCACCAGCAGAAATGTTGGCAACAGCCACGGCCTTCCCTCCTGGGTGCTCAGCCTGGCCTGTGTTTGTTTACGCCTGGTTTGGGCTGATAGCATTTCTCAAGGACAGGGAAGTCCCTGCAGGGTGTGCCAGTGCACTACTCAGGCTGTCAGGGTCTAACCAGCAGGGTTAAGTAGGGGCAGCTTTGATGAGAACCTTGCAGCCAGTTACCTAGCAAGAAGAGAGGGTATGTTTCTTGCAAAGGGAATGGTTTAGGGCTGATCTGCAGCTGGACAGTCCAGCACATGGGCAGAAAATGTAGAGTTGACAGAATGTTTCCAGGTCCATGCCCCAGTGATCAGGGTGGAGATGACCACCTCTGACAGGTGACCTCCATTGGTTTCACAGGGGATGAGGTGCATGAGAAGACCCCAACAGTATGGCTGCATGCTCACTGGCTCCCTTGAAGTAAGTCTTAAAGTAGGCTACAGGCAATGTGGCCAGTTTTGGTGATCTACATGGGTAGGAAGTACAGTGCTGCTGCATGCTGTTTTAATGTCCACCCTTCCTGCTCCCTCCACTCTTTTACTACCCTCTAAGAAGGATGGTTGGACCTGTCCCACAAGCTCCTAAGTCAGAGAAACTGGAAGGGAGCCTAACACAGCATGATGATAGAAATGATCACAGCTTTGTGTCCACAGTCATACCTTGGGCTTTCTGAAACAAGGCTTTTTCTAAATCAGTGGGGAGAGATAAACACACTTGGGAGTCAGGAATCTTTCTACCACTCTTAGACATTGATTGCAGAGGAATCCTTCTCCAGCTATGCCTTGTCTCCCTGTTGGCTGCAGACAAATGCCAGCTGCCTGTTTAGAGAAGGCAGCAACTTCTGAAAGGATAAATTTATATGAAGCCAATCCCCTCCTGAGAGAATAAGCTCGCATAACTGTTGTCTGGTCCTTATGTTTTAGTAATGTCCTGTTCTCCTTTCTGAAGACTAACGAGCACATACTCCAACCCTTTTTCAGTGATTGCTCAAAGACTGTCCTTACTCTGGGTGACTGCTTGAAATATCATCCAGCTGAGGGCAAGAAGGGGAAGTGCAAGGGTGACTGAAAGGAGAAGGAGGAGCTGGCACCTGGAAGAGTGGCACAGGAAAACAAGAGTCATTCTGCACAGAAATATTTATTTATCTTAAGTCAGTGTGCAAACACAAGGCACAGCTGTTAGCTTTAATTACGGAGACAGTGATTTGGTAGCAGTCTCCACCTGATACCTTTAAACAGATTATTTTACCACCTTTTTACTGTGTTACAGTCTCATTAAGGATTTTAAAACTGGAAGCTGTGCCTTTTACTGCTGTGGGCAGAGCTAGGCTCTGCTGTGGTGCTAACCAGGCTATTCCAATCTGTATGGAAGACAGCCTTTATAGCTGGGTCCACCCCTCATGTTCAGAATGAGTTGTAGTGTTCACTCCAGGCAGCTGGATTAGATTAGTGTATAATTTAATAGGAGTGCTAAATCCTTATGATAACAAGTAGTGTGCAGCTTTCTTTTGTAATACTTTTAAAGCACGCTTAGGACTCCTAAAATCAGTTATTTCCGTACCACTGTAATAAAATTCCTGTTCCCCAAGCCTTTTACAAGGCAGAATATTCAGGTTTTTGTTTTCTAGGTTTATCTCTGGGTTTGTATATTTCAGCAAGTCATTATAAGGGGTAGATTTACCAGAAAACCTGTTGGCTTGGTAATAGTATGACCTGAACATCTGGGGATGAGGAAGCAAGCAGAGTCCTGGGACTGGGAGAAGCAGTCCACTACCTGTGGTGAAGCATAAAACATTTGGAAATGGACCTTTATTTTTCTCTGAGGTGAAAGAAAAAATACCCCCTACTTTGAAACACGCATCTAGTATGAGGATGACAGACAAATTATGATCTGACAGATCTGAAATTCTTATCTGACAAAAGTTTCATTTAGATGGCTGCCCCTGTGTTATCTTTCTGTTCTAATGATCAGTCACTTACAGGCTAAGAAGTGAAAATTTTTACTTTTCAAACTTCTAATGCATCCAGAAATGTAATAGAAAATTGCTCTTTGTAATGCCTTATCTCACGATGAAGTGAAAAACCCCTGAAATTAATTCTTAAACTCCAATTTTGTGTCTTAGCTTAGCTCAGATGAACCATCCATCTCTGATAATTTTATCACAAAATATGCTGAGTTGGATCATTGAGTCCAACCCTTAACCCTGCACAGGACCATCCACAAGACTCACACCATGTGCCTGAGAGTATCATCCAGACACTTCTTGAACTCTGTCAGGCTTGGTGCTGTGACCACTTCCCTGGGGAGCCTGTTCAGTGCCAAATCACCCTGTGGGTGAAGAACCTTTTTCTAATACCCAATCTAAAGCTCCCATGAGGCATAAATTCATGCCATAGATCTACCAGAACAATCGAAGTCCACACAGCCTGTCAGTTCTGGCGTGCTTAACAAATACCTTAAACTGAGTGTTTCACTGATATTTGTGGCAGATCTACGTGTTAAACTTTGTGTCAGTGTGTGGGTGATGCCACACATTGATTCATAAAGATTAGCTAATGTAACTGTTCTCCAGTTATCACTCTTACCTCTGCTAATCTTCAGCTGTTCTCTTGTTGTTCAGAATCAGTGAAGCTCATTTTTGTCCTGTACTTTTTTCAAGGCCATAACTGTGGAGGCTTACTTTTATATATGGATTTCTTTCTTACATCCATAGGAGACCATAGTGAAACTGTGTGAGATCAACTACATAGTTACTTGTTCAAAGCCTTAATTTGAAGAGAACCGTGTAGTCCTAGATATTAACCTTTGGACTAGGTCTCATCCTAACAGTTTACCCAAGCAACATCCATAAGGAAATATTGTCTTCATGGCAGTAATATAAGCAGCTTGATCAATTTGATCTACAAAGCAAAGATGCTTTGTGCAGGGAGATATTGTGTGCAAAGCACTCTTTTTTTCTAGAGATGATCGTTATTCTCTCACTGTCAATCGATACATGAACGGCATAGTCAGAACTGAAACAATATGGACAGATGCTTCTCTAAAATTATAAACGAGCCATCAGCAATGATGTGGGTGTTTTATAATGCTTTTCTATTTATTTCCAGCATTATGTGTGGTCACTGCATGGAAATCTGCAACTCTTTATGCTTTACTATGACATGATGCCAAAGCATCAATATTTCCAGGAATTTAAGAAAAAAGCTGAATTCTGGGGAAAAGCTTACTTCATGTGTGCTTGCCTTGCTTAGAGAATTAGATGGATTATTTGCCTCATGTAGTGAGGACCAAATCTTCACTCTGCAACTATCTGCTTCAGTGCAAGTCTTGGCTGGGGAAGGACCTCTGAGTTTTTCTGGTCAGAAGGAAGTTACTCCTTTTATAGGATCAGAAAAGTATGCAGTTCTGTGTGCAGCAATTAAATATCCCTCTCACTGTGCAAGAGAAAAAACATCACTTTAGATTATTTCTCTTTTAGATGTTTTTTCTTCTGCTGTTAGACTAATTTATGCTTATCCCTTCCCATGAATCCTGATTTGCTCTATGCCAGGGGGGTGGATGTGTGTGTACTTACAGAATATGTGTCATATGCTATCCTGCCACGGAACATTAGTGAGCAATGCTTTTACATAGACTGCAGGCCCCATTTTGCTATCAAAAAGGCAAAATGTGTATGTAGGAGGAGGGAAAAAGATACATGAATTACGAAAAATTTGTATCTCTGAAATGTGGCTTTACAGCTGTCAGAGTACATGTAATGTTTGCAGCCTATTATTGCCGTATATGAAGTGGTTCCATAGCCTGAGGAAGAACAGACTTGAGCTGCAGAAAAGGCACCCACGTCTGTATTCATTCCCATTCTACACCAGCACTGCATTTCAGAGAGCAGAGAAATTTCAGAAGGTGGATAGAAGAGAATGAACACAGCTTACCAGCAAGGTGAATGGTGCCAGTCAAATTAACCAGGCTCCAACTGACTTAGACTCAGAAAAATCACATCCACATGTATCACTCTGTATTTTGAAGGCCTTCTAAAGGAGGTGAGGCACTGGTCCATTGGTCATTGGTCTTGTTGTGCTTCTGGACAATCACAGTTCAGTTTTCCCTTGCCTGACATGCACATGAGGGTGAGCTTGGAAAGAAGAGCACCAGTTTCAGAACAAATAATTTTTTTGTCCAGCAGCTCTTCTGTCTAAATAAAGTGGTCATTACCAGATGTCTTGAAAAATTTTGGGATATTCTTATCAGCTGTTCAGCTGCTGACACTCTTACATGCAAGGTTTCAGTGAACTGCTTTCCTGCTTTCTACTTTAAGTCACCATACATTAATCTTGAATTTTAGATTTCAGACTCACAGTTCCCACTGTGAATGTTTGTTAAGAACTGAAGGCCATTTTATCAGTGACCTAGACTGGAAAATAATCTTTCTGTTTTGAGAACACTTCTGATTTCACTGGTGTTCCCATTTTGAGGCATCATGATCTTGTTACAGCTGTAATTGGCGGTAAACTGGAGGAAGTCTCTCAAAGCAGTGGACACCTGCACAGGATTAAAAAGAAGCCCTCTGGAGGCTTAACTACTGTAGTTTAGTGCTGAGCTCACATTGCATATGCTGTCAGTTCCTGACCACTTGAGGATCAAGGAATAAATTGCTACAGAAAATTGTTGACAATATAAGCTAATGAATAAGTTTAAGGTCATGATCCCTTCAACTGAACTTCTTGGGGAATGACTTTTTCTGAATGCATAATTTTCTCATCTTCACTGAAGAAGCAATATAAAAATTGGATTGCCATCCATCACCAGAAGAGAAACAGAGGCTACATGAAAACACCATCACTGGTGTCAAAGAGAGATACAAAATTTCACCCCAATCTCTCAGTAAGTCTCTGGTAAAAGAAAATGTGAGACAGGAAGTAACAGTATCAACCTTAAAATACAGTTCCTTCTAAGCACCAAGATTTCATTTCAGTAGTGAATCTGGCCCAAGCTGCATCCTATCTACACAGAAAAGATCCTCCCTTGAGTCAAATTATGCTTCAACCTATGCAGCACGCACTTCTATGAGGAAGAGACAGTGACACAACTTTCAGTCTTGCAGCCAACCCAGCTGCTTTGCAATTAGGCATCTGGCAACTTGAGCTGGACTTAGCAGTGTGCATGTTCCCATCTGTCCTAGGTTGTCCTGCTTAGATGTAATGAAGCAATATTGTAAAGCAGAAATTTTCCATTTGTGGTCAAGGTATCTCTGTGAA
Organism: Scytalopus superciliaris; assembly: GCA_013400415.1. Lineage (NCBI taxonomy): Eukaryota > Metazoa > Chordata > Aves > Passeriformes > Rhinocryptidae > Scytalopus > Scytalopus superciliaris. The sequence continues at coordinate 340,308 of VXBX01008302.1, forward strand.
CCTGCAAACTGCTTCTTAGAGGATCTGCTAAAGCAGACAAAGCCAGCCTACTGTCAGTCACTTGCATTCAGTTTACAAGACTCAGCAGCCTTCCATTTGAAAACATTTAAGTGTCCACAAATCAAACTTGAAAACTTTCATTATAAAGAAATTGCCATATTTATGCCCTTGTATTTCCTCAGTCATCTTTGGTAGCCCCCTCAGCCACTCCACCTGCTTCTTATGTTCTTTAACCTAGAATGGCGTGAGGTCAGACTCAGACTTCAGTGCACACATTACACATCAGGATCACAGCAAGAGGCAGAAATGCACAAAAAAAACCCCTGTCTGTGGAAAAATAAATGACACAGCTACATGGAGGCAGAGAATCCTGGTAGATCAAATAAATCTTTTCCCCAAACAGTCTTGAAATCTGTCAAAATGGGATGCATACAATAAGAGCAAAATCAAATGCTTTATTTCTTCCTGTTGTGGCTGCCTGTGTTTCTGCAGTTCAGTGTTAGCATCCACTCTACAGAAAGTTGCTTTTACTTCTCCAGAGGCATAATTGGTAGTGCTGTCCACATTCCCTTAAAGTAAGTAGTTGAAAAACATGTATCTGGGGCCTTCTAATGAAGCCTCTAGGTATTTCCTTGGAAGTTACAATGCTTTTATTACAAAAAATCCTTTGAAACTGATTTCCACAGTGTGGGGGGTTTTTTTGTTGTTGTTTNTTTCCAAGGTGGTGGGGTTTTTTTTTTTGTTTTTTTTTTTTTTCCTTTTTTTTTTTTTTTTTTTTTCCTTGGAGGGTGCAGGTTGCCATGTTTTTTTTCTGGGAGAGGATATTTCCATCTGCTGATGATATTGCCAGGCATTACTAGACAGCTGCTCTATTTACCTTCGGAGGCCACTGACTTTTGGAGTGGGGATGCCTCCTGTTTTATTATATGTGTACATACATATGTATGTATATATGCATATTTCATATCCTTCAGTGTGAAGATGTGGTTTGATGATGTGTTAAAGCTCAAGCATGTCTAGTATTCAGTGAAAAATGCCTTGAACCTATAATATGAAATGTCAGGTGAGTATAAACTCCTTCTGCCTGTTTCAAATGTGTTCAAAGCAGTTTGATGGATTAACTTCCTCTCGGTAGACTTTACACTAGATCAGTATTACCTGTCCAAATCCAACCACTTACAGTTATTGCAACAGTTTTTGCTATTCTTTCCAGCTCCTGCTCATTGCCACCCAGAATCAAGCCCTCTGGTTGTTGCAGGTTTTGGATCCTGTGCTTCCACTTTGTTTTAGCTGTCTGCCTCAGCTATGGCTGTGTGCCCTGCCTGAACCTTGTTTTGCAGCTGATGTCTGCAATGTGCCTTTCCTTGGTTACTTTTCTTTGAATGAGACCTTCTGTCTTGTATTAGAATTCTGCACCACTGAAAGACTTTAGATTGTCCAAAATACCTAGTGCAGCAGCACCTTATTGACAAACAAACCATCCCACACTGTATATACAACGTTCTTGTCTTCCTGATCCAGCCTTTCCCAGTGGAGTACAGACTGGATAGAGGCAGAGGTTTCAGTCTTGCTGGGGGTCTGGCTAGGAAGGCTGTTTTCAGCAAGATGCCGCTTTCTGAACCCTAGCTGCAGAGATGCTTCAGCAGGGGCAGTGAGGGAATGGCACAGAGGCAAAGCCAGCAGTCCTTAGAGGACCTCCAAGAGTGCAGAGGTTGTCAGTAGCCAGTCTGGCATGAGGGCAGGGCAACCTTGCCTGTACTGCCGCAAGCCTGATCACAGCCTGGAAGGTGAGGAGCAGCTGTTTCCTGAGTTCAGGAACAGAGCTAGTCCCCCTGATCCCTGCAAAAGGGGAAACCCAAAGGTAAGGAGCAGAGTCCCAAGGCAGAGAAGGAAAATGGTTGGGTATCTCCTTAGTTCACATGTGTCCACAGCAAGGTCCAAAACCAGGACAGAGCCTCCAGCCAGGTAGGAGGCTTATTTCCCATCTTTTCTTCTTTCTCTTTTGAACAATTTGTTTCAAGAACAGCATAGAACTGATACCTCTGCTTGAACTTCTTCAGCTTCTCTGTATCCACACAGCTTCTGATCTCTGACCAGAGCCAGGAGTTCACAATAATGCTCTTTTGACCCCAAAGATGTACACCTGTAACTCCTTCCTGGTCTGAAGGGTTTGCCCCAGATCCATAACAGCAGCTGGTCTCTAACATCTCCTGGGAAAGTCTGCCTGGCCCTGTAACCTTAGGTTTCTGAGAAAACCACCTGCTCTGTGATCCCCAAGCTGTTCCTTTGGCTGGTGCTGTCAAAGGTACATAGCAGCAATTAAAACACTTGAATGTGTGTGTGTACATATATATATGTGTAGATACAAGGCACAACAATGATGATGGTTTGAACAGAAAAAGGTTTTGATGAAGTGAAACTAGCCTGGGCCTCTACTTAACTCTTCCTGATCCTCACCAATCCTTCATCCAGCTTCACCTTGTGTATCACAGCTCACACTATTGCGTTGCAACTCAGTACAGCCCTGTATTGCTCCTTGTACTGGCCCTGGGATGGAATGGTTTCCTTGCTAAGGTCTCCTCCTGGCCAGCTATTCACAGACTTGGGCCCAGGACAGCTGATCTGGAGACCAGCTCTGTCTGTGCTGGGAACACGACTGCCCCAAAGCATTGAGAGCTAGCTGGTGTGGGTTGTCCTTGCCTGTCTCCCTGGTCAATCAGAAGCACAGTGCAGAAAGAACTTTGCAGAAGTACAGCTGCCCACTGAGCTAGCCCAGGCAGCAGAGAGATGCTAATGGTAATTTTCCTAAAATAGCACAGCTGGGATGTGGATGGTGGCTGCTTTAATTTTCTTGCTTGAGCAGAATAGAAACCTGTGGTTGAAACCAGATTGCAAGGCCCAGGTGTGCCTCTCATCCTGGAGGCTGGCTGTTTACTGGGGGAGGCAGGAGCTGCCTGGTTGTTCATGGGCAACATGTTCTGGGTGAATGCTATTCACAGTTCAGAGCAGAGGTTTGTGCTCTTGCTGTTGTAATCATTGGGATGAGCATTGGGAGATACTTCAGGTGGTGGGGGCATAACAACGTGCTTAGGAAAGGCTGCCTCTGTCACTTCAGTACCTGGCATCTTTTGTATCTTTAATCATCCTCCCCAGCCACATATTCTAAGGCCAAGTAAGTAATGCAACACTAAGTCTACCACTGGCCCTCTTTTGGAGTTGTGGAGGTGGGATAATCCAAGAAGCATTGTAAGGTAACCATAAGGATTTCTAGTCCTAGCTACTAAACAGCTTCCATCCCTTCTCTGCCACTGTTATCTGTTCCCCATGTCTCCAGGTGCAAAGCTCTTTCTTTTTTTTTTTTNTGATCTTTTTTTTTTTTTTTTTTTTTTTTTTTTTTCCTCCCATGGTCTGCACTTTCTTTTCATTAAATCCTTGTAATCTCTACTTGTTGAGATGATTGTTTCCAAGAATGGGATATCAAGGATTGCAGAAAGCCTGGAATAAATGAAGGTACATCAGAACATAGAAAGAAAAGCAGGATACACAGAAAGACTGTTCTTGCTTCCTTCTTGTTTCTGCACAGTTCAGAGCTATAACCAGCACCCCCAACAAATGTCTGATATAGCAGTAATTAGTCAGGACTTCCCCAAACCTCAGTGTTGCCGCTGGTCCCACCTGTCAAAGTCATACCAGCTGTCTTCTCTTTCTTATGCCACAGATATTGTTCAGAACCATTGCTTAGGTGAAGGGGAACCAGGTGGGACAGTGGGGATTAAATTCCCATCTGACCCTCCATTGTGTCCTGATGATCAAGTGCACTCCAAACCACGCAGTGACAGCCATTGTAACAGGGGAGTTCTGGTGGTATATGAGGTTGCAGGGGAGCAGGTGGCACAGTTCTGCTTCACACTGGTGTAAAATGACAAGGTTGCATATCTGGATAACTTGACAGTTACCTTTTTCAAACCAGCCACACCACTGCACCATCACCCAGCTCTGCTGAGGAGTCCAGTAACCTACAGCTCTGGCACTAGGGCTGCTGTGACCTGAGGCATACGACCTACAGAATAGACCTGCAGTTTATTGGAGGTTTGTGTGTGTGTGTAATGCATGAATGGTGATATGAACATTGCTTTTTTCCTTTCAAAAATAGAAGGACTTTTATCCAGTTGCAGCCCTTACCATTCTGCTGTCTCATTAGTTTTAAATGTGTTTCTTATTCATTATTGGATGTAGTGGTGTTGCTGTAATTCATCCCTAACCCACACAAGTTTTCTGGAGTACAGACACACCTATCCTATGTATTTATTACCTAATTGCACAGAGAATTGTGAAAAACTAGATATCTGAATCTGACACACATTTCCTCAGCCTCAGAGGGATTCACTACCATCCTTAACTCTTCACTGATCCTGAGTTTTAGCTTTCAGACAAGATCAAAGAAAATGTCGTGCAAAATCCTGCTTTTACTCACCATTGTGTGTGACAGCATCAGGTCACTACACCATGAACATCTGTTGTCTCTCTGTTTCTCAAGGTGGAGATGGATCACCACCTAGACAGGTCTGTTGGCTGAAGAGGCTGCAGGACCCTGACTTTGTTTTTCCAAAGAGGGCATTGCCCAGTTAGAGGCACAGTAACCGCCTGTGGCCATTATATTCCAACAGAAAGAGTGGGTTATTAGTTTCTTACTATTAATTTCCATTTTCCTTTCCCATGCTCTTTGCCAGCTGATTTCTCTACTTTTTTTTTTCCACTGTTAGATAAATTTACTTTAAATTTATCTCCTTTTCCTGCTACGTGTAGATTAAGTATAATTTGGAGAAGATATATTTGAAATTGTACAAGTGATCTTTTATTCCACACTGTTCAACACTCTATTGACCAAGGCACAAGGGTTTGTCTTTCCTGCAAATTACAAATATTGGGATTAATAGGCAGATGGACTTCTGGGATATGTTACAATCAGTGTGCTGTTCTTCCTGCATTAATGCCCCCTCCATCTTCCTCAGGTCCTGAACAAACCCCTATTTATGCAACTATATGAATGAAGGGGAGAAGATTTCTAAGACCCATTTATTCCCCTTAGAAGGAGTGGAGGAAGCAGGCCTGTTGCAAACCATTTTCATCTTTTCATCTAAACGATACAAATAAACTGGAGGTTTGCTTTGCATCACTTGCCATCCTTTCTCTAGATGACACTGTTTATTTCTTGAAATCTGCTTGTTCTCTGTAGCAGTTTTTCCTTCAGATGGGATTATAATACTAAATGGGGTAATGACATACAGATGGATCATAAGACAAGGCTGTTTAATGGGTCATGCCCAGTATTCAAGGTAGAAGGCAAATATAAGACCCAAGTGAAAATGAGGTCACTTAGAAACAAAGTATGGTCATAACTGGCATAGTTTGTTCATCAGGTTAAGAATCCTGGTCTGTAATTTACTAAACAGTCCTACAAAGCGTCATGAAGATGAAAAAAATAGAATTATAAAGGAAGTCTTCAAAACACACAAAATGTGTTAAAGGGGATTTTCCTGCACAGAAATTAAGCAGTTAATGAGTTTGAATTTGGGCAATTTGTACTTCAGAAAGACATCTAATTCTGCATCAGAATCCCACTGTCTGTCTTGTGAGGTGAACAGAAACCTACTTTGTAATTCTCTATCTCTCTGGGTCTATAGGAAGACTGGACATGTCAGAACTGTGTCTCATCGTCTGGAAGGTTTGTGCCACAGTAGAATACATTTCAAATACACCTCAGATGAATCATGTTGGTTTAAAGATACTCTCAGTAATATTTCCATTCAGCGGAACCAACAACATTAAGCTTAAACTCCTACACTTGTAGCTCGATTTCTTGCTCTTCAATTCTGACTCAAGAGAGGACAGTTAACCATGTGGCTTTTGTGAGGATGGGGGAAGGAGGAGCTACCCAGAATATTCAAAACTGCACTGATGATGTGAGTATTAGGGTAAAAGAGCCAGAGAAACACCATATTGTGAGGATGAGGATGGTTCAATAGGCATATCATCAGCTTTCCTGCAACAGCATGATATTTTATGAAAAGAAAACAAAACGAACAACCCCCTTATAATTCCCTTACCACCACCCTGACAGCAATAACTAGACCTCACAGATGAAGTGCTTGTAGCGTTCCTTCTTCTACATATAGTCTAAAACCATAAATGGATGTTTCTATTTATGGAAAAAGAATAAGTAGAAAATAGAAGAAAGAAGGACAGAGGACAAGAGTTCAGATTACTCAGTACAGTGATCCAAGTTGCCAAGACAAAGTAGATATTTGTTGACATTTTGCCCTTACAATTTGTCCTTTCTAGTCATTGTTATCCTGGCTACAATTAATAGTTGTCTGCATATCTCTTGAGATGTAGTCACATTATTATTTTGCCGTAAAATACCCTTAGGATATAGAATGGATACACAGGAATTGCTTAGGTTCTGGGAAGATTTCTTCTAACAGTTCTTTGGAAATTGAGGACCATCCCAACTAACTGCAGGTATAGAGGACTTTTAATCATTATAGCAAGGTTGTATCTATCCATGCAAGAAATCAACCAGTGTAAGGAAACTTGTAAAAACATAAGGAACTGGTATTGGTCATGTTGCTTGCTTAATCACTCTTCTCATTTTCACTCCTTACAGAGGGAAACTGAGGACTAGCTGTACTTATTTCCATTCCTAAAGTTATCTGGAGTAAACTCCCTTTGAATCCTGTGTGGTTCATTCAATGGTATATCAGTTTTTCTGGACTTGTTTTCCTTTATCAGGACCAAGCCCACCATCACTGCCTTTGCCCTTTCCCTGCCCTGTGTGCCCTGCATGGGTATTGGTGTGCATGTTTTGTTCATATCCTGGGGTTATCTTTCTGCCAGTACCGTTCCTCCCTTTTGTTTTTTTTCCCTCCTGCCCTCAAGTCATTGCGCAATACCAAATGCATCCGTTGTTTATTGATTTACGCAGTGCTCTGAGGCTGTGCTCCAGAAGCCTTTTACAAGCAGAGAACACTTCGTTTATAAGTAAAATACTGGGACCTCTCAACTGGAACGCAACAGCCGTATAACAGTGCCAGTAACACAACTCAGCAGCTCTCAGGGAGAAACTGAAGAATACCATATCTAAATGAAGCAACAAGGGGTTGTTAACTACTGTGGGAAGAATGTAATTGCTTGTGTCAGAAACTGGCCAAGACACTAGGGTTAACATTTTTTCTCTTACAAAACATGCACTGGGATCTTTAAATGGCTACCGCTAATTATAATTACCCCAAATAAAATTGCTTAAACCACCTTTCACTACCACTGTCAGAGTATAGGCTTTATTATTATTAATGTATCCTTCAGACTGGTCTTTTTGCAGTCTGCCACACAACAAAGTAATTCACAGAATGCTAATAAAGCTGTACCCAAACTGCTTTAAATCAATGGATTGAGCATGAAAAAAATCCAAAATTAATGCAGCTCTCAGTTTCAGCTGAGTTCTGTTTGTAGCAAAATTTAAAAGTGTCAGAAAATATAACTTGAATAGAAAAATAGTGCTAATAGGCAGATGGATTTGGGTTGTGAATTTAGCTCTACTGTCCTAAGTCTGTAAAGAAAAAAAAACAGACCAAAATCTCTCCTCTACTCTATTGTACTGTGGCTGAAAAGATTCCTAGAAACTTTGGGGGATAAGGTAGCATAGCTTGTGTCGACCTGAATTTTATCCATCAATTCCATCCTACTCAAATATGAAGAAACATATTGCCCCAAGGAGACTTATAGCCAGACAAGACTTTGCACCTTAACATTTGAACTTCAGGAATATATTTAAACTTACATGACCAAGATGGCTGCAGTTTCACTAACTACCAGTAAGGTTCAACTGGGGACAAAAATAGATGACCATAGTTAGTGACCCTGCTCTGGGTATGATCTCTTAAACATGGATTTGATGTCTAGGCTGGTTTGGGACTTCTATGAAATAGATGTCAAAGATGAAGCATGCAAGTATGTGTCTTGGCTGTAATGGAACCACTCCTGTGCCTGAAGTTTAGTGGCTGTAACTACTTGAAAGAATGAGGCTGTAAGTTTTAATTTTACAAAGATGTCAGTAAAGACCTCTACTAAGCCAGCAGGCAGGAGGGAGGTCTGGGTGTGGGCAGCTCTTCTATACCTCAGTGCAGCATCTTTAACAAGTCACCTTCCACCCAGCCCAGTCCCTGTCTGGAAAGGTAATAGAGATTCACACTCTCATACTTGGAAGCAACACACAGAAGGAGTTACCAGCTTGTTTTCCTGAGGACACTGTCACAGCAAATCTGGTGATCTAATAGCAAGAGTTCTAATGAACTAGGTTATCTCTCCCTATCAATGTTGCTTCTCTCATGTCTTTAACTGATCATGTCTATGACAGTACTAGAAATACTGAAAATAGACTACACCCTGAGATCTGGGGAACATCCCACCTTCTTGTTCTGTTCTTGGTACTGGAAATCAATGTGTGCAAGTAGCATCTTTGCCTTGAACAGGTCTAAGTCTGTGATATTATCTCACATACTCACAGACTTCCTAAGACATGGGTTTGCATGGGTTATATATGTGGTTTTATAAATTATTTCTCTCATTTCTGAAGAGCTAAGAGAGCTCTGTGATGAATAATAGTCTTGTATTTGAAGAATTTATATTACTAGTAGTTAGAAGGATGGATGTTCCAGTCTGCTGAAGACTTTAAAATCTGATTTGCTTCTGAAGAGGAATAAACTTGAATGTTTTAAGGCTTCACAAATATGGACTTTCAAAAAAATACTTTAGATAAATACAGAGAGTTCAACAGAGTGCAGTGTTTTATGTCAGTGCTTACTTGTTTTTCTATATTGAAATATATAATAAAAGGTGAATATAATTGGAGAGGAAATTAATTTGTGCAGTTAATGAGGCATTTTTATTTATGAATACAATAAACAAATAAAATAAAATGTTGCATAGTCCAAGAATGGATGGCCTCATCAAAGTTTCTTTATCCAGTTCTCTTGGGGAAGATGCTTAAGCCAATAGAGCAGAGCTTGACTTAGAATTCCCTGAGGTGCCACAAACAAGCAAACCCTATCTTTTTAGGCTGGGTTTCAGGCCATGCAGATAGCTGGTGGCTCTTCTATCACTGGCACACAGCCTGCAAGGAAATGTTGCAGGTTGGTGGGGAGAGGGGGCAGGAGTGGTGCCTGGCTGACTGTGACAGCATTAGGGTGCTCTTGGTGTCCATGGAGATCGCTGTCACGCCTAGTGCAAAACACCCAAATTCTGTGGTACCGTATCCATGGGAAAGATGTGTTGGAGAAGTCACGTGGCTGACACTTTGCAATGCGTGTGATGTATCTTGAAACAGGAGACACTGGGGAGGAATACAGAGGTTTGGCCACCAACTTGTCCTGCTGCATGCAAGTAAATCACTTTTGTAAGGAACTGTGAAGCTTGGTGCTCTTCACTGGTGTGGAACTCCCCAGGGAAGAACTGAAGTTCCTTTGGCACTGACTTACACTGCCCTGGCCGATGGAGCTTGTTCCTCAACTGACATGCCAGTAATTTAGTATTGTTTTTCACTTGGATTTGTTGAGTATTAGGAACTTAGGCTAAAAATATCTTTCAAACATGCTGCAAAGCTACTTCTACTCTACCACTTGGGATTAGAGTCCTTTAATGGCTGCTTACTAAGAAGAGTAGATTAGGAAAGCTCATAGGTGCATGAAATCCCTAGGAAACAAGTTGTAGTTCTTGTAAACATTAGCCATTTCATGCTAAGAGGTTAATTCCTTATTGTTCAGTATATGTTTTATGTTACCTAAATAAATACCTAGAAAATATCAGAAATAATTTCCCCCATAATACAGCATTAGAAGGCAATTGGCAATCCTAAGACACCCACTGCAACTAGAAGAAGGAATAAGAAACAAAATTAGGACAACCTACGTAGCACGTCACACAATACAAAGAGTACAATATCTCTGTGTAAATGAAGATATTTAATTACTGGCTGAATAGATTACACTCAACTACAAAAATTATAAATACTTGTGGAAATAAATCCTGGATCAGTTCTGTGCAATAACAGCTACAGAAATAAGGGGATGAAAATTTGTCATCTGAGGTGGCTTTTAGTTATTCTAAATGAATCATTAACCTGACAACTTCCACCAATAGAAAATATAAACTTTCAGGAGAATCTTGTTTTTAAAAAGCTGTTTACAGCATTAAAGTCCTTTCAGTCTCTGGGAGAGGTGGGGAGGGGTTGGGAGAATGTTATCATTACGGAGTGCTGGACAGAGGGTATGAACTCAAGAAGTGTGCAGAGCCAGAAGGCAGCATCACAGATACCTGTTCTCCCAGAGGGATGTTGCTTCAGGTGGAGAAATCCCAATAACTGAATTAATATAACTTGACCATTCCAAACACACAAGATCTGCAGGGATTTCTCCCCTATTCTACATCCCGTTTTTATTTTTCAAGTTTTGCAGGCAAAATCTATATATCCAGCTAACATCTGGCATGAAGGTATTTTGGGTAGTGGGATAAACTATTTGTCTGTGTAGAGATGTGTCTTTAGCTATAACCTAACTGTCTTCCCAGCAAAGGCTCACATAGAGGCAAATTTCTCTACTGTTAAGTACTGTAAAGTACCGTAAAGGAAATAACTTGAAAAACTTCCTTTTTGCTAACCTGTGTTCAGCTATTTCTCATTCACATTTCCATTTTGCTGCTCCAAATAACTTCAGAGATTGACACCTATTTTGTAACATGACTTCAATATCTGCTATTAAGGGATTGGAAACCAAAGATTAAAGACCTCTTCAAAACAAGTAGGTCCATAGAGCAATGTCTCAGCATGGCAAAATCAGCTTGCAAATGCCTTGTTTTTGCAACTCCACTGTTTTCAAACAATGTTGGCACCTGGTGCTAGCTTGGAGCCCAGTGTCCCATGAGAGCTCAAAGATCTCCAGTCCCACAAAGCCAAGGCTCAAGATGTTGTGCAGGGAGCTAGCAAGAAAGATTAGGAATTGCAAAGTATCTGGATAGAACACCAACACGAACTTGGGTTTAATGGTGTCCTTGACGTGAAGCAGAAGTTACCTGAACTGTGCAGCAAATACTCACATCTCATTGCCTGACTTGACACCCAGAAGGGCTGAGGGTCTGGCCTTTTCCCTTTGCCATCACCATGGCTTATCTCATGGGTCAAGGTGAGGATCTGGGAAATTACAACCCTGGGTGCCTCTAGCTTTGTTCCCACAGCTGCTCAAGAAAATGGGAGGTGATCGTTGCGCCAAAAGGCTCTCTACTTGTTTCACTTTGTGTTAAAGAGACGACAATCACAAAGAAAAAAGGGTTGGATGAGGAGCTCTGCTCCACCAGCTCCCTCCAGTGAATTCTCCTCTGTAACTTGCCTCATGAATAAGTTGATGTTGTAGGGAAGCCCACATCTCTGTATCATAGGTTTCTTATCCAAGCAGAAAACTTATTCCAAATTCTGCTATTGTTGTGTTTATATAGCAATAATATGGATCATGATTATATTTTTATAACTAAGGATAAGGTAGAGCATGCCAATTAGCTCATGCTATGTTTAGGTTTGTTTGGGATATGCATCTCTTGGACAAAAATTCTGCAAAGTTCCTTGGCATGGAAATTCCAGTGCTCTCAGTGAACCACAGGTGCCAGCTAGAGTGGCTCTTCAGACAGCTAGAAAGGGCAGATGCAACACATTCAGATCTCTAAGACCTATAGTTTCTGCACAGCTCTGTCAAGAATGACTTTCACAGCACTTTTATTCTACAGCAGCTTTATTCTAGCTAGTGGCTGGCTCCAATTAGGGACAGTAATTTTTGCCAAGATTGCTACATTGCTAGTTGCTAAATTGGTTACACAGCTTGGATTACAACTACATATGTAATGATTTTTCTTTTTTTTTTTGTAGCTCTAACAGGAAGTCTGCCCACTTACACTTTAAAGATACTGACAGTGTCTTTTTAATCCAGTCATAGATGCAAGATTAGAAGGTATCAATAAAATAATCTACACTGGGTTTTTGTATAACAAAGTCAAAGAAAATCAGATACTCTTTTCTTATGAACCTCCAAGTGTCTGTTGTATCCACAAGATATATTTTAGGAAAAAAAAATAAATTAAGGATCACATATAATTAAGAGTCTATCAGACCACTTCTTAATTTGCTCCATAGTTAATCGTCCTAATGCTTAAAACATTTTTTGTTTACAGCTTGAATTTGTCTAGCTTCTGGATACCAGCATGTTTTTAACTCCTGGAATATAGATTAGTAGTCTGCAGGAAATATTTTTTCTATGTGGATTATTGTAGATCACAATCAACGCCTTTTAATGCCTGAAATAAAGTTAATAAATACAACTCTTTGAGCCTTCCACCAAGTTTTATAGGCAACAAATTGCTTTTGTGGCCCTCTTCTGAGCTTTTTTCCATTTTTCATCATCATCCTCCGGATGTGTCTATCAAGCCCAGACACACTGGCTACATCTAGAACAGTAAATTAAACAGAAAACTGTTTGGGCACTTGAACTTGATTGCCCTGGTGTTAAATTGCTAGCATGGGCCCTTGTGTGGTTTTGCCCTGGATCAATGAGACAGATCCACTCAGCCCAGAGAATGTCTGAACACAGTTTGGGGTTACCACAAGCCAGCAGCCATTCCCAACTCATCTGCACTAACTGTGGCTTAGAAATTAAGATGGTTTACAGGCACACATATGGACCATTTCATGCCAGCCTTCATCCGTGCCAGTGGGTAGCACAGGGTGCTTGTAGTTTACTGGCAGAGACACAGACAGTCAGTACTCTGGGGCGGCCTTACAATGCTGTATTTTGAGAGGGGAACACTACCTTCTTGTTCCTTTTTGTTATCTATTGTTCATGCCTCCAGATCTACACTCCTTGCCACTCTGCTGCTCTTGGAGCTTGTAGTGATTTTATTATCTACTGCATTCCCAAAAATACTGCTGTTGTCCAAGGATCCCAGGATATTGGATTCCTCCCCCTCCTTTTTTTTCGGTTTGGTTTGGGGTTTTTTCCCTTTTTTTTTTTTTTTCCCTTTTTATCCCAACAGGAGAGTAACAGGGATAACATTTGTATTTCTAAAGGCATATTTTTGAATTTGACTATGTATGTTGTTTATCTGAGCACACTTTATGAATGTGAGTGAACTTTCACATTCTGCTCTAATCATGATGTATCACTTCACCATTTTTACTAGAAATTACTTTAACAATTCCTTCCAGAAAGTAGTACTAATAAAAACCATAATAAATGGCATTGTGCCAAGAATATCTGGGAACTCCTAGGAATTCTAAAAGTTCAGGAGGGGAATGTTCTGCCCTTTGCTATTAATATTTGGGATATTGGATACCTTACTGCTAACTCATTCCTTTGGCTAAACTGATTTCCCATAGCCTCGTTATTATACGCTGGGGTGCTGTACACTTTCTCCACAAAGGCCTTGAAGAAGTCTTTTTGGTCAATCTGACAGTGCAAATGAGAGAAAATAAAACCTTTCCCAGAGGGCAGTAAGAAAGGGTGATGGAGATTAGAAGAATCCAGCCACCTCTGGATTTCAGCCCTCTGGAGACTTTTTCCATTTCTGGGAGAAAAGTATGTGAATTGAAAGTCCTCCTACATAAAAGAGGCATTTTTAGTGATAAAACAAATGTGTTTGACTCCTTCTCAGTTGCAGAAAAATTGAGTTCCTAACCTGAAGTAGAACTACTTTTTCTCTGGCAATTTCAAGATCTAAGCTATATTTTCATCATTCATCCTCACATGGAAGGTGCTTGTGTGTCAAGTTTTACACTGTCACATAACTGGTTAAATTAATGCATATTTCACATCATCTCATGATAGTTTTCAAGTGAGGAGTTAGGATCTTCTGAGGTTCTTAATGGTTGTAAAATTTGTTCACCTCAATAATGAATTAACTCAGCAAAGAGTCTCTGCATCTCTGCTAATGGCAAAGCACAGAATTATCTATGGCATCAAGATCAAGAGGGTTATGTTTGGTGGCTTAAATTCCACTATTTTAACTTTGTGTTTGGATTAGTATAACCCAATTATTTTGATCACCTGACAGGTGGCAAATTTTTAAGGTGCACTGATTTGATTGATTATGAACTTATCACCATACCATAAAGTATCAGTGCAATGTCTTGGTCCATGTCTAATATGGATTGCTGCCTACTTCAGAGGATAGTCATGTCTTAAATAAGATTTTGGTGAGGTTTAAAATAAATACCTTTTTGCAACAGGTTTAGTGCTGTGGTTGTGCTACTCTGTTGTTTCTCAGATGTTGGGTCATGACCACTTGGGGTGCATATAGAGGAGAAGAGTTCAGAAGGCAAGGCAGCAAAGTGTTAAAAAGCAGATGGCTAAGTAACAGTGCAGGAGATCATAGATCCTTGTATTTCTTTTGCCCAGGATGGGGAGGCATTACACCTCTTTCACTGAGGACGGATGTTCTGCTGATCTGCAGCACATATAGGAAATATCAAGGAGACCTCCAAAGTGGAGAGATTGTGATGCTAGACTGAGAGATCCTGAGCTCAGCTGGGTTTGAGAAGTCTTGTCAGAGATACCATATATGTTTTTCTGCTTATCAAATTATTTCTTCCAGGGGTCCTGAAAAGAAAGAATGAAATCATGTCTGCAAATAAAATTACAGTGGCCAAAAAGCAGCTGAAATTTTGGTAGTCCCTCATCAGAGTCTCCTTATCCACCATGTGGATTCAGAGTTTCCTTATCCAAGTCCCCTTACCTCACTGTGCAAGACTTTTGGACTGTTCTGTCCTTTTACCCGTTCCACTTCTTTCCCTTCCTTCCCACCCCCTCTCCAGCTTGGCAGGCTTTTGATACCAAAGCTTGCTGGGTTTTTTTTGCTTTCTTCTCCCCTCTCCACCTATCCTGCCTGCTCTCTCCCCTTCTTCCCTTCCCCTAAAAGGCTGCGGAAAAGCACTGTAGTGGAGGTAGTGTGGTTTAAAGGTACAGAGCCTGAGTAAAAGAGACTGGAAATTTATGCTCTGAAATTTATGAGAATCCTTTGCGTGTCCTGCCCTTTGCCCCTCTGGTAAATGATGGGTGTTTCGTACGGCTGCACAGCTTGGCTGTGTCCCAAGGACAGAACAAGGAAGCAAGTCAGAGTTCTTCAAGAGATCATTTTCAGGCTGGTGGAGTGTTCCCACAGAAGGAATCGAACCAGGCCAGGTTTTAAAGTTACTTTTTGGTGGCTAGGGAGTCAGGCAGACTCTGGAAAATTTGCAGAAGTAACTGGCACTGCTAGGTGTGCTGAGCTTTGACAGTCTGGAAGTTTTATGTAAACTAACTTATCATAGAATCACAGAATGGTTTGGGTTGGAAGGGGCCTTAAAGATCATCTAGTTACAGATCCCCTGCCACGACCAGGGACAACTTCCAGTAGACCAGGTTGGTCTTCTGCTTTTGTGGGTGTATGTGTGTGGGGTCCAGGTACTTATCAATAGTGGAATATCTCAGGATTTGGCATGTATGTCTGCCAGCACCCGGGGGGCACCCAGCACCCTGTCTGAGAGCTTTTAAACCATGACTGTCTTCACTGCCTGCAAAGATGCAACCCCCTCCCTCTGAGTCAGGGGAAGCTGTGCTCATACCACGTCAGCAGCTGTTGGCTTTTTCTTGATATTACTGGGCTTTTTCTTTTTCCTATTCAGAGGAAACTGGATTGCCAGAGCTCGGGCACAGGGTATTTTACGGCTCCTGCTGCCGCCGGACTGCCCAGTTTGATGCAGCTCCGCCGTGCCGGCGCTGCTCCCGCCGAGGGGAATCCTGCGGGATGCTGTGGTGGGCGGGGGAGTCATTTCCACAATTAAACAGCACCACCTGCAGGTCCCGCACGCCCGTGGACCCGCGTGTGGCTGTTCTACTGGCTCTCCCGATGGTGCTCCGGGTGGATGTGCCGGCACGGATACAGCCGCTTAGAGGCAAACATCAGCAAGGGCTTTTTCGGCTTCCCTTACCCACTGGTCCAGAGGCAACCGGAGCACCCCGTTATGCCGTTGCAGTGTGACGGACATCCAGCTTGCCCTTTCCAGGGAAACCACCACCGGGAAAGATGTAAGGGAGTTGGGGTGGTTCACCCTGGAGAAGAGAAGTCTCGGGGGAGACCTTATTGCAGTCCTTCAGTACTTAAAGGGGCTTATGAAAAAGAGAGAGTTGGATGCTTTGTATGGGCAGTTAGTGACAGGACAAGAGGGAAGAGTTTAAAAGAAGAGAGATTTAGATTGCATGTCAGGAAGATATTCTTTACTGTGAGGGTGGTGAGACACTGTAACAGGCTGCCCCAGAGAAGCCGTGGATATCCCATCCCTGTAAATATTCAAGGCTGGGTTGGGTGGATTTCTGAGCAACCTGGTTTAGTGGAAGGTATCCCTGCCCATGGCAGGGGGTTTGGAACTAGATGGTCTTTAATGGCCCTTCCAACCCAAACTGTTCTACGATTCTCTGTGTCCTTGTACCTAGTGGGAAACAGAATTCAATCCTGACTGTGAACATGCTTGTTCTTAGACTCAGTTTTCCTTTAAAAGAAAAGAAAAAAGGAAAAAACCCTGCTCCTGGACTTCCCAGGTGAGAGGCAGACTCAGCACAAAAGAGAGAAGGTGAGTGAGACACAAACTAATGTTTTAGCATTGATCACTTCTCCTTTAAATCACAAACTTTTTTTTTTTTTTCTTAGTTTTAAGCCTTCTGCTGCTGGCACATTAAAATGTCTTCTGAATCCCTGACTACTCTTAAATCATCAGCACTAGGTTGTGAACATTTTTCTGCTGATACTTTTCTTTTACTAATAATATCTCTGCTGTGTTGTAGGAATCCTGCTAAAAGAACCATGACTGATTTTTTTTTCTCTCATTTTTTTTAGCGCTGAAGGTCTATGTCTTTATTTTCAGGAAAGCATTTTCCTGAAATCCCCCTGGGGAATTTTTTGCTGCCCAGTTGTGTCTTTGCAACAAGGATGCAGAATGAAGGCAAGTTTAGTGCATCCTCCAGGTATAATATCAATAGTTCCTCAAAAAAGAAACCCCACAAACTCAAACATTTTAAAGAAGTTGAGTACTTCAGAAAAACCTGGATGAAATGAGACTCTGGAAGAAGACAAACACCTGTGGCTCAAGGTGAAAGATACTTTTCTCTTGGCCACCACTGTGAGATGTACCTTGGCTGATACCCAGAGCAGCCACCAACTTCTCTGTGTTTGGGGCAGTATTTTGTCTAGATCACAGCTGGAGTTCGCTGCTGTTCCTGTGAGCCTTCTCCAGATGTTCATGGCAGGCTTGTAGCAGAGATGGCAGTGTGATCTTTGTCACTTATAGACTGGCTCAGGGGCAACCATCATTCAGCCTGCCCTCCTGCCCACTCCAGGCACCCAGGGCTCCCACAGAGGACCAAAGATTACAACACTGTGCTGCCTGCAGTGCCTGCAGATGTTCTGTTCCCCTCTCTATGCTGTTCTTATTCCTGTGACACTGCTCCACGATCAAGGTCACAGCAGTCTGGATCTTTCATACAAGGACCTTAACAGTGCCTCTTTCAAGGGATGTACAGGTGGTGTGATGTATAGTTGGCTGTCTTGGTGCCAGGAGAGACAATGGAATGTTTGCTGCTGTCTTGGGAATGCCCTGTGGCTTCGAGCACTCCCGTGATTTCCCAGATCAGCAACATGCGCCTGCAATCCTTTTGTTTAGATCAATACCTAAGCCACAAAATCATTCTTTCCTAGTATTCTGGGAGTTGTATGCTTTGAGGATGCATTACCATCCAAGTCTGTGACTTTGTACAGTC
Source organism: Scytalopus superciliaris (assembly GCA_013400415.1). Classification (NCBI taxonomy): domain Eukaryota; kingdom Metazoa; phylum Chordata; class Aves; order Passeriformes; family Rhinocryptidae; genus Scytalopus; species Scytalopus superciliaris. The sequence continues at coordinate 358,190 of VXBX01008302.1, forward strand.
AGGAAAATCAGAATTATTATGCACGTAATGAAAATATCTCAGAAAAAGCTCTGTCTCTGATGACCTTCTTGCATGAAAATTAAATGAAGGATTTGTAGCAAAAGCTGAAAAATAATTTGGACACAATATTGGCTTCCCAGTTGGGCTGAAGAGTGAGGGAAGTATTAATGGATTGCCCAGGGCTCTGGTGTGAACTTATGTGGGACAGAGGATTCAGCTATGGCCACCAAGATTCAAGAAAAAGGAACTCCAGGAAAAATGGGGATGCATGCTGGTTCTGGAAACACTGTAATGCTGGTAAGGGCCGTCTTGAAACAACAGACTAGATTCTCCTGGTCTGTATGATGTGCCTTCACCACACAAAAACAGGAGAAAGGACCAAAACCCGTAATCACTCCTAAGGTGAGTCCTGAAAGGAGTTGCATGACAGGTGCATGAGACAGCAGGAGTGAGATTTGATACTTGGTCTTTTCCAGCTGTATTCAGTCATTGCTCTGGCCAATGTGTAATGAAGTTAATGGTTTTCAGTTGGGGTTGAACTAAATGCTGCGTAACTGAAGAGCTGTAAATGCCCCTGACCCTTCTTTCCAGGGGAAAGTTTGTCAAAAGCATGCAAATGCCAAAGAGTGGCAAAGCTTGCCCACAACACAGTGGCCATGTCTTCATCCAGGGATGGCTGTTTGCTTCACTGCGTGCTGGAAGCACAGCACTGTTTCTGAGCGCCCTGCAGGCAGTCCCTCACCCTCAGCTGCCTGTAATTTCTGATGCTGAGTGTGACTGCAGGTGTAGATCAGCATGTTGTGTACAGTCACCCGGCAGCAATCTGCTCCACAGGTTTTAACAGCCTAAATGTACTAGGGAAGAGGGAATAACCTGAATTTTACTCTGCTGGATGTTGTGTGATTACACTGGGGATTCAAATACTTCTTAGTTACTACCCAGCAGCTCCCTCAGAAATTGCAGAGCTCCCCTGGGCAGCTGTTTACTCTTATTGGCAGGCAGGGAAATACCAGTCTGGTATTTCCCGTCACATCAAGCTCTCCAGCCTTTGTTGTTTGAAATCTGGATGGATTCATTGGAAGCTATCCTTCTGGAGACCATCACCAGCCTGGCAGGGCTGGAGGGGAACACTGCAGCAAGCTCTGAGCTGGCAGTGCTGTTTCCCTGGGGAAACAGTTCCAGCTCCTGTTGGATGCTGCAGCTCAGGGCAACTGTGGCATTACATGCTCATACCCTGTCCCTTGCATTTGTGCTGGAAAAGGGAAGATGTAGCTGGAGCATGGTGACCTGTTCCCTCCTTCTTCTGCCTGGGATTCTCTGTGCTGGGATAAAAATTTCCAACTCATTTTGCAGGGCAGTGCACGGCTGCGAAGGCTGCAATGGGAATTCAGGCCTGTTCTTATTGAGCAGTCTGAATACGCAAACAAGCCATTTCTGTTTCCTTATTTGCCTGTCAGAAATGAAGATTTGCCCTTTGCTCACAGTACTGAGCATCACTTGAACTCTTCAGCAGATTCTTTCAGCCATAATGAATTACAGTTTTCTTGGAGGGAGGGAGACATCCAAGACTTGGACACTTCTGCTTGTGCACCAGACTAAGCAGACACAAACCAACTCAGGTTCAGAATATGACAGCAGTGATAGAGTAAAGCTCCCAGCAGGTTTTATTGGCTTGGATGTAGTTCCACTTTAACCTGGCTTTCCATCTTCCAGAGCACAGCTGGCTCAGGCCCAGGCAGTTCTCAGACCACACAGACAGCCTCAGTCTCTCTGCATCCTATGTGTCTATATATAGACACAGAACAGAAACCTATGTAAATGGAGAGTCTGGCACTTGGGCCACCACCCTCCCTATAATGAATGTGTGTTATGGAAAGGTCTCACACTAGAAAGAAACCTTGGTAATGAATGTAATTTCTAATCCAAATCAACAAAGTATGCTCTGGTTATCAAAAATGTGCATAACACTCAGTGTTTTCCAGTTAGGATCCTCCATGGCGTGCCTTAAATTGCTGAAGAAGAAAAGGTTTACTCATCAAAAATGGATATTTTGCTGCTTGCACCTCCATTAAATGCTGTTGGAAAAGATTGTTGCCCATTTTGAAGTAAAAAATATCAAGAACAGAATGTGGTTTAAAATGAAACAATACTGGGTTGAAGGAGGGTTAAACCAAGAGGAGGTGATAGTGCAATATGCTGTTGTTGAAAACCAGCAAAATTTACTTTTAGTTCTAGCTACCCAAATGATTAGAAGTGCAATGGAGCAGAGATTTTTGTAAAGTGGACATCAATTTATGCTGAATATTCAAAAGGCAGAGCTGTGAAATTTAAGCACCTCCAAAATGTCTGGTTGGGTTCTGCCTTCAGAAGTGCACAATCTCAAATCTTTTTCTTTTATAGTTTATAGGCTGTGATGTTGCTTTAGACCTTGCCAAATATAATATTTCAGGAGTGCAAAGTTACATGTTCTATGACTTGAAAGACCAAGAAGGCTGAACATACTGGCATTTATTTCCTGTTGCACCTGAAGGAATACAAGTCTCTGCATTCATGAAGCTGGAACAGGAACAGGGAGGGACTCAACTCCCTAAACCAAATATAAGTTTTGGAAAAAAAAATACATTAAGATGATGGACCATTTCAGTGCTGTCCTTGTTTTTGCTGCTCTGAAGAATGTCTTATTAACTATAAGTTGCTATTTCTTATTAATAATAAGTGAAAAAAGAGGATTAAAATACCTAAAACAGGGTAAATTTGCTTTATGTCAGTCTCCTTTAGCAGCTGCCCAGCTGTGGGAAGGTCTAAAGCTGAGTCTAGCTTTAGGTCTGCATATGCAGTGGACTCTCAGATCCTGGCTCACAGTGCCTGCTGTTCCCAGTGAACAGCTGCCTCTTGGTGTCACTCCCTGGGGACGAGGTACCAAGAAGTTAGAAATTGCAGTGCTTAGTGGATGCAGGAGTCCTTACTTGGTCTGGCCTTCAGCTCTTGTTCTGGACTGTGAAAAGCCAGAACAAATAAGATGGCAACAAAACAAATTATACTTACAGAAGAATTTAGAAGGTGTGCAGGCAGGTACTGGAAGATTCAGGTATGTGAGATGAGTGATCTGTGAATAAATGCTGTCCACATTCTTCAGTATATATTTAGTATATTTACATGGTGTCAGAATATCAGGTATGTATATACATATATATATATATATATATATAGAGAGAGAGAGAGAGAGAGAGAGAAAGAGATCAGAATATCTTTTTATTACAGAATTAGGACAAATAGACCTGAATATCTACTGGGGATTAACTAAAGCTAGTCACGTTGCTTAATGGACAACAGGAAAGTTCAGTAGGATTTTAATGACAGGGTAATAGAAAAACCCATATGGAAAAAGGAAAGGGACTGAGTTACAGCAAAGTCAGACAGCAGCAGCAGAAGGAAGGATGCCTGGACAAACTTCAGTGGCAGATATTAAGGCATCAAAGACAGATATAAGGTATCAAAGGTACAAAAGGCAATAGTGATAAATCCATTGTTGTAAGGCATGTGTGTATTGGACAAAGGAACACATACATTGGTCTCCTGCCATCTGTTTCTTTGTAAGTCACAAAAGGAGTGCAGTAATTAAAGTCTAGATTCACACAGGATTTTAAATTTGTAACTACTATTTGCCAATGTTCACTTTAATGGGTTTAAGGCCCTTTGCAGAAGGCTGAAACCCATCTGCTTTTGAGGACACAGCCACAAGCCAGGATATATAATCCACATCCAGTGAGCAAGCACAAAAGCTGGACACCATATGTAAGTGTGAAGGAAGAAGTGACACTTGTCTGTCTATGAGTCTGAAAGCACAGTGAAAACATGCAGTTTTAAGCACTCTGTGAGAGAGAGAAAATTCAAGCGTCACTGTCAGAGGCATAGTTTGCAAAGAGGTCAGAGAACCATCAGTCCCTGTTTGACAGCTTTGCTCACACACACCTTGCTGGTGCCCACATTGCTGTATGCTGTCTCCTAGCCCTGCAGAGCCAAGACCAAAGGATCAGAAGAGGATATGCAGTCTTGCTGTCAATATGAACACTAAGTTGGCTCTGGTGTAATGAAGGAAAGCTTTTCCTTGCCTGCAAGGACTCAGGAGCAAATTTTCACACTTTCATTAGAAGTGCAAAATGAAGTATTGGACTTTAATTTAGTTTCCTGCTCGGGGAGGCTTGCGATGTGAGCATGTCATGTACAGAGAGATACACCATTTTGGGAAGGATGCTAGAACTAATGGACAGATGTTGCTGCATGTTTCTAGCGGCTGCTCCCTGAAGGAACAGCAAGTGGGTAAGGATACCAGAATCTGAGACACTATCTGAAGGCTGGCAAAACAGCAGTCACTTCTGAAAAGTGACTTCAAATTGGGCAAGACTGCCTGCCTGACAGAAAAAAAACAAAACAAACAAACCAAACCAAACCCCCCCCCCAAAAAAAACCAAACAAAATCCCCCATGGCCATCATGATGGACAGTTTGAGTCCCACATAGGAAAGGCTGCTTTTCATTAGCTGCCACTGGTGACACAACCATCTGACTCACAGCACGAGTAAGACTGGATGAGAGGGCTGCAGCTGACTTTCTTACAAGTCCTGTGAATACTGAATGCAAAAAAGGAACAAGCAGGATTTTGAAAACAAACTTTTGGCAGAAGAAATGTTAGATTCATGTGATGTGAGGCTTCTCTGAAAGAGGAGCTGGTGTGGACTGGAGACACTTCAATTTATCCAGAAGGGAAATAACCTTCTGCTAGCAGGATTAGAGGGAAAGGCTTTAAAGTGAAGAAAGGGAAGGAAGGCAAATGAGAAGAGGATAATAAAACACCAGAGCTAGTGTTATGTACAGAAAGAGAGGAAAGTTGATCTTGAAAACAGAATCCATTTAGGGTCTCGGCTGTCCTCCTTCCAGAGATGCCCAAGGGGATGCAGGGAGTCAAATAAGCAGGTTAAACTGGACAGAGCCAAGCCTTTCAGGTCCAACTGATTGTTCAAATGTCTCATAGGTTGGTACTGATAAAGAGTTTTTTCATCCAGAGAGTGTAGTTTAGAAATAATTCCTGTAAAGATCTCATAACATGACACATATTGGCTTACTTGTTTCCTGTTCCCAGTAAAGAAGTCAGTTATGGATGGACATTTTGGGCCAAGGGTAAGACCCTCCCTGGTCAGACCTCTGGCATACTGGTAGGTTCATCTTGAGAGCATGGACTTTTGCAGCATGAACTTTAGACAGGAGACCTCAGTCTCTTGGAAAGTTTGTTTTTGTTTTGATTTTTTTCCCCCGAAAATTTCCTGAAAAACTGTGTCTCTCAAGCAAAGTGTTCTTTTCTACCAACATTCTCTTAAGGTCCAGATGTCTACCTCACACAAGGAAAGCTGCAAAATGTCTCACAAAGAGCTGAAAGACAGTAATTCAAATCAGACTGAAGTAAGTCCCAGCTAGATCCCCAACTCCCCTTTATTTCTCAAGGGGTTCCTCCTGCATTGCTGCACCTGCTGCTTGTGGATGATCCTCATAAAAGATGGTCTTACCCTGTTTTGTCTATCCTGTTTGTGAGCCAGGAGACAATCCTGATATCCTCCAAGACTCCAAACAAGTAGGCTTGAGATGTTTTTTAAACCACAGATCAGTCTCATTTATGCCATCAGATGAGGTCTGTTTATTCAATGTGGGGTCTTTCATGGTTAGCTCTGTTTCATAATGAGGAACTGTGTGGAATGACAGATCTTGGGGCAGGTATACCAAAGTGGTCTTGTTCTGTCAATGCTGTTGATGTTGGCAAGCAGAGGAGAAAACATTAAAATATTTGGGCAGTGCAGGCAGGCTGCTCTGAGACTGTTTCTGTAGCGCTTGTGGTACATTTAGCACAATTTGGAAAGCAGCGAACTAAAGGAATGTGAAACAGAATTCTCTGCACACCAAAGCCATGAATAGTTAATGCAGCTGGATGGCGATGGTAATTCTGTTTCATGGAGGAGTTTGATATTTGCTTTGTTTCACATTTGGAATTAAAAAAAAACCATCCTGCAATTCTCCACACAATGTTAAAAGGTGATTGGGTTATGGATGGGCAGCATGGCAAGCCATTGGGGAAGCATCGACCATAATGACCTTGCTGCCAGGAGTCCAAGACTTCGTATTCTGAGGACTGTAATTTTTCTTTTTGCCTATCTATTCACGCATTAAATAAACCTCACAAGAATAGTCCATCTAGCCCAATATTCTGCTTTTTTTGTAGTCCACGGCAGATGCCTAGGAAAATAAGAACAAGGCAAATGTATCCTCAGTACTCTCCCAGGTTCCAATGATCTAAGAATTGGGAAATCTGAGCCAGAATTGGCATTTTTGCTCGAAGTAGTCTTCAGTGCCTTCGTCCTGATGCATTTGGCATCTATAACATCCTGTGGCACAGATTTCTGTAGCTGAACTGCAGCTGATGTGAGCAACCATCTCCTCTGTTTGTCTTGAACCTGGTACTGCTGGCAATTTGTGAATAGCAACTGTATTGATGAGAGAGAAGATTGTCTGGTATCTGACATGCATGCTGCATAGGACTTGTTTCTGGCCATGAAAAGGAGAGTCTTTTCATTTGAATCTAGAAGCCATTGTTTGAAGAAAATTCAGCATATGTATTGTTTCTAGTGCTTTTAGAGTCTTATTGTTCAAGCAACAAAAGTAAATCCATACTAAGGTGAAAGAGAAGAAAAGAAGAGAAAAGGAGACTAAATAAAGGCAAACAGAAAGAAAAAGGGAAGGGGAAAAACCAGCCTACAACAACCTAAATCAAAAGTATCGAAACAACAATTTACATATACATATGCGGTTGACAATACACATAGAGCATTGAAAAGTTATCTGAATATTTCAATTGATTTTCTTTTATTTTTTTTTATTTTTTTAATCGGGTCAGTAATCAGTTTTTGTGCCACTAGAAGTTACACCAAAGATTTCTTTTCCCTGAATATAAACTTGTGCCCTTTGGTTAATGCATAGACAAGACTCCCCAGGGAAACACTGACTCCACTGAAAGCATGGGGAATGTTCCAGGCTGTGCTAATGCATAAGTCAGAGGTCAAGAGACCATCTCATCCCTGCCATGGTTAACAGAAGGTCAATGTTGTTCTCTTGAGACATTCCAAATGGGAGTGGCTCACTAAGGTTTTAAAAATGGTATTTGGTATGTTGGGGTTTTTTCATGAGCAAGGACTTCTGGGGTTTGCTTGCTTCACATTTTTTGAGCTTTAATTTGTAGTTCCAAAGCCTAGAAAAGGACATCCTGCCAAAATAGCACCCAAGAGCTTCCACCTCTCTCTGGCAGATCACACTTTAAGATAAACAGAGAATATTATAATGTTTACGATAAAGATGAGTGTCACCTGTGTACTCTGTGTGCTCCAAAGGAGCAGACATGCATTCCTTTGAGTATATGGTCCATGAGTGATGTTGCTTGTCCTCTCGTTTATTGAACCCAGTGTCCTACAGCCAGGACTGAGCAGTGGGAAGGGGACAGTCTGCACACAGGGATCAGATATATGGATGTCTCTTCAATGCAACATACAGAATCTGGCTTTTGAGCAGAGGGCATTCATTACTTCATAACAATGACACTTCACCAGCAGGTCTCCAAAACGAAGATGTTGCAGCAATTTCTAATCCCCATTGTGCTCCTTTGAGAAATACCAGGAAGCAATTTTAACCACATGGAAAATGAGCCAGCATCTTACTGCAAAGTCCCATTACAAATCAGCAATCTACATCAGAAACTGAAGGGATGTGCCAAAATCTTTCCTAAGAACACAAACCAAAAATTAGAACTGATGCTCTATCAGATTTTATCTCAGCTCTTCACAACTGATCTGTTTTCCCACAATGGCTAGGTGTAGAAAAATAAAAGGTTTGATTGCAGGAACAGCTTTGTGGAATGAGGAGAGAGGTTATTGAACTGCTTGTTAGTTGTTATTCTTTTGGCTGAAGTGGACGTAAAAGTTAATCTGCGGCAAAAGGTCTCACTGTAGGAGCATATTTGTGAAAATCACTTGTACCAATTAATTACTGAAATTCTTGTTGCAGCGTAATTTTTTTTCTGCTCTAAGGATGAAAAACAATTCCTACATGCACCACAGACTCATACATATTTGGGAGTATGCTAGGTTTGGTTTTTTTTTTATAATTAAAACTGTAATCATCTCACTGCTGCAAAGCAAATGAATTTAAAAAAAGATAGTAATACAGGAAAGTGTGTTCTGGACAGTTGAAGTCGGGGCATGCTAATAACTATTACAAGGAGAAGCACACCAATAAAATAGTTTATTACTTTACCTCTGAGTTGACAGGGAAATCTTGATTAAATGGCAGTTTCCTATTTAAGCAGGGAAAGGAATAAATCGATTCAATTGACTAAAACACACTTGCTTTAACAGAAGAAAAACATCGTGTCAGGTGTTATCTCTAAGTACATGCACACAACGTTCATGCAGCCAGAGCAATAACCACACCTGTAAGAAGAGAGGTATCTTTTGCAATGAGTTATTTTTCTGGGCACCGATTGCTGTCTTTTTGAAGAACCTAGATGGTTACACACACTGATTTAGGAGAGTTCATTAATGTATTGCTCTCCTATTTTTCTCTTGTCAGCTTCTCCCCCATCACTGTTCTCTTTAAATTGAATGATACTCAAATGAACATACCCTCTGTGTACTATAGTATGTGTCTATAATGTGAGTACATAGCCAAAGGGAATATCCTGGTAGGCTGAAAAAGCTCTGCCTTGCTATCCTTTTGATGATATTTTTTCAGTAGTGTTGGCTTAGGATACAGATATGAAAGCAGAACTCATTAGTACTTGTGAAGCTTGGGAAACCATATTTTCAAGGACAGTTTTAGAACTCCAATATGTAGGGTTTGCTTTTACTTTGTTTGTGTGAAATGGAAGAAAAAAAGATGGCAAATATGGCTTAGCTATAACAGCTCTGCCATGGAGACTGATGGGGAGCTGAAACCAGGAAGGCCCCAGTAGGCAAGTGTCCAGGCAAGTGACCCAGCTGGGAATCTCTGGTTCCTTGTTCTGGCAAGATGGGCAGGAGACAGAGAGACAAGCAAATCAGCTTCTGGGACTCAGCACTGTGCTTTTCTGCTTGGCAAGAAATGTGCCAGCACCGTCCTTGCTGGACTTTCTTGGATTTCAACCATCTTTTTGAAGTGCTTTGGGTGTTTAGGAGCCTCAGTTATCCCCTGCTCATGTGAGGGACTCAAAGTTTCCTTCAGCTAAGTGAGATCAGCCCTGAGCTGCTTTTCAGATGGAGCAGGAATAATGCAGCTGAGGAGGCATATACATGTTAATTATATATAAAATAAATCAGAGGTGGAAAGGATGGCTTACTGTTACTGTATGTATTACAAAAAATTATGGGGAGCGCATCTGAGATTTCAAAATAAAGCAATCTGAAAAGAAAGCAATCAATATATGATTTAATGGTGGCCTCTCACCTGAGAAACTATAAATGAAAATACTGAGAGGAGCTGGTAGAACTAGCAGAAGTTCAAAAGTCAGCAGTGCTGTGGAAGGACAAAGACTCTTCAGCAAAGCTCTCAGGTAATACCTGTGGGCTCAGTGAAAGACAATAGGATTTAGAAAATGTCAATGAGATTAAAAGAAAATTCTCAGCCACTTTCCTAAAGAGAAGAGGGTGCTCAAGGTTAAGCATACACCTTCAAGGTTTTGCTCGTCTGAGGCTTTAAATCTCTCTCCAGTGTTGTTCCCTCTCAAAAGCCTATAAATGTTAGAGATCAAGAAAGTGTTCACCAGTTTCTTTAGATGGATTAACTAAGGCTAAACTTTAAGGCTGATCCTTCATGATGGCACAGGTATAGAGACCCTGAAATGCTTATACTGTAGCAAACCAGCAATAACTATAGTTTTTCCTTTTTGTTATGCTCTTTTAATTCATCAAAACAAAGCCCTGTCTCTTCTCCCCATCTCTTCCCCACCAGGAGGATCCTCAAACTGGCAGATAATTGCCAGGGGTCAGTTAACCTCCTGTTGAGTTCTTAGCTTATATATACCTGTCTATAATTCAGTACTTTAATGAAATAATAAAAATTAATCACTACTAACACCAGTAACAGCAAAACCACTGCAGAGAATTCTTCATTAGTACTGTTTCTCTGACAATCTCAGAGCAGAGACAGTCTAGGTGGAGAATGATCCTGCTCCCATGGAAATCAGTCACAAACCTACAGGCATTTGCTGGTCTGGTTTATGGAAACAGGATCCTACTTCTTTTGGGAATAAGTGGATCACAGTTATCGGGGTATCTCCTGTAGGCAGGAAAGCCTGTTTCACAGCATGCATCTGCTGTCAAGTCTCAACCAAGAAAGCAGGTGAATTTCCATTTTTTAGTGATTTTTAAAATGTCTGTTGGATGGAGTGAATGAGGAAATATTTGTCCCAACTCCTCGTGTTATGCTTCTTTAGTGGCTTTTACTGCTTAGCTGCTGTGTGAACAAAACCAGCTTGCTGCATCTCACTCATCTGTGAGGTGACGCTGTGGAAAGTTCCTGTATTAAATAAGAGAAACTACCCAAAGCAGGAATGAGCCCCCAAGATTCATACACAGGGTAGCACTGCAAATCTACCCTTGTTTGGAAACCTGTGTTAATTCATGGTCCTTCCTCCTCTTCTGCTGTGTGGTGTTTCTGTTGAAAGGACTTTCAGGGAGGAGCAGAATTAGCTGGTATTTTGAATTGAATTTATGTAAGCTGAATGAGCAAATGCGAGAAGAATTAAGATTGCACACTCTCCATTTTTAAAAGCTGCACTCTGTGTGGTGCCTTGGTTTGGAAACGCATTTTTCCTATGTCTAATTGAAAGGAATGTTCTATTAATTTTTGTTATTAGATGGAGAGGCTTGCATTAGCCCAAGATTACCAGGGGAAAAGATTGCTATAGCAGTTCAGAATGGTATGCATCATACTCATCAGAAATGTGGTTTACAGAACTAATTAATCTCTTGGTTCTCCTCGCATTATGATTTGTATTTTTATTCTTTGTCTGTGCACAATTTTTAGATTGGAAATTGTGTCTTTGTGGGAAAATATGTCTATTTTCTAGGAAAAGCAACCTCTTTTGCTGAGATTAAAAACCCATCAATTTTCTCCACTTTAATAATAGTATTGAGAAAAGAAACCACTCTGAAAGCAGCATACTGTATCAACTTACAAGTTTACCTAAAGCCTTATTTTTGTTTCAAAAGCAAATAAGTTATAAAGTAACTTTGACAGAGCCCCTTTTTCCAAAAATCTTATTTTTCCAGAAGAGCTGATCAGCCCCTTCATCTCTGTAAACAATAAGAGGTCTCTTGGAAGCCTTTTTAGGCTTTTGAGATTCATTAGGCAGTTACCTAATAGCAGTACTGACATGCTATGAGCCAGTGCTGAGGCACAGAATTTGAAAGGCATGAAAGAAGAAAAAATTAAAAGCAAGGGTAAATTACATTAAAATCTATGAAGCAAAGTTCTAGGGAGGAGGTAGAAGCTTCACACTGACTGGAGCTCAAGGGTACAGCCTGTAGGGATTCTTCTCTGTGGAAGGGTTACAGGCCACAGGGAAAGGAGATGCTGACAAACCATCTGATGGTACTCTATTAGGGTTCTCTCATGCTCAATGGCAGAACCCACAGGATGGGTCATTTACCCTGGCCTGTAGCCTGGTGCTATGGACAGAAATTGGATGTTGTAGGACCTACTGTGATATGTGCTCCTGATGTTCACATCTCTGAAAGCCCATGAGGATGTGCCTCTCTGGACAGACACAGAGAGAGGACACATACACCTCATGGGTTTATGTCAGGTGGTAAGGGGCCTGTAACTATGCCTCCTGGAGGCAGAAAGTGTATGTTACAGTTATGCAGTAACAGGTGGAGCTTTCAGCCCTTCACTTGGCTTCCTTCAAAATCAAGGGAACACACCCCTGGAAGGATTCACAAGTCTGGAGAAAGGTGCTGGGAACAGGCCAGGTAAAATCCTCTCTAAAAACAATGTCTTTGCTGAGACCATCTGATGTGACTATCTGGGATTTAGACATTTAGGAACAAATATCCAGTACCAGGGACACGGTCTGCCTTGGAGCTGATTTACTTGAATGTTTTCTATTGTGTTCTAAAGATGTGAGAACAAGATGAAAACTGGTAAATGCCATCCCTTTGCAGGGTGACAAGGGGGAGGGAAAGCGGGATAGCAAAAAGGTGGGAGCATGTCTCAGAGTGCTCATGGTGAATTGAGCAATGCAACAAACTGGTGTGAGATACATGGAATGCTATTCAGTAAGAAAAGGTGAAAAGTTCTGCACCTCCATAGGTGAAATAAATTCACTGCCAAAAGAGAAGACTAGAGAAGTTGTGGCTGCCCCATCCCTGGAGGTGTTCGAGATCAGACTAGATGGAGCTCTGAGCAACCTGGTCTAGTCAAATGTGTCCCTTCCCATGGCAGGGTTTTGGAACAAGATGATCTTTAGGGTCTCTTCCAACCCAGACCATTCTATGATTCTATGACAAAGCACAACTGGCTATAGCAAACAAAATGAGATAAGGTTAAACATCAGCAAAGGAGACTGATGTGTTTTAAAGTATGATGATCATGGTAAACAGGTTGCTTTTTAGTGAAATACAGATTTTCCATCAAAGGATGCCTTAAAACTCAAATTAAATAAAAGCCTATCAGGATTAATATGGGATCTCAGCATGAGATTAGGACAATGTTAGTATTAACATATTAGATGTAAGCAACCAGGTCATCAACTGCCATGGCTTTTTCGTATGGTCTACAGAAAGATATAGGTAAGTCAGGACATCTAATTTGTACCTGTAGCCCTCTACTGACTATCTAATGCACTAAGCAGACTGTGCTTCTTTCTCAGTCACTTGTATTATGACTCAGATTTAGGCACCAGAGTGCTCCCAACAATAACGTAAACCCAATACGAATTGTCAGACAGTATTTTGCGCTCCAGGCTTGACGCTGCTTCTGCTCTGGATGGAGTGGCTACATCGGGAAATCCTGCAGCATCAGACTATTTCTTTAAACTGGTGTAATAAGCAGCAGCAGAAGAATCATAAACCAGTGATGTGCCAGAAAGGGAATGCAAGTCAGATTCCCAGAGCTGGAAAGGGCTCTGGTGCTGGGAAGCAATTCGCACATGGAACCAGGCTGACTTGCTGCATCCCTCAAAAAAGGAATCCAAGATAATCTCTGAATCTTGCAGAAGAATCAGGTTAAGTTTAATTGGATCCACCAGGAAGTATTTCCAGTTCAGCATGTCTGCAGCCTCAGTAAACCTGGAAACCCTGATGCTTAATTGCTTTCTTACAGATGAAATTAAATTCAGTTTAGTTTTATTTTCTACAAAAGAGAGAAATGATGATCTGCTCCTAGACAAGCCTTGTCCCTGTATTTAGTCATCAAAGCATTTTCTACCCAGGGAATCCCCCTCAGCTCCATCAGCCTTAGGCCACCAGTGAGTGGAGTCTGATGAACACCAACATGGTGGTGGATGAAGAAATCAGCAGTTTGCCTTGGTGAGGCTCCTTTGTCCATGCCTGGCAGCAAGAAAAATACAGCAGTGTGAAACCTCTTTCCTGATAAAATCCTGGTGAGGACAGAGCATGATTCCCTGGTTCAAAGACCACATTTTTTTCATGAACCTTGCTCATGACCAAGTCAGAACACAGCCAAGGTAGGACACAGTGGGAATGCATTTAAAATGTAACCAGAATGGACCGTGGACTGAGCTTCAGGTGTGTTCAGCTCAGCTTGTCCCTGTGCATGGCTGTCTCTCATTTGCGTCAGCAGCTTCTCTCCACTGTGTGCGCTGGCTGCTAACGTCAATGATTCCCACCTCAGTCCTGTTAGCACTCACCATAGGAACAAGTGTTTTATTAAAAATTTCCTTCCTGGATAGTCTTTCTTCAGGTGATTTTGCTATTGATCCAGACAAATAGATGAGATAAAAAAAGAGTGAAAGGACACCGAGTGCTTCATTTTTTAAGACAATTTAAGTTTATTTTTGTAAGTTCAAAAATTAATTTTATGAATCATCTGCTGAATTTCATGTGAAAGCTCATGGTCCTTTCTTTGACCTTCACTTGCCTTATAATTCAGTTTAAAATGAAAAAGGAGGGGAAAATGTCCTAATTTTTCTTTGGGCACTTTATAAAATCCTTTGAAAGAAGTGCCTGCCACAGGGGCTGGCTGGGGTGACAGTGTGAAGTATGTGCAGCAGCATGGTTTACATTGGTGATTTGGGGCAGCCAGCTGGTTCACTTTTGGCTGAAGATGAGCCCAACTTGGTATCTGACCCAACCTGGTACCTGACCCACCTAAACCAGGGCACCATGATGATGGGGTGTCATGGGCACTGTGGTGAGCCACAACAAGGTGCACTCGGAATGGCAGCTGCCTGCCCTTGTCACCACTGCTTGAACATAGCAGAGCTTCTTGTCTCCTGCCTTGGTGAAGAGGGCCTGGGACTTAACTCATGCCCCAGAGCCAGCCTCCTGATGTGATATTACTTATGTTGCAAAACACTACTGAACTTCTTACAGCCTTGATGATGCATTACCAAGGACCATTTGATCTTGGCAAGGTTTTGTTTTGACCAATATTTCCTTAAAAACATGGCATGACAGCACCGACAAATGACAACAGACCAGATAACCAAGGAAGATAGGATCAGGTGGTTCCTAATCTAAGAAGTGCTATAGATTATGTCAGCATTGACATTCACCATAGCATGTATTATTCCCTGCTTTTTTTGGTGGGAGATAAAGGCAAAGGAGAGTGACAAATATGGGCATTTGTTCCTTCCAAAGAGACCTGAAAGTGTAGGCTGTTCCTGACTTTTGTTATTTATGAATGACGAGAAAATGTGCAGTAATCTTATGCTTGTTACAAGAACTTAATTTCTTTTTCCATTTTAATTTCTACTATTTTCTGCTATTTAATTCTGCTCCTACTGGTCAGGTCAGTCTAACAATGTGTAATGCAACAGTAGATCACTAATTTGCAGTAATGATTAGAAACTCTTTTGAAAATAATTAAATTTGCAAACTAACAAGTAGATAAGCAAATGGAAATGTGCAATCAGTCAAAAGGTGTGTTCAGCTCATTTATGTTGTCATCCCTGATTTGCTAGTTATGACAATGCTATGTTTTCGAGCTGCTGTGCTAAGGCAATTCTTCATGCTATGCTCACTAGCCCATGCGCTGTAGCTAGGAGAAATGATGCTATTAATAGGAGACTGCAGTACCTTCCATTAAATCTTAGATGAGAGGTGGAGAGGCTGCCAACTTCTGTTGCAGATTATAAAGTGTGCAGTCTAGCAAGTGCATATTAGCTAGATGCAAGTACAAATATATTGCTGTCTGTGCTGGGGCCATTAAAATGTCCAGGCATTTACTTTTTTGCCATTTCTGCTGCCATAATGGGGAAATAAACATGAGTCATTTGGTGAAGCCATAGGAATGGTAAGGATTTCCATCTACTGTCACTGTGATCTGTGATAATAATTGTCATTAAAGAAATCTAATTGCAGATTTCCATCTTTGAACGAAGTGGTATCTTAAATATGCTTCAGCTACCATTATAAATGAAGGCAGAGCAGGGCCAAAATGAACTGTCTGTACAGAGGGGCATCTCCCTTCATGCAACAAAATGGGCAGCACTGACAAGTCCCTGAGTGACTCAGGAGATCACAGCATGGTGGGACCACTACGGCAAGAGTCTCCACCAGCTCTCTGCCACCAGCTGTGGGTGCTGTCCTGCCTCGTCAGCTGCACCGGCTGCCTTTGTCTGAGGGTACTGAGGTTCCTGGGTCAATTTTCTCAGCGTTGGATTTGTATGGCTGTGGGGGCATTGCACCAAATGGGGCTCAAATGGCAGCAGCTGCAGGACTGGTCCTGTTTGTCACAGATGCTTCTGGAAGTGCTCAAGGACTCAGTAGTGTGTTGGCAACTCACGTTGCCATCATCTCCTTAAGGATAGCCTATGGTAGCTATTTTTTTCTGAAACCCAAAGTTGAGAGAATACATGGGAGAACTGCAAAAACACCAGGATAAATAACTTATTATAATAAATAACTTATTTCTTTCTTGGGCATTTTTTATGATTTTTTTTGAGCATCTCTGCTGTACTAGTTGCTCCACAAACTTGTAGAAGACATAAAGCCTCTTTTGCGAATAGCTTTTATTTTTCTGCCAAAAATGTTGATTCAGGTAATCTGTAAAACACGGATGCATATTGTCTATTTTTTTTTTAAACCTGACTAAAATAATAGCTCTATAATTCAGAATACAGCAACAGTATTAGTTCATGGGTTAATCCACTATCAGTGTTGACATTATTTGTTGTTTTTAAATTCATCCCTTAGCAACCTGGGTTGTTCTACTCCTGAAATAATGAAGATAACCTCCCAAGACAACATGCCAAGCAAGTTCACCTGTGTTTAAAGAAAATGCAAATAAATTATTGCTAGTTTACTTCTAGGGTTGGAAGATGGAAATAGACTACCAGACAATGGAACATAAAGAAATACAGGATCATGCATCACAGCCATCATCCACTATAATTCTCAGTGTCACTACCCTACTGCCACACTACTCATCCCTGTGTGCCATTCCCTGCCACGCAAAGGTGTCAAAGAAACAATAAGTACTGGGAAACCTGCTCTGATTGTGAACTTCTCCCATATTTGAGAAGGGGTTAGATCAGATAACCTCCAGAAGCCCATTCTAACCTAAAGTATTCTATGATCTTGTGATTAATGACCTCCCTTCTGCCTGAAAACAGTAAGTCTGTAATCACACATGCAGGTGTCTAAGCTACTGCATTCAGCACTGGAGTTGGATTTTGCAGCTGTACCCGTTGACTGTGTTTATTTTTCACTGAGATGTTGCAGAGCTGAAAATTCACAACAGTGCAACTCTCCAGAATCCATCAGTCCGGAAGCAGAGAGGTCTCATTAATGAGAAGACATGAGTGTTGAAAACTTCTAGCTGTTAACATAATAAAACCTGGCATCACCGCTCCACCCTTAGGATCAGTTAAGAGAGGATCTCTCTGCTACTGGCACTGCTGGGAGGTTCAGTTTTTGCCTGTGGGATGAGTCTCACCTGAGTTCTTGGTGAACGGAAGTGCTGGAGAGCCCACTTAGAGGAATCTCCAAACCCCTGTTCACTCTTGTAGCCAGGGTAGGATTCAAACGGAGTGAAGAGAGATAAAAAAATTGGATGAAAATACTATTTTTTTTTTTTTTGTAATTGAGTTTGCTTCACAGAACTGTGATTGCAACAGCATTTTAACACATAAACAAAGCCTGTGAGACTTTGGGCTTGATCACTTTGCAGAGGAAGCAGAAGAAGCCTTTAAACCTTTGTGCCTATGTGAAAGAATAAAAAAATGTTGGGTACTCACAGCTCTGCAATTTTTAATAAGGTTAGTATTTCGCTAGCTGCTTATGCCTAATCCTTGCATACCAAAAAGGTTAATGGGATCATTGCAAAATCAAATGTTTATACAGCAGTGGATTAACCTTTACTTCTAACTCAGTTTCTTGCAAATGTAAACTCTGTTCAGTATGGATACCTGCTAGCTACACTATGGCAATATGGGCAAGAGTTCAAGTCTTCATTAACCGAGTGCTAAATTACAGTGATAATCATGCAATTTTCAAGCATTTCAATCCTTCTATATTTCTTAATACAACACAAGCACAAAAGGCACATTCAAACTTCAAAAAACTTGAATGAGAAATAAGAGTTGCCATTTAAACAATACCCTATGAAGCTGACCTTGATATGTTTTTATTCTGCTTTGTGGTAAGGGTTCTATAATTCTCTGGGGAGGGAGAGATTTTCAGTTTAAAAATATGATTTAGATGTGGCATCTTTATTTCTTATCTAGACTGACCTTTTTCTTCAGATTGTCTCCAAAATGGACAAGGACAATAACTGATAGAGATTTTTCTACCTTTTTTTTCTGTTTCTGAAGGACCTTCTGAACAAATCTTGCCTGCTTCTGAAAGACAAAGTGCTTTATTACTGCTAAGATGTAGCTCTAGAGCGGGTTCAGCCACAAAGAAAAATGTCATCTGACATCTGAAGAGTACTCAGCATGGATGGGAAGCCTCCAATGCTACTTTGGCCTTTGAAGGGACACACAACCAGAGAACTCAGATGCAGTTAACCCTCATCTGTGCTTTGCTAAACTCTAATTGCTGTGCTTGCTCACTGCAGTCACTGAGATCCGAGAAACCTGTGTGTGCTGATCAAGGTTTGAGGCTCATCTTAGCTAGGTCAGGTTTGTGAGATTACAATCTTTTAATTCTTTGTACGTGTGCAACATCATTATGGATTGTTCTTCTACAGCAAGAGTCCCCAAGAGTTTTCTATAGGTCTGTCTTACTCTGGAACTTTAGCCCATTGCTTTTCTTTACGTTTTCATTGCTGCAGAGTTGGGGAGGAGGAGAAGAGTGCAGGTTCACATGAGAAATATTTAAATAATGACCTTTCCAAGGGCTTTTTTTCACAGTGGCCCTTTGCATTTCTTTAATGGGCTAAGAAGACTTTACCTTTACAAAAGACTTATGATTTAGAATATTTTTTTCTGTAGACTAGTGATAACCTTGAAAAGATTGAGTTTCCAGGGCAGAAGGCTCACTGTGTTTTTTTCTTTCTGTTTAGGGATAATACATGCCTCATTTTTTTCCATAATGACCCAAGAAATGCTGCACTCTAGAGAACATATTTTCAGTCTTTCAAGCAGAAGGTAGTAAGAAAGGTCATATTCCTTAGGTCTCAAAATTATTTGCTTCCTATCTTTTGACCCCTGCAAAAATATTGTCTTCTATATGGCCTTCATCACTTTGTGAGCTTCATCACACAAAAGAATAGCTGACTAAGGATATAATTCTATAATTCTATGGCTTGAACTAGCCTTGAATATAACTTAGGCCTAAGCTGAAGATTGTGCCACAGGTGCTACTAGTTGTTTTAAGTATTACTTCATGCTCTTTGAGAAGCTCTGACGTGCTTAGGGTGGCTGAGGAAATACACTTGTTGTGTGAGTAATGAGTAAGGCTGAAGACTTAAATATGTTTCATTGCTAGCAGGGGCAGGTCATCACCTGGTGATGGGCAAGATCACATCATCATAGGGATGGAAATAAGAGACTGCTGCAGGCCTCAGCAGGTGACTGATTGGGCACTGCTGTGTGAGCAATGGGGACACTAAAGGAGTACAACATGACCTGACTACAAGTGGTGGCATTAGAAGAAGGAACCTATACTGGACTTGGGAGTTCTTCAGTAAATGTTCTTCCATGTACCTGGTTTATTCAGGTTTGGCTCAAGCAGCTACTCTTTATTCATCCTTCATGTTGCCCAGCTACATAACTATCTTAGGACTGTTATATTTGTATATTTGTAATGATAAATCTCTGGATCATCATCTTATTAGAGGGAGACAAGTCTGTGTTATTACTATAGTTGCTTTCAGGGGCTTGAGAATAATCAAAGAGATAACAAGTCTGGCTGTTCCCTATCATCTACTGAGACAGTCCTTCATTTAATATAGATCTACACTGGAAAGGCTACACAGAAAAATTTCTTGAATAGTCTCCGAAGGATAGTCATGGGCACTTAACCACAGAACAAAGACTTGGTCAGCAAGATATTTCCTCACCTTGATTTAAAAACTTATGTCAAATATCACTTCAGATTTCATTAACTTTTGTAGATATTAAATTATTGTGTAGACAAGGAGATTTACAGAGGGGAAGTAATCTGTTTTAGCTGACTTTCTGATATTGGAACATGTAATTTTTTCCTAATATGACCACACACAAAAAAACCAATGAAACAAACAAAAAACCCCAAACAAACAAACAAAACCCCAAGTCAAAACTGGAAAGCACAGAAGATACCAATCATGGCTAGGCTTCGTGAAC
>VXBX01008304.1:3889-79940 GCA_013400415.1 Scytalopus superciliaris
AAAAAAAAAAATAAAAATTAATCTGAACTTCCCCTGACAGAGCTTAAGGCCATTTTCTCTTGTCCTTTCACATGAGACATGTCAGAAGATACTGACCCTGACCTGGCTACGACCTCATTTCAGGCAGGCACAGCAGGGTGTAGCTACATGTGATGAAATGCCTCAAGGTGACCATGTTACCACCTCTAAAAATGAGAGGGCACACTTTCTTTTCCCCAAAATTTCATATTCCATCCTGTTTTGCACTGGCTCTGCTGGCTGCCCAACCTTCTGAATCTTGATTTCCACATAACACTCCAGCTGTAGTTTTCCCTTGTACATAATATCTGGAACAATTAATAACATTGATGGAAAGAGCTTTGCAAAGCATCTGAGGAGGAAGCTCATTCATTTCTCTGCACACTCGTCCCCCGACCCCTTTTATCCCTTTAGATATTAAGAATTCAATTCCAAGAAGTAGGAGTCTGATTTTTGGAAGTGGTGAGCTCCCATTGTATTCAGTGAGCATCGTGGCTGCTCAGCATTTCTGCAAATCAGCCTCCTAATGATCAGCATATTGCAAAAATATTTAATATCTAAATATTTCCCATCCTTTCCTCTCTATCCTCAAACTTCTCCCTATCCCACACCCTGCTCCCTGTAGAAGGAGCACCTTTGCCCCTCAGTCCCACATAGTCCCTTCACCTGACACCTTTGCAGGTCATGCTCTTCCCCTGGAGCGCACTGAGTGGGAGTTGTCTGACTAACTGCAGATATCCAAAAGTGGGTGTTCAGCAGCTGGGCAAGTTGCCCTGGATTCTGTTCATAGTCAGTCAATGGAGGGTGAGTCAGCAGTCAGTGGAGCTTAGGGCGTGATTTCTCACCCTAAAATAGGCCTCTGCATTTGGTCAGATGACTCACACTCTGAACTCCATTGACTGTGTTTACTTTCCCTCCAGCATCTTCAATGGGAGACAAGACAAGAAAATCAGGTGGGACACCTGTGTCAGATCCTTAAAGTGAGGTTAAATTAATCCCACCCCTTCTGTGAACGAATCCATCAACTCACTGCATATATCTCATTCACCTCCTTCTTTAAGAACTGCTTCCAGCTTGGTGTCTACAGGGAATGAATCAAGTAATAAAGGGTAGTGGAGTAGAAAGATAATGGTAGGTCACAGCAGAAAGTCAGACTGAATCGTAGGTTGGGTAAAATGGAGCAGTTTTATTGAATCCGGTGGAGTCTTCTTCCTTCATATGTGATTTTTTTTCTTAATATAAAAGTTTTTTAAAAAAAGAAGAAACAAAATCTAAGTATGACAGTGAGCTGTCAAGGCATATTCTAGTCATTACTGTTTCATTTGAATTTATGTTTCATCCTATTATCTTTCCAAATGCACTCTTACTCTCTAGATTAGGAGGCTTTCCACAGTGGTGGGCAGCTCCTGCACCTGACTCTTGCTCTGTGCTGTGTAGTGCTCCAGGACCTCACTGGTTTCTTCTCTGAGGACCAGTAGAGGACTGGTAGAATCTCTGTGGGACACACTGCAATCTCTGCCATCGTGAGGCCACACACCAAACAGCCCCCACCTCTTTTGCAATACAAACACAGCTCTACCCTCAGTTGTGTGCCCTACCTAGATCCTTGGTTCCTTCTGATTTCCATGATAATTTAGGAATTGGCAAGTTCCCCGTGGGTTAACTCTCAAACTGCTGTTTGCAAAAATCAGCAATCAATTTCCAGTCTGAATGTTTACCCTAAACAAAGCGACTTTACCTGGCGCAGCCTGGAAACGCCAAATGCAGGCGAAAAATCCTTGTCAATGCAGCTTAGCCAGGTAGGAAGCAGCACAGCAGGAAGAGCACAGTTATAAAGTAGATACATAAAAATCAGTGTGGAATACGGCAAAAGAGAGAGTAATAATAATAAATTGAATTTAATTAGTTCTCCTCTGGTCTTCATTACTGCTATCACCATCTTCTGCTATTCCAGTTCATCAAGCATAAGATGCTATTGCCACTTTCTACATATTTAAAAGACAAAGTCCACCTCTCCTCTGCCTTAAGCATTTCCTCTTAACTCCCTCATTCATTACACCATCCAGTTTAAAATGACCCTTCTGTGTTATGATACTCACCATAAAGGGAGACCAGCCTCTGCCACAATTTTCTTATCTCTCTTTCATTATGAAGAGGCATTTCCTGAAGTATTTTTGCTGTCAATGTCCTCCCTACAGCTCTGACTTTATCCTTGTGCCCCATTTGTTCTGACTCATTTCAAACATAAGCTGCAAACAGCTCATCTCTCCCCAGCTCCTCCTGTTAATTTCTCCTTTCCTCTCTTCTTATTTAGCTAAAACCGTTTTATTTAACTCTAAATCATTTCATGGGTGCAATTGGTATGAAAGGCTCTGCATATTGTACTAAGTAAAGAATTTGTCATGTCCTGCATCAGCTAATGAGCATTTTAGAGCTGATTGGTATGAGCTGCTGAGGACAGTGTTACCAAACCTCTCTTTTTATGAAGATTGAACAACATGTTTCTTTACTCCACCAGAGAAAATGCTAAAGAAACCAAACTGTCACGTTGTCTTTCCTTCCCTTGTCTCTGCATGTAGATTTGTGAGTGTATTGCACCTACTGACACACACAAATCACTGAACAATGTAAAAATCTTCCATAATGAAGCCCTGGGATCTGTCACTAGTGAAGGTTGTAGTGTCACTCAGGGACTCGTTGACAAGCTTTGAGGAAAGAGATGGATTCTGGAGAATGAAAGAGCTAACATCCATCAGCCATAATTGAGCAAATTAATAGCTTTGTGAAGTCTCTTCTTTGGTTAGCATCCCATGAAATGACAATAAATGTGGCAGAGTTTCACTTGCAGCCTCTTCTTGACTTTTCTTTTTTCATTTTTTCCCTTTTGGCTGTTGTGTACAATCTGTAATGACACCGAAAAAAAGAGGCGTCCTCTACAAAAACAGCAGCATTTTTAACATTGAAACAAAAGGGTAAAAGATGAAGACTGAAGAATGTTTATCATCCCCTCTGAAGGAGGGATAGAGGAGGGAAATTTGAAGGAGGATTTTTTGCATTTGTATACCAGTTTTGCCATAGGAAGAATCAGGCAGGAGCCAGTGATGGGATCTGGAAGCCCTGTCTTAGAATTATGGAATCATCAAGGTTGGAAAAGACCTCCAGGATCATCAACTCCAACCTTTGAATGAGCACCACCACACCCACTAAACCGTACCACAAAATTTCCTGTCCACGCATTTTTTGAACACTTCCAGGGATGGTGACTCCACTACTTTCCTGTGGAGACCATTCCAATGCTTAACCACTCTTCCAGAGAAGAAATTTTTCCTGTATATTCAACTTGAACCTTCCTTGGCACAACTTGAGGCTGTTTGCCTTTGTCCTATCACTTGGGAGAAGAGCCTGACCTCCACTTCACAAACCTCCTTTCAGGTAGTTCAGTTTTCTTCCACTTCCCCATCACTGCAGGAATTTTATGGCCCCTTTCTTCCAACGTCTCCACTATTTCCGGACATCCATGGCTATGCTGCTGCACCTGCTGTAGAAAGAAACACTGCCAAGTTTTCCATGAAGCAGGGACTTCTGGCTACCAGAGGAAGAAATCCTTGGAAATAAAGTGTGATAGCCTCCAATGGACAAAAAGAGTCTGAGAGGAGACCTTGTTGCTCCCTACAAATACCTTAAAGGAGGTTGTGGTGAAGTGGGTGTCAGTCTCTTCCCCCAAGCAACAAAGAGCAGGACAAGAGAAAATGGCCTCAAGCTGCACCAGAGGAATTTAGATCAGATATTAGGAAAAAAATTCTTCATGGAGAGGTTTGTAAAGCCCTGGAACAGTTGGCCCAGTGAAGTGGTAGAGTCACCATTCCTGGAGGTGTTCAAGAAACATGTGGATGTGGCATTTGAGGGCATGGTTTAGTGGTGAAATGGTGGTGGGACTGGTGATCTCAAAGGTCTTTTCTGGCCTTAATGATTCCATTATTCTTTGCTTATAAGAAACAGGAAGTGAGCGCTTTCCACTCCCATTAGAGTAAGAATAAAACCAGTTTCAGCCACCATAATTATGGGCAATTCTCTATATTTTGGACAATTCAATCCTCTTGTTTTGCTTATCTCTGAAATGTAAATATGGCAGTAAATTGTTGACATGGAAGCCCTTCAGACACAAGGTGTGAGGGTGCAGCTGGAGGCGAGATGAGACCATTTGGAGCAAAGCAGCAAATCCCAATCCTCATCAAACTGAGTGTTATAAGTAGGGAGAGATAAGGTCTGGATACAGATCTAGAGGCACCAATCCCTAGTGTGGCCCAGCATTCTGTCATACTCCCAGCCACAAACCTTAATCTGCTCTGGGTTTGTTTTGTTTTGTTTTGTTTTTAATAGAAATAAAGAAAGCTATTCTAAAAAAATTAAAAAAAAAAAGTCGGTTTATCTTTTTTGTCTCCTTAAAGCTTTTCCTTTAACTTCAAAATAATATTTGTTTTTCCTCCCACCCACTACTGAGTTTTTCTTTTATTCTATTTTTTTTCTTAAAGACAGCAGTATTCCAGTATTCATCTCATTTGCAGAGTAAATGCATATCATTTGCAGAGTAAAATGAGGTTGTGTGGTTTTCTTTTATTTTCCTAGTCTCTGAAATATCTCAGGTCTACCAGAGCCATTAAAAATAAAAGTAAGTGGGTCAGTCTTCTTCTAAAACATTCCTTTTTGTGGGGCTTGCCTGGATTGTTTTCAAAGACTTTCTTCTGAGTTAAAAAACCGGGGGGAAAAAAAAATCTTGATTTCTTAGTGTTTTCCCAACTGAACCAAGTATTTCTCACATGTCAGTCACATGTCACTGGGTTTGATCTGTGAACACAATACAGTTTGTTAAATTTGCTTTTCCTGGTTGTAAGGACAGATGAAACATTCACAGTCAGGGCTTCAGGGACATGCAGTCCTTTCAGGGACATGCAGGCTTTCTTTGCAATTGAGTTCCTAATTCTTCTGGGATTAGAGGATGGTTCATTCTCTGATTTTTCTAGGTGCTTTCATTTTTTGTTTTGTTTTCTCCACCTCAGATTTATTATTTATGCAGGTATTTATTTATTGATTATCTGGAGGAGAAAAAACTGTGGAAAATAAACCAGTGAAAAAGACAAAACCGTGCTTGTGTCCCCAAAGTTTGTGTGCAAAGAGGGAAAGGAGAGCTGGGTGATACTGAGTGCATACAACCAGCATTATTTATTTATTATTTAAGAATATAAATGCATCAGTTTCTATCTTGGTACGCATCAGTTTGTTCCTTCCCACATCACTTCCCACTCTGGCTGTTCCAGAGCTTCGCAACTCTTACGTTGACAGCGCTCTTCTCATTTCTAGTCTCTGTGTCTTTATGGCTGGTTTTCAAGAATTTGTCCTTGTGGCAACTTTTTCAGTGACTTTAAGTAACTTCACTCCTTCCCTGATGTTTATTCCCCTAATCTGTTTATAGAGATTGGTCATACCCTTTCTCAGCCTTTGTTCTCACTGTCTAAATGAACCATGCACTCAAAATGACACACATAATCTTCAGAGCATCTCTCATGGAATTTGAACTTGATTTTGGTAGAACAAACTCCATAGTCAAAATCTCTCAAGCCACAGACCAGATTTAAGACTTCACAGTTCTACTTTCCAGCAGCGATATTGCTCCTTTCAGGCCTTCAGAAGAAGTAGTGGCTTTTGTGGAGTTAATTGGAATACTTACTCTTGACATCAGTGCAATCAGGTCCAGTTCCTCTGTGGAAAACAGCATTAATCTGTGAAAAATTAGGAAGGTACAGGTTTGGTTTTGCAAGGTTAAACCCTAGAGCAGGATGTCATGTAGGATCTGAATCCTTCCTCCGTGCTTATGGGGCACATTAGGAGAATTTAGGACTTGGCACAGATGATAAAAGGATGTGATGGTGCAGAAGTTTATCCATTGTCGTCCTCCTCCACTGTCCTCTGCTGTCAGAACATTGACTCCAGTGTTGGGGAATTGCATTAGGAAAACTACAGCGCTAATTACTAAATTGTCTGTGTAAGGGCTGTGTCCTGTGTAAGGGCTGTGTCCTGTGAAAGGGCTGGATCACTTCTCCACTTAAGACAGGCTGAGAGAGTTGAGGTTGTTCAGCCAGAGAAAAGAAGGCTCAAGGGAGAACCTTCAGCAGCCTTTCCATATCTAAAGAAGCTCTAAGAGAGCAGGAGAGGGATCTTGCACAAGAGCCTGGAACAATAGAACAAGGGGAAATGGATTTAAACTGACCAAGGCAGCTTTGGATTAGGTTTTAGGAAGAAATTCTTTACTATGAGGCCCTGGCACAGGGTGCCCAGAGAAGCTGTGACTGTCCCATTGCTGGAAGTGTTCAAGGCCAGGTTCTATCAGCAACCTGGTCTAGTGGAAGCTATCCCTGCCCATGGCAGGGAATTGGAACTGGACATTCTTTAAGGTGCCTTCCATCCCAAACCATTCCACGATTCTATGGTTCTATGATTCTATGGTTCTCTGATCTTGGTGCTCCTTGATACCCTCATTCCATGCATTCTCCTGCCACCCTTCCCACAGGAGCACCATTGCCTGTTCTCTCGTGGGCCTCAGATTTGTGCACCTGCGGTTCAAAGACAAAGTGATGTTTACATTTAATTTGTTGCAGCATCCTCAAGGAAGATGAATTCTGGGCCATTCTGGCCTTCCAAATTTGACAAACATTACACTTCTGTACTCTCTGTAATCTGGGGCTAAGCTGCAGGCCGTCATTTCTGTGAAACCTGAGAAGTTTTCTCTCTGCTCTCAGCTTCCCTGACAGCTTGCTTTTGGCAAAGTTAGAGTGCATGAAAAAGAAAAAGATCTGCCAATTATATCCTCACTGTCTGCTGCTCAGGGGGCAAACATGTCTTATGCATTATGATTCAGAAACCTGCTTGCACATGTTTTTTTTACCAGCTTCTGAATTCTCTTTATTGATCTGTCAGTTAAAGGAAAACCAGCAAAGATCTGAATGAAGATTATGGTCAAATGCACATAGTGTTTGGGTGGTACTTCGGGGTAAGAGCTTCCTCCCACCAAAGGACCATGAAACTTCCTAGCAGACTCATGAGGAAAAACTAATCAGTAATATTGGTGACTAAAAGTGGTCTGTAGTCCAAAATTGGTTTTTACTTATATATAGCTTGTTCTTGACTCAGAATTAAAATAAAAATCCAGTTTCATTTGACTTAAATTCATTGTTTGTTTTTGGCGTCCAAAAATAACATGCTGAATCCATAATGTCCACAGGATTCAAGGAAGGTGACATCCCTCCTAGAAGCTCCTAAGTCAACATGACCTTTCCGTGATATCAGAGGCTCTCAGAACACTTTTCTGTGTCTCTTTTTCTGGCCTGCTCTAGGAAGCATCCCCTCCACATCTCTCTGTACAGAGCAGACAAATTCAATCAATCACCTTGAATTTCACCAGTGTCTCTGTGGGAAGGGACCAGTTGCTTCTGGTCTAGGGATGAACCCAACAGTGTGGTCAAAGGGAGGACTGAAACATGGGGGGGTGAGCCCTAAAATGATGGTTGCTACACTTCCAGGAGATGCTGACACTACTGAAAGAACAGCAGAGCCGTATTTTGTCACACTTCCAGTCGTCTTTTCCTTAGCAGATTTCCTACGTCAGGTTGGAAGCAGTCATCTGCCACGAGAGCTGTATAAATGGCAGAGAAATTCCCCATTAGCTATTTTTGGGAAAAATAAATTCTCTCTGTATTCAAGAAGCTCTGAGCTTGCTAAGCTCCCTACCTTTTAACTGCAAATTACTCTAAATATTTTTCCCTTATCATCAATACAGCACAGGGAAGCAAATCCTGTTTGAGCCTGAACTGGGCTATTTTCAAGCCAGTTGAAGCCAGGTGTTTTATTGCTTTATTTTTACCTATGCAAAAGCCAGACTCTCTTGAAAGCCATGGAAGTCCTTCTTTGATGCCCAAAGTGGTGTAAACCCAACCATCTGGTGAGGATTTATGACATCTACTGTATCCATGGGAAGGGGTGGATGCTGGCACGCCTGCCAGATGCTCTGTTGCTGGTGACCTAAATCAAAAACAAAGATCCATGAAGGTGAACACAGTGAGTCAGGGTCTGGAGCAAGAGGTTTTGGGTCCAAACATGAGCAATTTGTAAGGTATGAGGCAAAAAACATGATTGAAAAGTTCTGTGTGTTCAATGGGCCTGATGTTAACATTCAGTTTGTTCAACCTGGAACAAATTTTGAAGTCATCGAATCATCAAATGATTTGAGTTGAAAGGGACCTTAAACATAATTCAGTTCTAACCCCTGCCATGGGCAGGGACACCTTCCACTAGACCAGGTTGCTCAGAGCTCCATCCAACCCAGCCTTGAACACTTCCAGGGATGGCACGTCTACAACCTCACTGGGCAAGAATTGCTTCCCACAGGGATGCATTTCTTGGGGAATGGTTGTGATAAAGCAAAAGATCAGGAATTGCTGTTGCCAGGTCCATCAGGCAGGCCTTGGTGTGGTACAAGACCCAAAATGACTTGCCTTCAATCTGCTGTTGTAATTTCCATCAAAACTCTGCTTCTGACTCAACACACTGTACTTAACACAATTTATGACAATATTTCTCCCTCAATAGCTTTTTGTAGAGTGTGTGCAACCTATTCTGCAGACTGCTGGTTTTCTTACTTAGCATCTGTTTTATGGGCTGCATTTTAAATTCCTTTAAGTGCAGGCAGTTGAGGAACAAGTTTCTGAGAGAGAGAGAGGGAGAGAGAGATATCACTAGTCAATCCCAATTCCCTGATGCAGTGTCTGTGTGTTCTTTATAGGCCAGTACCTTCTCCCCCAGAGACTGCGACACTTCATGACCAGACAGAACAATTCCAGTCTATGTAAATCACTTACACTTATAATGTACTGTGAGATTTTTCCATATAGAAGATGGAGTGTTGGTATTGATATGACAGTAGCTTTTAGCTGAGATCACAGACCTCTCAGACAAGGAATTACCCAAATCCAGAGGGAGAATTTGTACCTACTTCAGAAATACTGCCTTGTAAACAGCTGTATGAGATAAAGGATGGAGGAATAAACAAACGCAACTGCAGAAGTTACATCTACATTGTCAAATAACACCCCCATCCTGGTTCCTTGATCATTTACATTGTATAAATATTAATTCTCTGCCTTTTTTTTCCTCTTTTTCATTGAGTGAACCAACTAGTCTACTCCAAAGTGAAGTCTGGATGACTGTGGGATGAATTTCCTTTGTGCAAATAGAAACACACTATCTTTAGCTTCTGGCACCATCCAGAGCCCTCCAACACTCCACTAGACATGCACTGTCAGCCTCCAATGTCAAGACATATAATCCATTCTCATAAAATCATGCTATAAAAACCAACTCTAGTGGCAGCAGCAAATTTTCATGTTTCAGGCTGCCTTGACATGGAAAAAAGCCAAAAAACCTACACAAAACCACTTGATAATTATATTAAAACTTTGTAATTATTTCCCACTGGGATCAGCACTGTTGAGGCCACACCTCAAATCCTGGGTTCAGTTTTGGGACCCTCAACAAGAAAAATATTGATGTGTTAGAGTGTGTCCAGAGAAGGGAACAGAGCTGGGAAAGGGTCTGGAGCACCAGGAGTGGCTGAAGGAGTTGGGGAAGCTCAGCCTGGAGAAAAGGAGACTCAGGGAGAATCCTATTGCTCTCTACAACTACCTGAAAGAAGGTTGTAGCCAGGTGGGGGTTGGGCTCTTTTTCCAGGTAGCAAGTGATAGGACAAGAAAACATGGTCTCAAGTTGCACAATGAGAGGTTTAGATTGGATATTAGGAAAAATATCTTCACCAAAAGCATTGTCAGTCATTGGAACAGGCTGCCCAGGGAAGTGGTGGAGTCATCATGCCTAGAAATGTTGGATGCAGATGTGGTGCTTAGGAACATGGTTTAGTGGTGGAGTTGGCAGTGTTGGGTTAGTGGTTGGGCCTGATGATCCTAGAGGTCTTTTCCAACCTTAATGGTTCTATGATTCCATATCTTAGAGCTAAAGAGGCACCACACTATGAGCCATGGACCAGGCTGATCCATTGCAGAGGAGCCAATCCAGGATGAGGCAGATAAACCTACTCTGCACTGTGTAGTCAAAATCCCATCTCAGTCATCTTTTTGGTGCAAACATAAACATGAGGTAGTCCAGGGGCAGAAAAGTTTGTTAAGATCCCAGTGTCTTTCTTCCAGTTCCAGCTTTTTTGCCACTGAGCCCAGCTTGGGGAAAGGGGGTTGAAGGGAAGATGTAAGTCTGATACCCTCCCAAGGGGTGACCACAACATGTTCAGAGCATGTTGAACAGCTGAGGTGACAGGAGCAGCGGGAACATAAAAAAAAATGGAACAAAGAGCAGTCTGTCACAAAGATTTGGTTATGCTTTTCCACATCACATATAATCTCCCAGCCCCACTTTATTATTCTGTGTGTTTTTCAGGTAAAGCATTCACTTCTGATGGGATGGTCTTCTGCAAGCCTAGGAGTTACTTAAAACCCCCCAAATCCTTTGTGATGCACCTGCTTTTCCTATTGCTCTGTATGCAGCTTACTGTAGATCTTGGCTGAAGACATTGAAGGTTTTAGGGGTGTTCTGGGGTGGGATGGTCTGTAGTGGGTGAGGTCTTTCCTTAAATTCTTGAAATACTGTAAAAGGCTGCACCAGGAAGAAGATAAAACTCAGATGGATGGCCTAGGAAGACAGCTTTTTTCTGATATTTATGGAAGCCTAGTACAAAATCTGGGACATCATGTGGCCAGAAGTCGAGTTAATTGTGTGCCTCATGATGCTGTATTATTATTTGTAATAAAACTTTGTTTATATGTATGTGAAACATGTGGCCATATACATTAGATAGATGCTTCTCTTCATTGCTCTTAATTTCATTTCATTAATTTCATTTGGCTTTTCTTACAAGAAGGAGTCACACTTTTAAAACAACTTCCATCTGTCTCACCTGCTTATTTAAGAAGCAGAGAGATGAGGTTTTCAAACCTTCACAAAACAAAAGCATAAGCTGTAATTTAGGAAATCTACTTAGTAATCTATGACACAAAATGCTCATCTCTCCTTTTCTGCCTCTTGTCCTCTTCTCACAGTGCTGTGCTGTCTTATCTCTCCCTGCTTCCCTTCCCCCTATCCTTTCCGTCTCTCTCTTTTTCCTTATCCCAGTCACAATTCTGCTGTGCTGCTGCCAGAAATGAAACAGCTTGTCCTCTCCTCTCCTCTCCTCTCCTCTCCTNCCTTCTACCTACTGTATTTTATTTCATGGCACTTCATTACATTTCAATTTTGAGGCAGGACAGTGAAACTTGAACACAATATTCCAGGTGAGGGCATCTCATTAAATGATATAACAGTGCCACTTTCACTGTTATTCTCAGTTCCATGGTCCCTGGACAATAGGATTTTCTTTTCTTTTGCAACTGCCATTGTGGATGTGGCAGATATATTCATGGGAATATCCATATTTGGACTCTGAATGGAAGAATTGAGTATCACCGAGGTTACTGCAGGCAGCTCGGAGATGTGGTTCAGCAGGCAAATTCTTCGCTTTTATTTTCCACAGTGACATTGGTAGAACATCTGCCTGGCTTTATAGAAATCTTAGGATGAATTGCTTGTTTGTTTTGTTTTTTTGTTGTAGAGGAGTTGAAGGTCTAGGGAAGAAAGTTTCCTCATTGCTACAAAAATAATTTAGATATGAGTTCAGGTCAGTTCTTGGCATAGAAAAGTATTGAACAAGATGCTTTGCCTCAGTGTGCACTTATTCTCCATCAATAAAACAGCCTTTTCTAACATACCTTCTTATTCACTGGGATGGAAGCTCTCTTGAGATTGAAAGAGGTGTTCCTTGAACACTAACCAGTTTTCTTGAGCCTCTCCTTTTCCCACAAGACTCTTCCCAGCATATCCTTGACATTTTCACTCCTCAGTGCCTTTGGTAGAATGCTGTAGGATGTACAGTGTGGATGTGATGTGAGTGCAGTGGAGGCATCTTGGGGTCCAGCAGTGTGAGCATGGACAGGACATTATCGAGGGACTTTCTCTGAGACTGGTCTCAGAAGCAACTCCTCTGTGAGCAAAGGTATGTTAATCTCTTCTTTTGGGTTAGGAAAGTAAGAGACAGGAACTGGTTACACAGTCAAGTCTAAATTAATCTTAATAAACTCCTAATGCCTGCCAATGGGCAAAGGATGTTTTTAAGAAAGATCAGGAGGAACTGAACTCTGCTCAGCAAGGCAGAAGGCAGCATGGGCTGCTTCAAACGAAGTTCAGGTCTCCAAGAAACTGGAATGCTGTGGTCCAGTGAAAGCAGAGATGAAAATCTGGACATTCCGGGGCAGAAAAGTCTAGAATAGCTGTATGCATAAGCCTGTATTCACACTGTATTCAAGCCGATTTTATCAATATGTAAAGGCAAATTTCTGCCAGATGTACATCTGGCAGGGAGATCAAGTCTCCTCAGAGGACCTTTATTTACTCCTTGCAAGTGACACAGGGAATCACTGTAGCACTATGTCAATATGGATATTTCCATACTTAAACTCTTCAGCTCTTCAACTATTTTCCCTCATGAAGCCTCCTCTATACTTTCCCTCTTACTGTGTGTTAAACCTGTTCCCATAGCAGTTCTGTAGTTCCAGCATGTTTTATCTCAGTTAATATGTGCAGTCAAATCTTAAGCACAGGCAATCAATTCTGTCTTCACAGAGCTTTCCTGGCTATTTCAAGAATGTTGAGAACAAATTTTATAGGAAAAGATTTCTTTCATCTCTCCTATTCCTTGTCACATATGTTAGGCTAATTTTTTTGTATTGTGTTGATCAAAACTCAGTGATGCAAAAATATAGTGGACTTGGGCTTCCCCAACAAAGTTAGAGCAGCGAGTTTCCTGTTTTCACATCTTAGTAGATTTAAGAATGCTTGTATTACAAAAATATCATAGAATCACAGAATGATTTGGATTGAAAAGGACCTCAAAGATCATCGAGTTCCAAGCCCCTGCCTTGAGACAGGAATCAACAGTGTTCTTTTGGCTCTGTGAATGGAGGGGAAGTTTTGAATGGGACAGCTTTTACGTTTCCACATTCTACTGTAAATCAGAACAATGAGAGAAAATATTTATCCATAAGTGTAGAGATTCTGTTTATCCATGGGAAATACCCGTGTGCAAGTGCCAGCATCTCATACACCTTTTCCCTTCATTCACCAAAGATACACTTGTTAAGCCTATAATATCCACAGGGAAGAATATGTGGTTTGCTGATCTGATACTGCAACTTGGAACTGTTCTGATTGACTCTCTCAGTCCCAATGGCAAGAATTTATATCCTACTCTGTGGGATAAGGCTGGGATAAGTTGAGCACAGAGGGTGACAGTGATTGGGGTGACATCAGACTGGTGACCTGTCACTGGTGGGGTTCCACAGGACTCCATCTTGGACCCTGTGCTCTTCAACATCTTCATAAATGACTTGGACGCAGGACTGGAAGGGATGTTGAGCAAGTTTGCAGATGACACAAAACTGGGAGGAGCTGTTGAATCCTTGGAAGGCAGGAGGCCCTGCAGAGAGACCTTGACAGATCAGAGGGCTGGGAATCACTGACCAGAGGAAGTTCAACAGGGGGAAGTGCCGGATTCTGCATCTGGGATGGGGAAACTCTGGATGTACGGACAGAGTGGGGAATGAGATACTGGAAACAGTGCCAGGAAAGGGCTCTGGGGATCCTGGTCCATGGCCAGATGGACATGAGTCAGCAGTGCCTTGGAGTCAGGAGGGACATCTCCTGTCCTGGGGGGCATCAGGCACAGCATCACCAGTCAGGTGAGGGAGTGGATTCTCCCACTCTGCTCTGCACTGGGGCAGCCTCACCTTGAGTCCTGTGTGCAGTTTGGGGCACCATGGTATAAGAAAAATACAAAGCTATTGGAGAGTGTCCAAGGGAGGCAACAAAGATGGTGAAGGGCCTTGAGGGGAAGCGTGTGAGGAGCAACTGAGGGCACTTGGTGTGTTCAGCTGGAGAAGAGGAGACTGAAGGGGGATCTCATTGCAGTTACAGCTTCCTCGGGAAGGGAAGAGGAGGGGCAGACACTGATCTCTGCTCTGAGGTGACTAGTGACAGGATCCAAGGGAACGGCATGAAGTTGTGTCAGGGGAGGTTTAGGTTGGGTATTAGAAAAAGATTCTCCACCCAGAGGGTAGTTGGGCACCAAACAGTCTGCCCAGGGCAGCAGTCACAGCACCAAGGCTGACAGAGCTCAAGGAACATTTGGATGGTACTCTCAGGCACAGGGTGTGACCCTGGGCTAAGGGTTGGACTCGAAAA
This sequence comes from Scytalopus superciliaris, assembly GCA_013400415.1. Taxonomy (NCBI): domain Eukaryota; kingdom Metazoa; phylum Chordata; class Aves; order Passeriformes; family Rhinocryptidae; genus Scytalopus; species Scytalopus superciliaris. Next base: position 18,293 of record VXBX01008304.1, read on the forward strand.
TCCTTGTGGGCCTCTTCCAATTCTGTGATTCTGTGACTCTGTGATTTAAGTTCCCTCTTTCCATGGACAGGGCAGTCAGATTAAATAAGGGAAAAGAAATGTATTTGGCCAGCAGCCTGAGTTACACACAATTAGAGGCAATGTCAAATGTTTACCTCAGAGCTCCCCAGCAGTCCTTGGCCTCTGATCTCCATTCATCTGCTCCTGTTATTCCACTTCTTCCCCGTTTCTGATTCCTCCCTACCTTTACACCTCCTTTTGTCCCAGTTGTGTAAAAGTGGAGGTTATCTGATTATATATTTGCCAAGTAAAGCTAATTTTAGAGTAGTGTGGGCTATCGGGTACAAGCTAAGCATGTGAGAATGCAGCAAATGGAGTGTATAAGGCAGGAGAAAAGTGATACAGCATCATCCTGTTTATTCAGTTCATGCTGAAATTGCCATCTTTAGCTCCCATTGGAAGTTCCTGGTTAATACAGGAAAAGGAAAACTAGAAAGAAAGAGGTTCTTAAACCTTAGGTTGCTTCACTCACTGATTTCTTGCGTTGATCTCCATTCAGCTCTGAAAAAAAGTGATTTTTCTAACTTTTTAGAGATCTTGTTTTAATACTCAAATACCTCAGCCCAGACCCTTAATTTTTACAAGATATAAAAGTTGTTTTATACCCAACTGCTTACACATTTAAGCCTCTGAATCCCTCAGCTGGTTTTAATGCCACTCTGACAATGAAAAGGGCTAATTCAAGATCTATTCTTACATTTATAGCATCATAAAGAATGTTCAGAGTAAAGAGTTCATTTGCATACATCATAAAATAAACAAAATAATTTGCATAAAAGTCTGTGCATGTAGCAGTGCTTTGACTGAACGAGGAATCTTGGGAAATATGTTTGTATGATGAGAAAGATATGGGGTAGAAGGAGATGACTTAACAAACGTAGGAAGGCGTTCAAGGAATGGGATGATCTGCTTCTTTATGTTGCTAAATCTTGGATATTTACAGTTTTGAGACACACATGAGCTATAAAGATCCCTGGGAACCCCTAGAGAGGTGCTGGGTGATGTGTGGCAGCTTCAGGAATTCTCTGGGTTGAGAGTGGTTTTCCCAGTCAGGTCTAGGATTATACTGGTCTAGCCAAAGCTGGAGAGAAATCCCAGTGATTGATTATGAATGTTTATCATACACCATTTCTCAACTGTGTCAGCATCCCAGGTTTTTCTGTGGTGTGATTCCGTGTTGCTGAAGTCAGGAGCCTGCACTGGAACTACATTGATTTATTCTGCAACATGAGGGTCTAGGATGGTGTCATGATGTGGTGTCAGTTCAGGTTTTCCTGGAATTTCACATAGAGAAAGTGGAAAACAACCCTGAAAGCCTCCACTGAAAGTGTTCATCTTAGCCATGGTTGCACCATTTTTAATGCCATATCTTTTTATTATTATTATTATTGTTATTATTATTATTTCTGAAAATTATTTTGCTTTCTGTTTTGATTACTTCTGTTGACAAGTGTTGTCCTCCATGGTGCTCTGCTTGAAGCAAATTTGAAGCCAGAGGAGCACAAATTCAAGAGGTACTAAGAAAATCCATCTTCTTACAGCTTTTAAAACTGCTTGGCCACTTTACTGCTTTGGAGCTTTGAATATACCATTCCAGACCTTCCCAGTTCCCCGAGTTTTTCAGATAGAGTTGAGATTTATCATAGAATCATAAAATCGCAGAACAGATTGTGTTGGAAGGAACCTTAAAGATCATCTAATCCAAACGCCCTGCCATGGGCAGAGACACCTTCCATTAGACCACTTGCTCTAAGCTCCATCCAACCTGGCCTTGAACAATTCCAGGGATGGAGCATCCCCGGCTTCTCTGGGCACTTCCAATGCCTCACTATCCACACAGGAAAGAATTTCTTCCTCATATCCCATCTAATTTCCTAATTTCCAATATCCAATCTGATTTCCATGACTGTCCCCCCTAAAATGAGGATTGTCAGAGACTGTGCTGCACTCAGAAACAGCCTAAAAGGTGCTGTGCAAATAGTACAGAAATTAAGGTCTTGAGAGTTAAGTGAAGTAGCCTAAAGAGTTATGTGACAGGTTGTGGCTGTCCTGTGGTCTCCTCTCATCCAGCTAATGAGTGTAAACCAAAATTGCTGTTGGGATGGAAGAGCCTCAGGAAATGTTTGAGTCCTATGCTTGAGTAGTTATGTCTCAGACCAGGGTGATTAGCTGGTGCTGTGGGGAAAATCACTCAACATACATCAGGGCTTCACAGCCTTCTTTGATCCTGCCCTAATGGAAAGGTTAATGGATCCAGGAATTGCTGGAGCACATTTACCCATTGAACCTACTGACAAGGCAGCCCACGAGGAATGCAGGTCTAGTGTCTGTCTGTCCACCAGACAACAGCAAGAGTCTCCCTGTGGGATCAAGGGAGGGGAAAATGCTGCCTGCATCATCATTAGCTGAAAATTTTTCACCTGCATTTCACAGGCTTAATTAATAATAAAGTCTGTGATTGCCTCGTCATATTTCAGTAGTTTCAGAAGCCTCTGTGTTATAAGAAATCCCACAGAAAGCAATTTGCAAGATTTCAAGTTTCTACTTGTCTTGGCCCAAAATCTTCCTCCTTCCCATCCATTGCCTCACAATTTAAATGACAAGAAATGTGCCACATTTCACAGCCTGGGGTCATGCAATGGCAGCTCCACACAGACAGACACAGACACACAGACACAGACACAGGAACAGCTGCATTTCAACAGAGAAGTAAAAAATACATGGCTTCACATTCAATTTTAACCCATTAGTATAAACCAGCTTGATGTTGCCTGAAACAGCTGGGAATGGCATCTTTTGAGACTGAGAAACATTGAGAAATGATGGGATGTTCTCACCTGCCTCTGCTCCCCACCATCAAACAGTTTTGGGTTCCAGGAACCCCCAACAGACCAGATCCAAGCTCTGGATCTTAGAGTTCATTGCCTGACCTGTGGTTTTTCCTTGCTTTCAGCACCTGATGGTGCTGCGAAGAGTAATCTCCACAAAGAAAGTGGACAAATCCAAAAAGGATGATGGCAGGAGAGGCTGCAAAGAGCAGGTTGTTTTTGTAGACTCTGTGAATTTGTAAGGCTTGTGAAGAATTTCAAGCCATGCTAAGCAAGTTCACAGACCCATAAGACTGTTCAAGTTGGAAAATACTTCTAAGATCCTCAAGCCCAACTGTCAATCCAACATCACCACCATGTTCACCACTGAACCATGTCTTCAAGTGCCACATCCACATGTTTTTTGAACATTTGCAAGGATGATGACTCTACCACTTCACTGGGTAGTCTGTTCCAGACCTTCACAAACCTTTCAATGATTTTTTTTTTCCTGATATCTAATATAAACCTCCCCTGATGCAACTTGAGGCCTTTTCCTCTCATCCTGCCACTTGTCACCTGGGAGAAGGCTGAGTTTTCTCTCTGGTCCATACCACATTCTTTTACACAGGACATAAATTTTGTGCCTAGAAGTTGAAATGTTGCAGGCTTTTAGGATTTCTTTTGGCCACGAGTGGTATCTTTTCAGCTTTGAAACAGAATGCCCTGTGGCTGCTCCCTGGCACTGTAGTACAATGTACAGGACAGCCAGTTTGGGTGTGATGCTGGTGACACCAGGTAGTAATTTATCCCGTATTACACAGCAGGGCAGGAGCAGCTAATGAAGTGCTACCTGAGTAAATAGTCATTTGTGCAGCTCCGATTAAACCTTTGGAAGCATTTCCAGTGGAGCATAGAACGCTAATGAATCCCATTATTACAAATTGCCAAGCAGAGCCAAGTGCACGGGAAGACCTTGCCAGTCATCCCTGGGCAGCCACAAATCTTGCAGCTGTAACTTAGAGTGGACAGAGCTCACACCATGAAGAGAAAGGATTCCTTGGAATGAGCTCTGCTCAGACGCAGCATCGCTCTCTCCTCTGCTATCTGCCTGTCATGCTGAATATTTGCAGCCTTCAGCCTTCCTCTCTTTCTTCCCAACCTCACTTTTAATTTTTTTTTCTACTTTTTTTTTTTTTAATCATTATTTCTTTTTAATGTTTCTTTATTTCTCTTTCTGAGCAACCTGGTCTAGTGAAAGGTGGTCCTGCCCATGGCAGGGGGTTAGAATGAGATGATCTTTAAGGTCGCTTCCAAACCAAACCCTTCCAAATTCTATGATTTTATGATGTCTATTTTTAAAATTTTTCTCCCCCATCTCTGCTTATCCTTAATTATAAGAATATCCAGAGTAATAGAGATCATTCTTTGTCCAGCTCTCCTGGCTTTTTTCCTAGAGATAATGCAGAAACAATCAAGGCAAATAAGATCAGCCTGTGAGGTTTCTATCACTTTTTTTTGCTCTTCTTCACCTTATTAATATTGCAGCTGTCTCACTCTATAATCTCATGCATTAGCTTCAGCCAGGCACACAGCTCGGTGTTGATTCGTTTATTTTAATCAAAGTTTCGTCTCCTGATATTTTTCCCTGTCCAGGCTGGAACAGAGAAAATGAAATTTCAACAGAAAATGCACACACAAATCGTTAATATTTGACCTCTGAAAAGAACTCATTTATTAAACATTTTTTCATCCCTTCAGGGTATTCAGAGACATAGTTTCTTTGTGTGTTTTTGGCAGTAATACTGGAGCATTTCCCTTGGGCTTCTCTAAGTGATCTCAAGTGTACACTAATAACCCTTTGCCTTTGGCTTTCATGAGTATAACACACACTTAGTCACAGGATCCCTTTGGGTGATGTGGGGGGTTTAGGTGTGGGGTTTTTTTTAGTCTTTTTGCCTTGGTTGGTTTTTTTTAACTGTTGGATTTTTCTAAGGTTTTGCTGTTGGTTTGGTTTGGGCTTTTTTTTGTAGAGCTTAGCAGGAGACAGTTTATTATGTTTCAGTATGAAGTATAGGAGCCTTATGCTGCAGCTCTGGAGTTTTAACAGATGGAGAGTATTAAACCTTCATATATACATATATATATATATTTCAGACTGTAAAAGGATTGATTGCCACAGAGCAAGACTCTAAATACTGGTTGTTGGTTTTCCTCATCCTGAAACACGTTTCCCTCCTGATGGTAAATGGCTCCAGAAAGACTCTGACAAACTGATCATCTCCTCATCTCATTCCGGGTGACGGACGACAATTTAGAGATTGAAGGGCCTGGAAGTACATGTTAAGGAAAATTAAAAATCCAATCAAAACAACATAATAAAAGCAGGAAGCAGAATTGAAATTGCTACGCTGAGCACTAAATCTTTATTGGGAGTGTTTCAACAAGCTGTTTGTCAAAGTCTAACAGAAGAAAACTCCACTCCTGGGTGGAAAATGGGGTCTTTCTGAAGAAGGAGGATGTCAAATTATGTTGTGAAGTGGGATCACATGGCCAAATTGAAGAGTTTGTGAATCAGTGGGAATTTAAAAATGTTAGAATTGGTAATTTCCTCAGCTTGGAGGTGGAGCATTAACTGTGGAGTGGTCTCTGATGCTCACAGCCGCGTAGCATGTGCGGCATTTCTAGTCCCCAGGTGTTAGATGACATCAAAAAACTTTTTGTGTTGGAGTAGGGAAAAATCTGGTGCTGTGGAGAATGGCTGGCTAGTTTGGTCCGAGAATCATAGGATCATAGAGTCTTAGAATAATCTGAGTTGGAAGGGACCCACAAAAATCATTCAAGTCTGACTCCTGGCACTGCACTGGACAAGGCCATGAATCCTACCATGTTCCTAAAATCATTGTTCAAACACTCCTTGAGCGCCATCAGGCTTGGGGCCGTGACCATTTCCCTGGGGAGCCTCTACCAGTGCCTGACCACCCTATAGGTGAAAAACCTTTTCCTAATATCCAAACTAAACCTCTCCTGACACATCTTCATGCCATTAGGTCCTGTCATTGCTAATCAGAGAGAAGAGATCAGTTCTCGCCCTCTACTGCTCCTTGTGAGGAAGCTGCAGACTGTGATGAGGTGTCCCTTCAGTCTTCTCTTCTCCAGGCTGAACAAACCAAGTGCCCTCAACTGCTACTCATATGGCTTCCACTCAAGACCCTCCTTTGAACACCCTCTAAGAGTTTAATTATATCTTTCTTATTTTGTGATGCCCAAAAATATACACAGTGCTCAAGGCTAGGCTGCACCAGCACAGAGCAGAGCAGGACAGTCACCAGTATCCTGGTATGGATTTATATCCTCTTCTCTGTTCCTCTCAAAAGTTATTTGCTTTTACTATATGGAGTATCTGGGCAACCTGTAGATAGAATCAGACCCAAGGAATCTTCATAGACAAATGAAAGGAGCCACCTTCCCACTTTGTGCTGCTTCCCAGATACAACCCCAAGCTCAGCCCAGTTTTCGTGCAAGACCAACACTTTGCTTGCACTGCATGAGTTAGGAGGCATTTCCTGGGGACCAGAGTCAGTGTCTTTTCCATTTCAGAGCTGCCCAGCCCCACTTGTGTCCTGTCTTTAAGGGGTACAGATCTGTCTGCAGCACTAAGACGGTGAAGTAGGAATTAGCAAAGATTTCTAAATTTTCTTTGTTAAACTCTCATTGTATCTCACCAGCCCACTCTTTCCCTCCACCCCATCCCTCAACAGCCAGTTCTTTCTAGAGATCTATTAATATCCTCTGATTTACCTACATACAAAGGATGTTACTTTCTGATTCCCACTGGGCATATGGAACAGATGTCTCTTTTCAAGGGCTTTATCAGCAATTACAAATAATGCAGTGTAAATAAGTTTTCCAAGACCTTCAATTATGCTCGTTATCTTGAAGCTGATGAGAGATGGGATCAAATTCAAATCCATCAGTCTATAAATTTGGGGATGAAGAGGCTTCCTTAGGTCTACAGCTTTAACAACTGAATGTGAAGGCAGTATGACAAGGCACTGAAAATATTTGAGGCAAAGCTCCTCAGGATTTTACTGGGAGCTTTGCCTGAACTAGGATCATGAGTTAAGCTCTCATATTTTTTACTCCAGACATTACACAACTTACTCTTGCTTGTACCTTTAAGGGGGCTGCTATTTTAGACCCAAAGGGGAGTAAAGTCTTCAAGGAACACCCTTTTCATGGGAAATCACAGGATAACACAAATGTTAAGGTTCTGCTTCTGGGGACAGAAGGTGTTTTTAGCTGTTGGGTACTCAGGTATTTTTAGTTTCACGTGTAGCAGGTGCTTTAGATAAGAGTACACCTGGAGACTGCAAGTTGCTTTAGATAAGAGTACACCTGGAGACTGCAAGTCAAGTGTCTCATTAGAGTTTTGGGGAAAAATCACAACAAACCAACGAACAGACACAAACACATCCCCCTCAGCAAAACAGAAGGCAGCAGCCTTGTCTGTTTTAGCAGCACCACTTCGATTCATCGGGACCATTTTTGCAAGGTGATGCCTGCAATGCCATTTCTTCCTTCTACTCCCCACAGGGAAATCTAAAAATCATGTCATTTATAGCCATGTTCACACACACGTTTGTCTTCTGCCATGGATTATTTTGCTTTAAAGATTAGAAGCAGCACAAAAGAGCAGTGTGCTCTGTGTCTGGTTATTAATAAGAGCAGGGGAGTAGAAGGGGCTGATGGGCTGAGAAATACTTTGTCATCCCTCACAATTTCACATCTTCAAGGAGAACGTGTCTCCTGGTCGAGCCCAAATGTATCTCAGAGATGCTCAGTGTAACTGACAAGTATTTAATATGCTGATTTTCTGTTGTTGGATCTTTGCTGAAGCTACAGAGGAGATGAGACAGGATTAAATACATACCAGAGAGATAAAAAAGGTATGTCTGGTGCAGGAATGCTCAGCAGCCTTTGAAGTCTGTGGGAGGTATGACTGTTTCCTCCAGCTCAGAATTTGTATCAGATTATTGAATTCTTTCTAGAACTGTATATTAACAGACTTTTTTATAATGGTGCAGCTTTAAGCCAGTAAGTCAATGAGCAATCTGTAACAGAACTACTGTGTTATACTTCTGCTCTCTGTGTCAAGATCAATAACAGATCACCAACTCCACTGCTCAGTGTAAAGGAAAAGCATATTTCTCCCAAAAAACTATCTGTCTATCATGGGAAAATTTTTCCCCCCCTCCCTTGATATATATATTTAGAATAGATATATAGATTCTATTTTAGTAAAATTAAGTCTCTCCGTACATCTGTAATAGATAAAAAAGTGAACAAAGGGTTGTTAATTCAGGAGGATATTCTGTAACAACATCCAAGAATGAGAGGCATCCTGGAAAATTCCAAAATGTGTTTTTAAATATCATCATCCAGCACGAGGTGCCCAAATTGACTCTAGAAGTACATTGTTGTTATTAGGAGTTGCTATAATAAGCAGAATCAACCAGCAGCTATTTCCTAATGGGGTTTTATAATTGCTTGTTGGATATTTCCGGGTTTTGGCTCAGAGCCTTTTATTCTTGTTGCTAACAGAAAAAAAAAAAGTGTAATAACCAGTAGCTGCAGCCTACTGTGGAGGACACCATCCAAGTTAGGAGAATATGTAATGAGCAGCTTTGATTCACATTCTCTTACTCTTTAGAAAATAATTCTAGTCTTTAAAAGGCTCCATGCACCACTTAACTCAGTAATTGGCAAGAGGGGATGGAAATACAACATTCTGCAAGCAAAGTTGCACATTTCAGATTACTCTGTGAGGAGAGCAGGCACTTTTTGTCATTTATTCATAACTTCTTTCCAGGACTCAGTAACCATTTGATATGAGGCTGTTGGTCGAATCTTACTCTGCCTTGCATGGAAGGACATGCCTTCGTGGTCTCCAGAGTGTGTTACAGGCACAGGCCCCTGGGGCTTTTCCACACTGTGTTGTAAAAGTTAGAATGAGCAGGAATTTAATGATTTCAGGACAGGGTAACACAGGCACTAAAAGGAAGACATGGAGCTTCTGAAGTGGGTCCAGCAGAAGGTGACAAAGATGATGAAGGGACTGGAGCATCTCACTTAGGAGGAAAGGCTGAGAGAGCTGGGGCTGTTCAGCCTCAGGAAGAGACACTGAGGGGGGACTCCCCCATGTCTGTCAGTGCCTGCAGCTAGGGGGCAGAGGATGGACCAGGCTCTGCTTGGGGGGCCCAGCAATGGGGCAAGAGGAACAGGCAGGAACTGATGCCCAGGAAGTTCCACCTGAACATGTGGAAGAACTCCGTTACTGTGAAGTGACCCAGCACTAGAACAAATTGCCCAGAGAGGGTGTGGAACTTCCCTCACTGGAGATATTCTAGAACTGGACACAATCCTGTGCCGTGTCCTGTGGGAAGGACCTGCTTGAGCAGGGGGATTGGACCAGATGACCCTCTGTGGTCCCTTCCAACCTGACCCATTCTGTGAGTCTGTGAAGTGTGGGAATGAACACAGGGCAATGAACACAAGAGATCCATCCAAAGAAGTGAAAGCACTTCAATGTAGAGAAACATAAATCCAAACATCTGATTAAAAGGAAAAGGCAGAGGGAGAGAAAAAGAAGAGGGGAGAAGAGAGGAGAAAAGAAGAGAGGAGAGAAGAAGAGAGGAGGGGAAAGGAGGAGAGAGGAGATGGCAGGGCAGGACAGGCAAGGAAAAGGAAAAGGAAAAGGAAAAGGAAAAGNCACATTACTTCTGATTGGTTTCTGCTTTTCCAGCAAGGGGAAAATTTGCGGAAAATCATCTGACCTTAGATGTGGTGTTGTGTCTGCCCATCTCAACGCGGTGTTTTCAGTAAAACTTAGAGGTATTGGAAGCCAAACCACTGCAGCACTGACAGTCTCTCTCAATTTCCTTAATCTTCCATAGCCACCTAGGAGTTTGTGCCCCAACAAGAGTATTTTTAAGGTACAAAAGTTTGCTTTCTAGTTCTGTATCTTCAGGGAAGACAGAGAGTTATAAATGAAGAGGTTTGTGAAATTCACTTCCAAAAGTCAGGGATGCAAACAAGCAGAGAGAAAAACATTCCTGACAGGACTATGTTCAATATTACATAAATGGAATCGAAATAAAATTCAGAGAGAATGAATTCATTGGGGAATTTAAAACTAGAATTTAATTGGTTGGTGTCTCCAATACTTACATATTCTTTGTGGAAGTTTAATTATGGTGAGATTATTAATTTGTTAAATGATTAATACAAGATTACAACAGACAGACTTCTCATTACAAATATCTTGGTTTATCTCATCTGTGCAAATTACAGTGCCAAGTATTGCAATGTTTGAATTCTGAGGGAAAAGGAAGCTTTAAATTTTTCTAGGAAAACATATAATATTTGTTTGAAAGTGCACCTGGATATTTGGACTATAATTTGGACTCTGGAATTCCACTTTCTGTTGCTGAAAGATGCCACTTATGTCCAGTGAATCTTGGAAAAATTTTTTTACCTTATTCTTGTCTGAATAGTTTCTGTGCAAATTGAAGATGCAATTTATTGGTTTCCCTGTGTTTGCTCTTTAATTAGGCTGTAATTTCTTTGGTGGAGGTGTGACAAGATGACACATTTTTTAGGAAAAATACCTAGCAAAATAAGGTTGGATTTAGTTGACATAAAAAGCTAAAATCAAACAAAATCTGGGTAGTTTTCCTCTTCTTTTTGTCAGGAGAGTAACATTAGTGATGGAATCATAATTGATTTTTGGTTTAGTCTAATCAGGACTCAAGAATCTTATAGTAAATGATGACCTGATCTACATCAGACAAAATGCAGTCCTGCTCTTTTACTGGGATAATTTTTTGCCAACCAAACTTCAGCCTAACTCCTCTAATGAATGATGGCCATTAAAGGATTGATTTCTTCCTGACTGAAATCCATGGCTAAGCTTCCAAGAAAACTCCAGGAGTTTAATTCTCCAAGCTGTCATAGTGTCATTTAAATGTCAGGAAATGCTCACTCCACTGATGTCTTGAGGCCTGAGGAAGCGAAAGGTAAAGGCAATATCATTAACTCTATGCAAGAGAGACCTGAAACACTGTCTGGGCAACAGCAAAGCTTTGTGTTTTAGGGGTAAACGTTTTTCTGAGTTTGGGTTGGCATTTGGGAGCCAAGTTTTTGATACAAGAGGTCTTAAAGTAACTTGAGCAATCCTTCTAAGAAAACATCTGCACCTTGCAATGTGCCATGTGGAGACACTTGTGAAAACCTGGAGGAGAGAAGCAGGATGGCATCTTCTCTGGTGCATGAGAGTTCACTGCCCAGCTCCATTGCCCTTCTCTGGACAAGCTCCAGCCCCTCAATGTCTTTCTTGTCGTGAGGGGCCCAAAACTGAATCCAGAATTTGAGGTGTGGCCTCACCTGTGCCCAGAGAGACAATCGCTTCCCTGGTCCTGCTGGCCACACTATTGCTGATACAGGCCATCATATCCATTTGTAGAATTACTTCACTTTCTATGCACTTTAATGTCTTAAAAACTGGCCAAATTTCTCAGTGATCTATGTATTTAAGCTGCCTGCATTAAGGGGAAAAAAAAAGAAAAAAGAAAAAAAAGAAAAAAGAAAAAGAGAAGGAATAAATGTAATAACTATTGAGCAAAATATTTTCAGCCTCAAATGTGGCATTGATTTAAGTCTCACAATGAAAATACAAATGAAGCAACGCAAAAAATTTGCTTACATAAAATTTGCTTTTTATTAAAAGTAAGAGAGAGGGTCTGGGAAAAACATTTATGCAATTCCTCTTCTTTGATAATTTCTTCCCTGGGTAGACAGGACATCTTGGAAGTGAGTGCCAGAGCCTTGGCAGCCTGGCAGTGAGAAATGACAGGAAAAGGATGGGCATGTCATGAGAGGCAGGTCCACATGACCCACCTCAGGTCTGGGACCTGCCTGGCACCATGCAGAGAGTGGCAAAAGGGCCCCCAGTGGTTTACTCTCTGATGTGGTGCTGCGACTTCCACCAGCACTGAGGGATGAAATGAAGCTTTGTTGTCCCCTTTGCTGTCCCAGACACCCAGCTGTACTCTCTGTACACCTCTTGTACTCTTATGATTTCACCTATTTCATCATAAGCCCTTCAGCTACAATCTTTTAGTAAAGGACTGACAGTATCAGTGCCTGATGTTCCAGACCCCTTTTTCCCTGGCCTGTAAGTACTACCATAAGCATGATTAACAATATTTATTATAAGTGCACATTTTATTATGCATTTTATGAGGCTTCTACAAATCCATGGTCTTTAAAACACACGTTTCAACTACAGTTCCACCTATGCCAAAACAACATGAGAATTATTACACTGCAACACCAAAAAAAAAAAAAAATTTCAATAGCACTGTATTTTCTGCAGATGGAGTCTCAAGGAATCTTTTTATTTGGGTACAACTGCTTTACTATGATTTCCCCCTCATCTGTCTTCCAGGGATCATATTCTGATTGTATGTTGCAAGGATTACACCCCTTGCTAGTGCTATGAAGGTACTTCTGGGGTGGAAACCAGAAGCTTTTAATTCCCAGACTGTTCCATATTGGAATTACACACTAGAAACTACAGGTCAAAATCATGTAAAGATATGTTATCTGTCTTTTTCTATGTAATCTGTTTTAGAGACCAACATCCATTTGCTAAATCAGCCCCAAGAAAAAAAGAAATGTTTTTATGATAACATTCAAGAGTTTTTAGATAAGGAAATTAAGCTGATGGGATGCATGTAAAATCAGTAAGCTCTTTGATATATTATCACATGGAAAGTGAATACTTAATTTGGAAAAGCTAGAGATTACAGAAAACACTTAAAAGTGGGTAAAGCACTGGTTTAAGGAGAGGTGTTGAGATATGATCAGTAGCTGCTGGATTTGAATTGGCAGTGCAAACTGGGACTGATCTCATTTAGGATTTTCATAATATGTTATTTTACCTTGGTGTGCAGTCAGGAGCTATTGGGAATTCAGAGGAAGAAAAGGATGTCACAGAGAACACTTTTACCCCTGTTAGTGAAGCTGCAAATACATTTCCTAACAGAAAGTATCAGGTTATTCACTTAGGGACTAATAATTTCCACTGTAAAATGAAATCACATCAGCTGAAATTGAGAAAGAAAAGAGCTTGTGCGTTCCAGGGTGGGAATAAATTATTAATGTACAGGATCCTGAAAAGACATATGTGGCCATAAGATGTGTTAGACAAGATATTTCTAGTGCTAAGGAGGGACTATTGCCACTGTGCCAGATACAGTGGGGACTTCAATGAGAGTATTGTAGCTCATTTTGAGCCAAAAAAAAATGAGTTCAGGAAGGAGCAGAACTACTGATATGATGGGGAGAGGGGAGATATTACTTGAAGAATGGAATTTATCCCTGCTGCAGTCTGCAGCTCAACACTGAAACATGCTGGCTGGCTCCTTATAGGCTAGCTCAGATAATGGAAATACTGGCAGTGCATGGATAGAGTTCCAACATGGAAATTCACCTGCTTACTTCCCAGATTAAAAGGCCAAACTGAGGTCTGTCATTCCCATTAATTAATTAATGCTACAATTGGATTAGAACTTTCCAGGGGAGACCATCTTACTGGAGTTTTGGTGGGTCTACTCAGCTGGCAATGACAGGGGACAGGGCATCAGTGCATGTGTCCCCTTCAGTATGAGCTTCTGAATAAATGATAGGAACCAGCACATTTCAGGAAAAGTTTCTCAGCCTCCCCACTGTCATTCTGTGGGACTCTGCACTGTCTGTGGGACTCTGCACTTGCCCCTGTGACAGTGCTCCCCATATCACAGAATCATGGAATCATTATAGTTGGAAAAGACCTCTGAGATCTTCAAACTTTTACATAGTTTTAGTGGTACCTGGAACCTGTTGTAGAGTTATTTCTTATCACTTTCATTCCTTTATGTATTTAAACTTATAATGTCACATTAAGTGCAGGGAAATAACCAAGAAGTATAATTATGTGACATAGTTCTCTTCAAGAAGAGGTGATTGCACCCAAAAATTTAGGAAATCGCCTTTTTCTTGACATTTTAGTTGTAACTGTTCACAGCTACTGAGAATTGTGAATCTGTTCTGCCACCAACTGTTCTCAACCCAGCCTGGAGAAAGCCTGGCTCATATACATGAGCTTTGGATTATGTTTAGTTTGTTTCTTTGATACAAACCCAGCACTTTTAGTAAAATAATCTGACACATTTTCTTCTTTGCATAAGTTGATACTTTGAAAATTTGTCTTACTTTCAAGGCTGCCCTACCTGTGTTGGGTTTGTTTAGGATATTTATCTCCATGTGTTTTGCCAAGCTCCCTTGTACTTGCGTTTATTCAGATTTCAGTGCATCTCAGCTGTGCCTTAGATTTCAGGGGTAATACTGAGACGAAGGCCATTTATTTTATTTAATGATGCAATTACAAAGGGATCTTGTTTATTACATTAGTGCTCACATCCACGTCAGACTTGTCTTCAGGAGAATTAGTATCATTTGTCTCATTTGGGACCTGTAACTTTACTCCTCAATTATTCTGTGCTATTGCATAAGTAACATTACCAGGATCTCTATTAGATGGGGACACCAGGTGACTTCAGGAAATTTAATACTCTGGCATTTTCTGCTGCAGAGTGCTTGGTCCTATTATTAATCAAGGCTCCAGAGCCTTATTCATCTCCTGATTAAAGATTTCAGCAGAAGGGAATCATGCAAGCTCTAAGTACAGTATTTTTAATTAGGGACAAATTCAGGGTATCACTATGCATTACTTCTTTAGTGGTTGTAATTAAAGAGCTGATCTTTAACAAGCCCTCTTGGAAAAATACCTGTCTTTAAATCCTAGTAGCTTGCTCTTAAAAAAGCAGAGCAGAAGAAATGGGGTGTCAAATCTGTCCCTCTGAAATCTGCTTGGGAAACATCCTGTGGTCACTGTGATCACCTTAAGGCTAAATATCTTTAAGAAGGCAGGTTCAGTCACAAGACACAGCACCCTCAGCCTTCACACAGGCTAGAAGTATGTGGAGAGCCACTTCAGTTTAAGAAACAGGTTATGAATACTCTGCAAAACGTGTCAGGATTTTCTGGAACTAGCTTACACCAACTAAATATGATTTATCTGGTTTGAACTAATTCATCTGGGCTCCTAGTAGGGAGAGAAAGACTCCCAAAGTAAGGAATTCATCCTATCCTGTGACAAGTGTTTGAGGCTGGTTATTGCTGCAGACTGTGTGATACAGCACATGTGCTTTACAGACTCCCTACAGAAATTTGTTCCATCTGCAATCAAAAGCCCCTCTGGCTTGTTTATATTAATAATTTCTGCAGTGGCTGCTACAGCTTTCTTTGGGCTGATGCTTCCCTCAGCTTTCCATCCTCTCATCACAGGCTTCTTCCACTGAAAACAAACAAAGCCTCTTCAAAAATGAACCGTGTTGGATTTGTAAAGCTTCCATGGCGTTATCAGCATCACCATGGAGCACAGCTGTGAATGAAGGGTGCATGATACAGAACTGAGATGGAAAATTTCTCCAAAGTGCTGTGCATTTCATTAGAGACAATGTGTTTAAAAATTACAAACCCATTATTATGGGAAGCACATACACTAAAACCAAAATAATGTTATATTAGTAATTTGCCTGCAGTTCCTCATCACAGATTCATTTTCCATAGTCTGTTTGGAGCTGACTGGTGTGACCTTGAGCTTTAGGAACCATCACAGAGTTTTGAGTCCTACCCAATTCATAGTTCAAGGGTTCTCCTTTGCTAGAGGGAATACCAGTTTAATATAATCTTGCAGTCAGGTTAGAGCAGATAAAAAGCCTCCACACCTCAGCTTCCAATTAACACTTTTTGGATGAGCTGCTATAAATGAACACGCTGGTGTTCCTGGTTTGTTCCAGCTTGAAGATTAACAGGGACAAATCTTGGCTGAGGAGGCACCAAGGGGGACCCAAGGAACAATAAACTAGTTTCTGTGTAAAGATGGCATCCAGCCGCCAGTGGAAGTGTTTTTAATGGATGCTCATGGACTAGCTGAGATGTCTGGAGGTTCTGGTTCATGGAGTGTTGATGAGGACACCAGACTAGCTCTGTTGGATATACTCTGGCTGGAAATACACACCATGGAACTAAACTGGGGAAAACTTATCTGGGAATTAGGCGCTACTGTCATTACAGCTGTTGTTTGCAGTGGATCACTGAAAGGAAAATGAATACATCTAAGAGCTTCACAGAAATGTACATGGTAATTTAATGGAAAGCTCATGTTGTGGCTCTGAAATTTCTTGGTTTGAACTATTAATAGCAAATTTCAAAAGCTGTATCCATGTGCTGATTGTCTAAAGACATTCATCTTGTTAAAATTTGTTCCAAAATTGGCTGAGGTAACTTTTCCATGGCAAACTGTAGGTCAGCCAGGATTTCTCCAGCCCTGTTTTAAGTTTCTGTTAAAGCAGATACCACATGAAGATAACATGACCTCTGGTTAATTGAATAATTCAACAGAAATATGAAGGCAAATTCAAACTTAATCACTGGCTAGTGATTTTGCAAAATCATGGACTTATTAAGGTTGGAAAAGACCTTTAAGATCATTATGTCTGTCAACCCAGCACCACTAAACCTGGTCCTCAAGTGCCACATCCACACATTCTTTGAACTCTTCCAGGGATGGTGACTCCAGCATTTTTAGTTCAGATCTAGTCATTAGGGCTGCAGGATTACAGCCTGATCTCATCAGTGGCCAAAGAGGTTCGACTGGAAGGCTAAAAAGCACATTAAATGTTACTGCAGTCATGGGTGGAAACCAGAAGAGCCAGGAGCAAAAACCAGCTTCATTTCACCAAACACTCACATGCTGCTGACCATTGCTGAGCCTCAGATCTGAAATTTCTTTGGGAAAATTGTCCCTACATGTGTGGAAAATAATAATTTAATTTATTACACTTTCATTTTTTCCAATTAAAATATATATATAATTAGAATGAACTAATTTTTTTTAACAAAATCTAATGGTGCATCAAGGTAAAGGGAAAGAAATCATTTACCTCGATAGGAGAAGTGCCTTCAAAGGCAATCATTCCTTTTCAATTAGCCAAAATTACTTTAGGGAATTAGTATGACAGCTGCAGGAAATAAAATGAGAATGTACTGAGAGAGTACAGTAGGAGATCAGGAACTACCTCAAATTTGGTTGATTTGTGTAGAAAGATGGAGAGACACTATTGACAAGGACCTGGAGTGACAGGACAAGGGGGCAGGGCTTCAAACTGAGTAGGTTTAGATTAGAATTTAGGACAACAGTTCTTTACTGTCAGGATGGTGAGGCACAGGTTTTCATTGTCCCATCCCTGTAAGTATTTAAGGCCAGGTTGGATGCAGCTCTGAGCAACCTGGTCTAGTGGAAGGTGTCCCTGCCCATGGCAGGGATTTGAAATCAGATGATCTTGAAGGTTCTTTTCAACCACCACCCTCAGTGGATCTAAAATAAATATGGAAGGTGGGTGATCCACACACTAATGTGGGAGTATAACAAGTTTTTTGGGTAAATCACCTGCGCCTCTGCTTGTGAAGTTGAGGCACCAGAAGGAGAAGAACAAAGGACGGTATATGATGAAGTTTCTGTCTGTGAACCATCAATAAGGTTGTTCCCTTAGGACCCAGTTTCCTACCCCTGCTCAAAGGTGCATGTGTGAATTCTGCGCCATGTACTCCTTGGATAACATGACCAAGTCCATTATCCCAGGGCTGTTGTGTAAATGAGAGACAGACCCATGTGCCACTGATGCTTTTTCACGATATAAAGGCAGGAGGGGATATCAGTGCAGAAGGAAAAGGAGAAAGAAATAAGTGACCCTGAGGGCAACAAAGAGATGAAATTCAATATTCAACATCATGCATTTGGGGATGAATATTAAAGAAAATGATCCTTCTATCATGTAATTTAGCTCGTATTATCAGAGACAGCAAGAGGAACATGAGCCAAGGATTAGGATGCTGAAGAGCTGAATTCCAGTCTTGGCTCTGCAAATGGCTTAATGTATATGCCCTTAGGCAAATTCTCTACCTTCTCTCTTACAGCTTCTCTTTCTGCATTAACAGGATAATAATATTTAGATGAGCTTTGCAAGGACTAATTAGTTAATGATTATAAAGTGCTTGAATATGTATAGTGCAATGCAAGTGCAAGGGATTATTATCATCTTCGAAATAATGAAGAATGTTTATTAGTTAGTTATTGTGATTATTTCTTTTAAACCTCTTTATTGCTAAGTGTATAAAAGGCTGTCAGCCATGAAGTGAGTTTTACAAAGGGATTTAAAAGGGAGGGATGGTTGGGAGGCACAGATGTAGTTTTAACTGGGAGTTTTAACACTGTTAGCATGGCAGTTCCTACCTTCATATGACAGCTGTTAGTCCAGATTGGAGAGCAGCGAACAGCAGCATTGGTAGCCTCCGGTTGGTGTTTTGCCACATCTGTTCTGTGACCTTGCACTGCCTTCTTTTTGGGTACCATTCCTTTTTAACTGTGCTCCAAAAACTGCTTCTCTGCAGTCAGTCAGTGCAGAGGCCTCCAGGACAGTGGAATGAGAGGACAGAGGGATGGCAAAGCAAAACAGATTGGAGGGTCTAGACTGTGAAGTCCATGTCTGTGTGTGAGCTGGGTAGGAATGCACATCAGGATATGCTACTGACAGAATATTTGCAGTTGTGATATCTCTGAGGAATGCATCGTCTGGCCCTCTGCTCAAAGTAGGGTCAGCTAGAAAAGGCTGCTCAGGGTTATGTTCAGCAGGGGTTTGAATATCTCCAAGGATGAAAACTCTGCCTCTAGGCAATTTGTTTCACTGAGCAACTTTACAAAACAACAAGAAGAAGAATGTTATTTCTTGTGTTTAAAGGATGTTTCTTGTATTTCAATTTGTGCCCATTGCCTCTTGTTCTGTCAGTGGCCACCACTGAGAAAAGCCGGGCACCATCTTCTCTAGGCCTTCCCCACAGGTATTTATATACATGTATAAGATACACCTGAGCCTGTTCCAGGCTGAAAAATCCCAGCTTTCAGTCTCTCTACTCCATTAACAAACTTAAAAGCCACATGCTGATACTGTTCCAGTATGTCCATTCCCATCTTCTCCTGGGAAGCTCAGCACTGGCCACGGCACTTCAATATGTTTCACCATGGCTGAGTACAGGGAAAGGATCACTTCCCTTGACCTGCTGTCAATGTTTACATGCTAAATGTAGCCCAGGAGGTTGCTGGTCTTTGCTGCAAATGTGTGCAGTTAGATGTCCACCCAGGACCTCAAAGTGCTGCTCTGCAAAGCTATTTTGCAGTCAGACAGTCCCCAGCTCACACTGGTATATGGGGCTATTCCTCCCTAGATATAGGACTGGAGATATAAATCAGAACTGTAAATGAAAGTGTCTTCATTTTTAATATTATTTAGCTCTGAATTTGTGTTTGGTAGATAAAATGTGCAGTGATGATTGATTACCAGGGGAATGGCATAAGATCATATGATGATTCTGAATGGAAGGGACGTCAACAGGTCTGTAGTTCAACCTCCAGCTCCAAGGCTGCTGTTTCTGCTCCTGAGTGCATTGGAGTCCTGTCAAGAGTTTTGTGCATAGCCAGACTTGTGTCCTGATATGTCTAGCTGTTTTGGTGACTACTGGGATGCACCATTCCCACCATTCTTGTGCTTGGAGGATTCTGTTCTTAAAACTCTTCTGGCTTATCTGAACACCATTGCCCTTCAGAGGCAATTGAAAAAAAGTTGGCCATTGAGCTGGCTGGACACTGCACATTTTGGATCTGAAAATCTGCTTCGAGAATGTTTAGGAAAAGCTCATTTATTGCAGTGGACTTTACTGGGCCCTTTGGCAGGAGTGACAGTCTCTCAGAATGAGCTGACACATTTACTCACATTGAGCAGGTTTATTCTCACCAGTCCAGAATCTCAGCAGTGCTTTCCAAGGCATGGTGCAGACGTGTTCTACATTTTCTCTAACATCCTAATCCTTCTTGAGCACTTTGCTATCAAAGCTCCGGAAAGTATGTTAATACTTAACCTGTAAAAGCTCTGCTAATCTTCTTCCTGCCCTCCCACCATCCCAAATAGAAATCTGCTGACAAGTCTCAGGATGAGATAAACTGACTCATGAGGGTGAGGAGAAGGAAAGAGACTTAAGCTGACAGGCTTGATCTTCTCCTGCCACCCTCTTCCTCCAGAGAGCCCCTCAGAACTCCAGCATGAGCTGCATGTGGAACAACTTTTACGTGATGGTGTTTGCTCTGCTCTATCCCTCCCGTGAGCTTCTTAGGGAGGGAACTGGATTTACTTGCATTTCTCCAAACTTCTCATCTGGCAGTGCAGCCCAGCCCTCTGCTCTCTGTCTCAGATGGTGACAGCGTGATCTACAGGCAGCTTCTGAGAGGGAGACTAAGCTTATAAGTGCCTTAAAATTTCACATGGAGATGGGTTTTCCATTGTAATAAGAGCTGACGGTACCTTTTTATAATCAAAATGCAAACTCCCTTCCACTGCTCGCTGCTCAGGAGCACAATTGAGAGTGACAGAATTCATTACACAACGGAGACAGATGGAGTACTTTAAAAAGAACCATACATCAAGAGCGGAGGTCTGGGAGTGTGTAGATAGTGGGCAAGAAAGCTTAAAAACTTCAATCCCCTCCATACTGCTGAAAATTACCAATCTTCTTATCTTGGCAAAACCTTATTATGCAAATAGTTGTCAAGTGGAACACTCAAATTGGCAAAATTGCTTTATTGTAGCACTTTTTACACTCCTTCCAAGAAAAGTCTGTTTTGCTCCTGTGATAAGTAAATGATTGATTACTCATGTTGGTTCAGAATAGAGGAGTGGAAAATGATGTAGTAACACCGTCAGTGGCACAGACTCCATTTAAAGAGAGGACTGCTACCATTTTTTGGAAAGGAGTGTGCCACTTAAAAATGGCCAAGTCAATACCTCTTCCTTCTCCTGCTTAACCTGGAGGCAGGTGAGTAGACTGAGATTTTTTCAGGCACCAAACAACTCAGCCCTTTTTCTGGCACCATTATGAATTGTGGTTGTTTTCAAACAAAATATGGAACTTGCCAGCACTTCTTTCCTTTCAAAAGTAGTAGAGACTTCAGTTTTTTCTTTCCTCTCAACAGTTTTTCTCTGTGTTGCGTCTCAGTTGTGGACTCAATGATGAAATGTGTCCATTACCTTGACATGCAGAATATGATTGCCTTGGATTTTTTTCTTGAGAAGGCAAGAACTGGAAATGGCTAATGGAGCAGAATTGCAAACTCCCTCTCTTCAGAAGTGTTCAGCCCTCCATTCCAAAGGAGTAACACAAAACTACTTGATATGATTATTTTATTAACAAAGTGATTTTGTATCATAAAAACATAGAAGGGTTTGGGTTGGAAGAGACCTTTGAACATGATCTGCCAAGGACAGGGACGCCTTCCACTAGACCATATTGCTCAAAGCCCTGTGCAGCCTGGTCTTGAACACTTCCAGGGATGGGACATCCACAATTTCTTTGTTCCTTTGTCTTAGCACCCTCACTGCAAAAAAATTATCTTATGTCCAATCTAAATCCACCTTTTTTTATTTTAAAACTATTGTCCTTTTTGTCACTACAGGCCCTGGTAAAGAGTCTGTCTCCATCAGTCCCCTTTATACATTGAAAGGCTGCAATAAGGTCTCTCTGGAGCCTTCTTTTTTCCAGGCTGAGCAACCCCAACTCTCTCAGTCCTTCTTCACAGGAGAGGTGTTCCATCCTTCTAATCATTTTTATGGCTCACCTATGGACCTACTCTAATAGGTCCATGTCTTTCTTGTACCAGGGACCCCAGAAACGGATGTAGTTCTCCAGGTGTGAGGTCTCACATGAGCAGAGCAGAGGGGCATAATCCATTCCCTCGACCTTCTGCCCACACTGCTTTTGTTGCAGCCCAGGACACAACTGGCTTTCTGGGTCCTGTCCAGCTTTTCATTCATCAGTATCCCCAAGTCCTGCTCTACAGGGCTGTTCTCAAACTTTCATTCCCCCAGTCTCTATTGATATTTGGGGCTGATTGACTCAGGTGCAGGCCTGACCTTGTCCTTGTATAACTTCATGAGGTTTGCATGGGCCTCTCCTCAATTATGTATTATAAAGGACAATTCTTGGGAAAAAAGCTGTGCTTTCACACCAGGTAGCCTTGCTGACAAACAAAGCTCTCTACATGAGCAGATGGAATATGGAGTGGTATAGATACAGGCAGATTCCATCTGCCTTCCAGGGCAGTAAGAATTCCTGGTGATGGTGTTGGGAACAATCTGGAGAGCAGATCACTGTTGAGTTTGCAGCCAGTTCTGCAGCAAAGAGATGCCTTCTTGGCTGCAAGTAATTAGTGAAAAATGATGGGGGGGAAGGAAGAAAAAGGGGTGTATTTTTCTCCTTACTTCCCACTTGCGTTGCTGTAGGTGACACTAAAATGAAAAGAAAAAAGGAATCATGCTCTTCTTTCTTAGGGAATGGAATAGCAACTGAAAACATGTCCATGGACTGATACTACAACAGCTTCTTGGAGGGCAAGTAATGACCATTTCCAGGAACATGGAAATGCTTTGGGGTTTAATAGACATAACTTAGATGTTGCCACGGAGTTCTTCATAACAACATATACCATTGAAGTACATTTAAGCCTCATGAACAAGCCTTGGTGCACAGGCAAAGCATCACTTAAGGTAACACAAAGCCTTACCTTCCAGATGTCATAGAATCTTAGCATGGTTTAGTTTGGAGGGGACTTTAATCACCTAGTTCCAACCCTCCTGCCATGGCAGGGATGTCACCCTCTAGATGTGTCACAAGGGAGTGGGCATCTGGGTCCTTATAGAAGTCAGAGGGGCTTGGTGTGATGAAACTTGCTGTCCATGCACAATTATCTATGAGATCAGTACTTTGCCAGCAAAAAAGGTAGTGTGGCATCAGCTGCCTTCACTGGAGAACCAATGAATGGTTTTTGTAATTATAATGTCTCAGCAAATGGGTTCTGTTGTTTGCACATCTACATGTTTTGTTGGGTTGTGTTTTTTTTCTTTTCCCAATGCAATATATCCTTTTATTAAATGTCGTATTGTAGACAGCACCACTCAAGAAATAAATACACTCCACATGGATCTAAATTGTATTTTTCTAGAGTACTTTATCTGACACGTAGCCTAAATATAAACAAATTATCTCAAATGACACGTTTTATGAATATATTTGCATAGAATGCATTTACATAGCTTTGATAAGTCTTTTTGAAAATTATGCCAATATGTTCAGGGCAAGTGCAATATCCAGGCAATACAGATGCTTTCCACTTTGCAGAAGCACTCAGCCTTGCTGTCTCAAATGCTCCCTTTTTTGAGTCGAAGTGATGAAATTGGCACTTCTGAAACTTCACAAAAATTTTTGTACATGACATTGATAATGC
Source organism: Scytalopus superciliaris (assembly GCA_013400415.1). Taxonomy (NCBI): domain Eukaryota; kingdom Metazoa; phylum Chordata; class Aves; order Passeriformes; family Rhinocryptidae; genus Scytalopus; species Scytalopus superciliaris. The sequence continues at coordinate 41,714 of VXBX01008304.1, forward strand.
TTTGATTTTCATAAATAATGAGATCTGTCTGACTGCTTATATATCAGGTCAGTTACTTGTCCACTGAGTCTCATAACTATGTTTATTTAAGTTATTTATTACACTAAAGTGTCCAGGCTTAACTAGCAAACCAGATTTGAAATTAGACCATTTGTTCCAGTGGTTAACCAGCCTCATGAGCACCATACCTTGTTTCTAATTAGAATATAACTGATGTCTGCTTCCAGCCACTCACTCCTTTGTAGCCCATCCCATCAGGTTAAGAAGTCTTTTAATAGATGGCTTCTATTTTCTGTCCCAGGAAATATTTAAAGGTTCTAGTTTTTTGTCTTTTACTGAAAAATATTTTTCTAACTTTCAAATAATTTTTGTCTGCTGGCCCATGTTGTGTTGCTTAGCATCCATTTTAAACAGCAGGTACTGAAATGTGTCAGACATTTTAGTACCAATCTCTTCAATGTCACACAGAGTCATGACATCTCCTCCCATTTCCAGCTGCATCAGTGTCTGCCCAAGGTTTGCATCAGACCTGTGGTCATATGATCGCAACAGCAGCTCATCTTGAGCTGTTTATCTGCTTTGACTCTTCAATCCTCCACACTCTCTACTTATTAAAATGCATTTCCTCATTTCCAGTGTACATATTTACCACTCTCAGATGTTTGGATTTGTATTTTTCTGCATTGAAAAATGCTTTAATTTGTTTGACTGGATCTCTTTTATCACCTCTTGTGTTCACTGCAACACTTCAGAGCACTGGTGCAAAGATCAGAAATGTGAGATCTACTGGCTGTTTCAGACAACCAGTTTAGAACTTGTTCTATTCAATGCGTTTCTCCACAACAGCATGAAAAACTGGAAGCCTTTGTGGATATGACCATGTCCCAGGAAATGGATCATGAGGGATTGTTGGTGGTCTCAGGCTTTCCTTGCCTTTCCTGAACTCAATTCCTTAGTGATGCCTGTGCTGGAAATATGCACACATCTTCATTTGAAATGGAATTTTTTTTCCATGGTGTATCTACCCAGGAGGAGTTGAAACAAGATGATCTTTAAGGACCTTCCAACCCAAACCATTCTGTAATTCTATGGATATTTCTCAGTGCTACATTTTCCATTTGAGTGTTCTGGACTGTGGAAGTCAAGGATCTTATACTTGAAAACTGGAGGTTTACAATCACCTCCAGCAATCAGTTACCTCAGTCTTCAAAATACAATCCACTTAATTCAGATATTTAATGTTTAAAAATAATTAAATATATATAGGCTGGTACTGGGTCCAGCCCCATACTTTAATTCATTCTCTGTTGTTTTCTTTTGAGGTCAAACAGCATATTGTAGTTATCTGTCTCACTGCTCTTGTTTATTTGTGTAGAGATGTAACATGAAGAGTCATTCAGAATTTTGGAATTTCCCTGCATACTAATATTTATTAACATTTGACACAACAGTGGAACAGGTCTACTTGGCTGTCTCTTTAGGAGCCTTTGGAAATAGGCTGTCCAGATTTGCTAATAAAAGATTAAAAAAGTTTTTATTTTTTTATTCATTCCATGTTCCTCATATAATCCATTAAGGATATAAACACAACATCCTTTGTTACCCAAATTTGCAACAGAACTGTTTATTGAATTAGACTTCCTTTTATTTTTGTGTCCTTACTGGAAGTGTTCTCTCTCTACCCGAACTGATCCATGACACTGCTGGGATTTTTTTTCTTTCTTTCTGCCCCAAATTCCCAAAAGTTGTTTCATCAGCCTGGTCAGGAATTGTTTCCACTGGTGCCTTTAGCTCCTTATGTGTAACTGACATTACATCCTGTCCCTTTAGATTACATTTACATTTTTAAGCTTCATCTCTTCAGTAAATGAGACATATTTAATCAATCTCCCTGTCAGCATCTGTCTTCACTGAGCTGTGGGGATCACAGATTAAAGTGAGGTTTGAGTGTCCCTCACGGATATCCTGGACTATGGATGTGCCACTGGTGATATCATTGTAAGAGAATCATTATTCTTCCATTTCTAGTTGCTGCCTAAACTTTATCACTGAATCAGGATGAAGTTTTTATTAAAACTCTTTATTTTTTAATTGTGAGATCAAGGTATCCTGGCCAGTTAATGGGCTGCTCTTTTGCATACACTCAATTTTTTTTCTCATTTTCCTCTTTGAATGTTTTCTGCTGTGATTTGTTTCTCAGAACTTTCTCAGTTTTGGGAGATGTGCCCTTTTGAGGCATCAATTTCATACATAAGATGTTACTGATTGAGAATTGATTCTGTTTTTCATATAGAACGTAATCAAATCATGATCACACATCCCTGGGTGACTACAGATTTCCAATCCAGTAAGTAATTCATCTATATCCATCATAATCAGGTGCAACCAAGTAATTTTCTCCTGGCTACACTGGACTCAGATAAGAAGTAGCAGCTGTAGTTTTTATGCATTATTAGTGACTCTTTACAACCTTAATCATATTCCTCACAAACTGAAATTTCCCTTCACAACATCGATTCTGGTTTTAATTTTTTTTAAAGTCTTTTCTCATCAACAGGCAGCTACTTAAGGAGCAACTTTATTTTCTCTGTTTTCTTTGGATAGTTATAACAAATCCCACCTGCTGTGTCTGTTCCAGCACTGCATTTCAAAATTGTGAATTATTCTTCAATAACGGCTCAGAAATAATCCTGAAATTCTTAATTATTAATAATTCTTTAATAAAAAACAACATCTTTTGTGGAGAGATCTTATTGCCCTCCTCTTCACTCCTCTCACCTTCTCAAGTCAAAGGTGACACTTGATGAACTTGGAGGTTTTTTCCAGTCTTAATGATTCTGTGATTCTCTAAGATATAAAGTTAGTTCCTTAACCACAAAAATCTGTTAAGGAACAGCATCAGCATCGTCATCAACCATCCTGGTGAAGATTAAGCACTGAACAGGCCACAAGATATGCTTTGATATGTTATTCTCTTGCAATGCTACCCCAAGATTAAATAAGCGATGGTGAATAAATTAAAATAATCTTGCCTATGTTATGTTTTTTTGGGTTTTGGTTTTTGTTTTTTTTTTTTTTTTTTTTTTTGTTTTTTTTTTTTTTGTTTTGTTTTTTTTGTTTTGTTTTGGGTTTTTTTGTTTGTTTTTTTTTGTTTTGTTTTGTTTTGTTTTTTTTTCTAAAAGACTTGGATTTTTGGAGCTGCTTACCCACAACTTCTGTGATTTTAGGGAAAAAAAAATCAGAATACTTGAATCACCCACTGCATGGAGATGTGAATAATAAAATGAGGAGGTATAAGGAAAAGAGAAACTCTTTAAAAACCATGCAATGTCTCACTTCTTTTACGATCACATCCACACAGTCATTTATTGATTCATGGCAGTTACGAGATGACAATCAACAGATCAACACCTGAGCCCAGCTAATGTGATCACAACAGAAATAATTACAGAGAGATGGTAATTATTTCAGTTCTACTGGCTTGAACACCATAGCCTGATGCATCCAAAAAGGCTCCAGTTGCAGGGATTTTACAGGCTAAGTTGTGAATTTGAGTGAAGCTCCAGGCGTTCCTGCTCACCTCAGAAAACGCTACAAACTACATCCCCATCCACCTCTCCTTCTTGTCAACAGCAGTTCCAACAGGAGCTTAAAGAACGAACCTGTGTCTGTCTTTTCATTAACACCCAGGTATCAGGTACCTGTAAATTTGAGAGGTAATTTTTTTAAAATTTATTTTTAAAGAATAAGCTACATCAGATGGTATTTCTATATAATCATCTGAGGAGATATGCCTTCTTTTTGTCAGCAGTTGTCTACCTCAAAGCTTCGAGGTCTTTGTGATCTGTTATTAATGGTAATGTGCTCTGAGGGATTAAACTACAAGTGCAGAAAATTATATAAAATAAAATAGTCCACATGGTGTTTAGCTGTGTGAAACAAACAAATAATGAATCATTCCCCCCCCAGTCTGTTGATATAATTTCTGTTCCATTGAACAGGTGGAACTAAAGGTGTAGGTATTTTTTCCTTCTTGGAAACATCAACTGTGTGTGTTTCCAAGATGAAAAAATAACAATACTACATTCACCTGCATGCCATCTGGATCATTTTCTGAGTCTTATTTAAACAACAACAACAACAACAAAAATTAAAACAGTTCCAAGATCTTTGCATGAAAACAGCAAGGAAAAAAAATAAAATTAAATTTGGCAAGGAACAAGGTGTGTAGTTTAATGCCCAGAACAATGTCAGTTACAGCTCCAACTCCAGAGTGTATTCCTTTCCCCCACCATTTGGCAGCAGTGACAGTGCCAGCTTTTAAAGCTGACAGCCCTTTGTGATATTGCCATGACCTACAAGTTCCTTGAAGGATGAGATATCAGATGTCAGTGAATAGTTGAAAGGCAACAGCAGCCCAAAATGTCCAAGTCCTCTGAGCATCCTTTATGTCCATTACCATCAGCTTTGCTCTGGCATTGCTGGAACAGACTCCCATGCTTCACATGATAAATGCAGTGTAGCTCACGTGTTTGCTTAGACTTTTCCTCTTGATTTTCAAATGCATTTGGTAACTTAGGAGCTTCTGAAGGATAGTGGACTGAGACTATGGAGGAGAAAATCCTCTGTTCAAGACCAAAACCTCCAGTGAGGAACAAGCAGCCTGTGAAGCCAACTTTTGCTTCCACCATGGTTCATTTCTTATTATATTTGGAGATGGGAGTATCATCTGATGTTTATAACCAGCTCAATCTTCAGCCTTCCTATTACTAAAAAGCTGGTAGAAGTGTTCACTGTCAAACCAACACCTCATATAACATTTTATCTGCTTGCTTGAGAGACGTGCCTTCTGTTTTCTGCCTTGTCACATTTTTCTTGGTTAGAGAAATTATCTGAGACCACATCCAAAAAGGACCTTTGCAATATAAAGGCAACAGGAGAGAGAGAATTGAATTATTATGCTATCATATCTTTGCCTGCTACAGGTCCAGCCTCAAACAGAATCATAGAATTGAAGAATATCCTGAGTTTGAAGGGACCCACCAGATTCACTGAGTCCCAATATTGCCATTGTGATTGACAGAGTGCTCTACAGGCAGTTGCTGTTGTGGGTAATTGGACATTCCATTTCACTGTATCAAAGAAGCACTTGCTGAAATTCTTGGACTTAAATGCAAATTTTTTTCAGAATTAACAATTCCTAATTTGCCGTCAGCTGTGGCCATTGTCACCCTCAATTTCTCTTTTCCTCAAGTCTCTCTCCTTTATACTCCACTATACATAAATTGAATGAACGTGGTGTTTCCAGGAACTGCACTATTTGCTGTTTATCCATTTATCTGCTACCAAACCAAAGAAACAGGTGTCTTCTTTACAAGGCACCAAGCATTGTGAGAAGTACCAAAAATTATAAAAAGTACTTTGGAGGCTTCTTTTCCTCTCTCTCAGAAGTGATTGAATTCGTCAAAGAAGTTTGGAACTCTTCAGAGGAGGGAAAGGGACTGACAGAGTATCTGCTTTCCTATAAATTACAGGCTACTGACAGGGCACATCAGTACAACTTTAAAAGGATACATGTAGAAGGACAAAAAGATTTAAAAAACATGTAGCTTCAGATTCAATTTTTATCTGTCAGCAGTGATCCCAGACATAATCTGGTAAACATCATCTGTTTGTAAAGTACACTTGTAGAGCAGCATTTTGGCTATTTATTCAAAAACTCCCGGAGTATATAAGAAATTTACACCCACAGTTTAATAAAGCATATAAGATTTAGCAGGATTATGGATTTGTAAAACCCAAGAATGAACTAAGCAGAACAGTTCACTGACATTCTTTATCAGTCCTCTTTTAAGTAGCAACAGCTACTGCATGTTTGGACTCAGTCTGAACCAGAGACATGGAATCATGGAATGGTTGGGGTTGGAAGGGACCTGAAAGTTTAGCTCTTTCCCACCTCCCATGGGGTTGTTCAGAGCCCCATCCAACCTGGCCTTGGATACTTCCACAGTAATGGGGCAGCCACAGCTTCTCTAGGCAATCTGTTCCCAGGTCTCACCACCTTCTGAGTAAAGAATTTCTTCCTAACATCTAATTTAAATATCTCCTCTTCCAGTTTAAAACCATTTCCCCTTTTTCTGCCACTCTCTGTCACACAAAAAGTGTCCCTCTCTGTCCTTTTCATACCCCCCCTTAAGGTGCTGGAATGACACAATAAAGCCTCCCCAGAACCTTCTCTTCTCCTGAATCAACACCCCCAGCTCTCTCAGCCTATATTCTTAGCAGACATTCTCCAGCCTTCAGAGCATCTTTGTGGCCTACTCTGGACTTGCTCCAACAGTTCCACACTTTTCCACTGTGAAGGAGCCCAGAACTGGATTCAGTGTTCCATGTGGGATCTCACAAGGGCAGAGCAGAGGGCCAGAATTACCTCCCTAGACCTTCTGGCTCTATGAAACACAATAAAACCAATAATTTAGATGGTTTTGCCTGTAACTGAGGTTGTATTTAAACAAGGATTTTTTCTAGCTTCCAATAAAGTGCTGTATTTCCATTCTAGCAGAGAAACCCAGTCCTAAACCCAGGAATTACCAAAGAAAATAAGGCAAAGGAAGCAACCAGGTCTTGGCTGTAATTGAAGGTAAAAAGCTGGAGAAATTCAATGAACTGAAACCCCCCAAAGGTAAAAACTTCCTGTGTGCTGCTCACCTGTACCTACAGCACTGTCAGACCCATTTGATGAGAGATCATAACAAATGACTTCTTCTGCCCAGCCTTGGCTAACAGATGCTTCTGCCTAATCCTGCTTCTCTGACTGACAGCAGGAAAATAACTTCAAAGTGGGAATTTGTGCTCTGTATGTTCATTTTCTGTCCAGTATTTTGCTAAAAGAGAGGGAACCAAATTCCTCAGTCATGGTATCTGATTTTCCTTTAGAAATTTAGTTCTGGGTACTCCATCCATCTTGAACTGGGTTCTGGTAGTTACACAATAAATTCATCATGTTTCTGATGGAAAATTTCCTGTCCGGCTGTCAACGTAGTGTTGCCACTTCTGGTATGAGTTTTTAGCACTCTGTCATGAATAACCTAAAATCATACTTTAATTTTAAATATATATGTATACTTTCCCCTTTGGGGAATAATTATGTGGTCTAATAGAACTTGGTGCTAAAGCTTTTTCTTTGCTGGAGTTTAAATTGGGTTTGTTTGTGTTTTTTTTTTTTTTTTCAGAAGCATAATGTATTCCTATTACTCCTTATGGAACACTCTATTTTCATCTTACACTTTAATTTCTAGCTTTCCCCCCCACACTTCTCTACAACAATTTCATCGCCTTTCTTTCTTTTTTTTTTTTTTTCCTCAAGTTATTAATAAATAAAGACTTGGCTTCATCAGTTCCTTGACATTTTTACAGACATTCTGACAACAGATTGAATAAATTACATTATCCGATGTTAACCGAAGTAATGGCCTATTAGGAATGGAGAAAAGCAAATAACACCAGATGAATCTTGGCATTTCAGCTCTTACAGCACTTGAACTGGTGTTTTATTGTAGCCAAACAATAACTGTGGGTCTGAAGGTGGGCCATGCACATCCCTCTGACCTTTTGCAGGGCTATTTCAATGGAATGGCTGTTTCTTTCTCCAGCCCACACTTCTTCTGTGTGTGTGTGCACCAGAGGCAGCAAATATCACTGTCTCCACACTTTATATAGCACGGTTTGGGACTCAGCATGCAATAATCTCTCCAAAGGGAACCAGCTTTCCTGCTCACTGGGCCCACAGAAATCATCAGCTCCTTCAAGCATCACCACGCTGTCAGCTGTCAACCAGAGCCATCCAATAAAGCCATCCATGATTAATTATTCTTAAATGACAGCAGCATATTGAAACAAGCTGATAGCTGCTGACAGTGGAAATCCAATTAACCTGAATTACTATCTTGATTGTGGCCCAATTAATGTCAGCTGTGCCATGTCAGAAGTGAAGGCTTGGCTAATATAATTGTTTAATTAATTGGTTGCACAGATTAGTTGATGTGGGACTGCTGTTATGCCGATTTCTTTTTGTATTTTCCCCCTTCCCCACTGAACATCAAAGTTGAGGGAGAAGAACAAGCAACTTGCCGTCTACAGCTTTTTGCTCTAAGTGGATAAATGAAGTTCTGTCTTTAAATAGGGTTTGAAAGATCACAGAGGGAATAGTGGAGCTCTTAAACTTCTGCAGAGAGTCTGTTATGGCCCATTCCTTCAGTTTTTCCTGTGTCCCATAGCTGAGATCCAAGGGGATTATGAGAACTTTTCTTTGATTCATTCTGAGATATGATGCAGTTATGCATTAATGATTTCTCTGCTTGTTAAAATACATATAGTGAACAGCAGGAAGGCTGGTAATGGTGAGGGGTGGATTTATTTATCTTTAGAAATAGAAACTTGAGTCAGAGGTGACTGGAGGTTTGTTGCTCATGGTGTAATATCTGCCTGGTGTCTTGAGATTCGTTCGTGTTCTCAGATCTCTTGTGCAGAGACTGTTCTGCATCTCAAATAATTAAGAGCATTAAGAAATGCATTATGACCAGTTCTAGGAATGACTCATGAAATAAAAGGGTCAGTTGGTGGCTCTTCCAGTTGAAGCACATAACAGTAGCTATTACCAGCTTTGCCATATCCATTTCAACTCCTCCAGCTCTCCACTGGTCAGCTTTCAACACCCAGAATGCATTTAAGTAAAAGTAACATTTCCATTCATAATGGTTGGACTTGATGGTCTCAGAGGTCTTTTTCAACCTAAATAGTTACGAGATGACCTGATTCTATGAAGGAGGATGCAAAAAATAGAAGCACGAAAAAACAACCACAGTCTAAGTGTCGCACTGAACCACTGACTAATAATAAGTTGGAGTTTGTGAAGTAGAGCAAGAGAAAAACTTTCCTTGATCTCCACTAGAAACTTTAAAATATTCTTAAAACTACAGACAGGCTCAGACTGATTACCAAATAAGAGGATTATAGTGGAAAAAAAAGGATCTCTAATGACTTAAAGGGGGTAGCATTAAAAAGTTAAACTCAGTAAATTAATATGTTAAGTACAGAGGCTTTGACAATCAGAAAGGGGGAAATATACACACATCCATACAGATATCTATGGATTTTTTTCCCATGTGGAGATCAACTATTTAAGCTCTTGTCATAGGTGCCAGGAGAAAAGCAATGGAGAGTTAAAAGCTTTGATCAGCTGCATGTTAAAAAAAGCTGGGACACTTCACAAGTTCAGAGCTCCCCTCCACTTCTCTGGACTCTTCAAAAGCATCTGGTTTCTTGAATGTCAACCTCAAAAAATTCCATAAGCGGGACCTCCCAGGAGATGTCTGCCTTTGAGTCGTTCTCCAAATAGCACCAAGGCATAATCTCCCATGGAGGCTTCAGGGTAGGTGGAAATGCTCAGAACTGCTTTAGAAACTTTCTCAGAGCTTCAAACCAGTAATTTTGTTCAGTTTTGGGGACTTTGGGAGGATTTTCAGATAAGCTTTATCCTGGAAACTGATTAATATCCTCATCTTCTCAGCAGCCTGGGAGAGCCACCCAGAATGTTTTAAGGAAGCCACATCATAACAAACTGAACTACATAAAAACTTTTTGAACTGAGCATAGTTGACAGTTGATTAACTTGTTGGCTGCGCATCTCTATGAACTTTTATTTAGATGCAACTGAAATATCTTTTTCTTGGCTAAAAGTCATAGTTGAGTGACATGTTGTCTTTTGGCTACATGCCCTGGTTTCTACCGTTCTAGAGAACCACATATCTCTGCTGTTTTAGTCATTGGAGGAAATGTTTACAGGTTGGTTGTTCCTTACACAGCATAACTGGATGGAGTGGATGTGCTTTCCAATGCGTACCTGGCAAACTGGCTGCAAATTGGCACCATGACTGAATTTATACACACACATACAAAGATATGGTGGATTGCATTCATTTCATTGCTTTCTGACCCCTTCCATCCTTGCAATGAGATAAAACTCAAACACGAAAATTGTTTTCATTTTTGCCCTTGTAGACTCAAAATTTCATTTAATTCTCTCTTTTTCAGACGGTCCTCTCGTTGCTGCTTGGAATTGATATGCTCTGTAGGACAGACTGTTGGCAATGTGCTTTGTGACATTCCCAGAGCTCTATTATGTTGTCTATCAGAGTCAAGTTATTACTACACACTTCACATAAAAAGCCCTTTTTGTTGGCAGTGCTGACAAGACTGTGCCTAGACATGGGGGTTACAATTCCGACCAACAGGGTCAGGCTCCAAGGCCATTTGTGAAGCAATGCTGACATTCCATTTTTGTATAGGAATCATCTCTTTTATTCAGAATCCATTACAATTTGCAAATACACAAGGATTTTGACATAGATGCAGGGAACTCACAGCTTTGATGGCAGTGAATAATTCAGAATGCTGCTGAGTAGTGTGTCATTGTCAGGGACTGAGGAACAGCAAAACTGTTTAGACCCTTGGTCCCTCTCAGCTTTCATATCAGACTTTGTTCATCTTAGTTTAGTTCAGAGTAAACTCCCCTTTAGGACATGGGTTTAATGATAATGCTGCTGAGAGCTTTAAATGGTTGAGAGATGAAGAAAGGGACTACGTTTTATTGCTCTGTAATATGAGCTCCAGTGCTGTGGCCATAACTATTGTGTGACTACAGAATTAAAGACAAGTGCTATCAGCCTGGAAGATTGTAAAGGTTTTAATTTAAAAATATTTAGACCAGTTTAGTAAAACAAAAACAAAGAAAATTCCCTAAATCTACAAACTGAATGTTTTAAAAACAGTGCTCGTGTGTTGATCTTGACACATAACACATCCATCACCACAGGTGTCACTACTTTTGCTCAATTTGTTTAATGAAGTAACACCCCTAATCTTATAAAAGGGGTAATTAAGGCATGAAGAAGTTAAATGACTGTCAAAGGATCACGTAATGGTTTAATGAGAAAGGAAGGCAAAGGTGCTGTATCTGCCTGAACAGTTCTTCTCATTGCTTGCTATTTTGAGATGATTTTCTAAGTCTATATTTGAATGCTGTTCTTACAAGTCCTAGACTGTGCTCTTTGTTTGACTTTCTCTGGCTCTCCATGTGCAAAACTGAGCAGCAAACCTCAGGAGAATACTCTCTCATGCAAGATTTTCTAATCATTTCTGCTTTCTCTTAGATTCAGAAGTGCAATATCAGCTCAGGCTTCCTCCTGGCATTTGTGCATTTAATCATTCAGAAAACTGAAAATGCTAAAACAATGGAGAGTCAAAATACTACTCAAACCTAGAAGAGCTTGTTTAGGTTTAAACAAAAGCTTAGATCAGGTATTTGACAGCCTGACCAGTTCTCCATGGCTTCTACAGAAAATCAAACTACTGCCAATTTAATTCTGTGCCACCCAGTTAAATGATATGGAGGCACTATTTCTTCTTAGTTCCACTGGTGTTACACTAGATATTACCTTATCCACTTCTCTTAGTGACCAGCATAAGTAAGTAGGAAGAATCCTTTTGTCATTTAGCAATTATTTGAAATTCTCAACTTTTATTGCTGATCTCTGCTTTGAATAGGTGAAGACTCACATATGTAAAAATATATGTGAGGTTCAGAAGCTTTAAAATAGCTTTTGGTCTGCATTCCTTGAGGTCCTAGCACACAGCTTGTCACTTTTCACAAGTGAGATTTTCGTGCCTAGTCTCAGTTTAATTTACTCACTTTTCTTTAGCACTTTACTCCCAGGTATCCTCACACTGAAAAGGAGCAGCAGTGACATGGAGGGATGCTTGGAAACTGGTGAGAAAGAGTGTGCCTGGGAGGAAAAATGAGTCTTGAGCTGTAATTGTATTGTTGGTTGCAAAACCCAGTGGTTATTTTGAGGTTTCTTTCGTAAGGAACATTCTCTTAGTCTTGTTCATAAAATCACAGAACGGTTTGGGTTGGAAGGAGCTATAAAGGTCATCTCATTTCACCCCTTGCCATGGGCAGGGACACCTTCCACTATCCCAGGTTGCTCCAAGCCCTGTCCAACCTGGCCTTGCACACTTCCAGGGATGGGGCAGCCACAGCTTCTCTGGGCAATGTCTGCCAGGGCCTCACCACCCTCACAGGGAAAAATTTCTTCCTAATATCTAACCCAAACCTCCTCTCTTTCAGTTTAAAGCCATTTCTTCTTGTCCTATCACTATCTGCCCTTGTAATAGGTCCCTTTCCAGCCTTCTAATAAACCCACTTTAGGTTTTCTACACTCCTTATATTTCAGTACCAGGAGGAAACTCATTTACTGTGTTTACAGATCTATTTAAAGTTCAGAGCAGCAGAAGTCAGCTCTGTCATACAATATTATGAAATAATGCAGGATAGTTTGTGCCTGTCAACCACTGCTTGACGTGCTAATCATGGTAGTGTTTTAGCAGTTGTAAAGGTATTACCAGAAGAGTGGTGATGTTAATAATAGTGGTGAGCAAAGTTTGTAGGAACTGATGTGCTGTACTTTTTTTGTCCTGTCTGGGTTTTTTTGGGGGGTTGGGTTTTTTGTTTTGTTGTTTGTTACCCACCCCCAATCTTGTCAATTAGTCTAATGCAAACACAAACACATAATACTGCCTATTATGGTTCTGTGACATTTTCACTCTGGAGATTCATCCCCTCCTAATAGTGACTTTCTAATGCAATAATGATACAGTACTTCTTGGAACCCCTTCCAAAATCTGATTTTATTTATGATTCCTAGGGCTGGGAGGGGCTTTTCTGTGGATCAGTTACTGTGATGTGCTGTCTGATATTGATATGTACAAACACTTTCTAGTGACAGAGTCAGACCAGCTCAGACCTTCAGTCTGTTCTTTGGTGCCTGAAGACTTACACTGAAGGTAATTTGTCTTAATTACTGGTGAGATTTGAAGGCAAATCTTAGTTCAAATACACTGTGCTTTGAAGAAAGAAAATCCTTTCTTTCAGTCCCAGTGTGAACAATATTGTTACATAACCAGAGGAAACTGTCTCAAGTTTTGCCAGGGAAGGTGTACATTGAATATTATGAAAACATTTCTTCACAGAAGGGGTTGTCAAGCCTTGGAACAGGTTGCCCAGGGAAGTGGTGGAGTCACAATCCCTGGGGGGTTTTAAGATACGTAGATGTGACACCTGGGGACATGGTTTAGTGGTGGCGTTGACAGTTCTACACTAACAGTTGGATTCAATCATCTTAGAAGTCTTTTCCAACCCACCCAAAGGATTCCGATACTGTGATTTTTTTTTTTTTTCCTACTACCCATTAGAAGTACTTTTGTTTTCTTTATTTGACACATTTGTTTGAGGATGGTCAAAAGACCATTCACGGCTGACGCTTCACCCTTTAGCATTTTACTTTTATTAGACTTTTCAAATACAAATATTCCATCTGTCTACAGACAGGAGAAATTCTTAACTTATTTGGACCAGGATCTCATAAGAGGACACTGGAGTTAAACCAGACTATATATTTTCTTCGGTTATGGTCCTTACAAGATTCTGCCAAGGTTGATCTAGCTGTTAGTGGCAAAAGGAGCCAAAGTGGGGAGCCCAAGCATTTTTGGGGACAGACAATGAGCTAAATATGTTTCAAGAATTAAGACTCTCTGCCCTGGCCCCCATAACTCCCTCACAGAGAGGCTGATGATGTACAGACTAGATAAATGAGGTGTTTGAAAGCTAGCTGAACTCAAAGCATTGAGATCAACAGCAGAGTGACTCAAAGACAGTCATTTCTCATCTGGCCAAGTAGTCTTATTCCTGAAATAATGTAATCCAACTAATAAACACGGCTTAGCAAGAAGGTTTTCTCTGAGCACATCACTGCTTTAAAGTGGCAAATCATTTTCTCTCCTCTCTGCCCCCTTGTAGATGTGTTTCTAGGTTTAAAGTGCTGGGGGAGTTAAGTTCCCTCTAAGTCTTCCTGTGGGGGGGTTTAAAGCACCTCAAGATGGTTTCTGCAAAAGTATGAGGGCATTTGCTTTGCTACCTTGGGCAGATTCTGGTTTGGGAAAATGTCTCTGGTGTTTCAGGTGCAGACACTATTCAGTACCGCCTTTAAACTGCTGGCTGTGCTTGCTCTGTAGAACTCCAACAGCTGCCAGAGGAAGGTGGATTCTTTCCAGTGCTGGTTAAAAAATAATCCGCTTTATAGTGAATTTATAAATCACTTTGGAGGTTTGCTGCCTTGAAAGACATGATAGAAATGTAACCCATTATCATGTGTTATTACAAATGATGTCTCAGCTATTAGAAAAACAAGTGTATTAGGGGAATGTTAAGATTGCCAATTCAAGCATTCAGAAGGTAGAAAATGCAGCAATTAAATCTGAGTGTACAGGCTTAACATCAGCCCCTGTCAGCTTTTAGACAAATCAACATGGAAAACCTTGTGCTGCTCTCCTCGTCCTGATAGAAGACTGGTGCAGATGGTGGCAATTACCTCAGATTTTGAACTAGTCATGAGTGTACATGAACGGGGGTTTGAGAGAAGTCTTACCTTTCCCAAGCTGAGACAAATTTCCTAGAAACACTAAAACGTGCACCCTTATCAATGGGACAAACTCCTTTCTCCTGACTCCTCCTTACACAGGACAAGGGAAAATGGCCTTGCGGTGTACCAGGGGAAGTTCAGGTTGGATATAAGGGAAAATTTCTTCCCTGAAAGAGTTGTTGAGTATTGGAACAGGCTGCCCAGAGAAGTGGTGGAGTCACCAGCCCTGGCAGTGTTAAAAAAACAAGTGGACATGGCACATCTCAATATGTTTTACGGGGAGTGATGATTATTTGGTCAAAGGATGGACTTGATTATTTTGGAAGTCTTTTCCATCCTTTATGATTCTATGATCCTTCCCCAAAGCATGGTAGTATTAGAGAAAATGTTTCCATTATCTTTTTCAGGCTGGGACACCTGGATATTTTCCAGCAGTTTTCTTCTTTATTTGGCTGCAATACTTTCATTTGAATGAAATAGCTTTAGGTAGATTACAGGCATGGACAGTTCAATCCCGGATGGTTATCACTGCCTAAATTTGCAGCAGAAAATGCAGTACTACAGTAGGCTATACTGAGGAATCATACCTAGAGATGGCAGTTGGCTCCACTTGGGATATATCATAGAATCATGTGGAATTATGAAATGTTTTCAGTTGGAAGGGACCGTAAAGATCATCTGGTTCCTGCAATAATCAGGGACACCTTTCACTAGACCAGGTTGCTGAAGGTCCCATCCAGCCTGGCCTTAAACACTTCCAGTGACATATGCAAAGAAAATTAATGAATAAGAAGAGAATCATGGGGAATGGGAAGAGTGCACAGAACTAGTGGAAAGAGACAAATACAGAGACACAACATCATAAGGGAAAGTTGGAAATTAGTCCAAATCATGTGGAAGCAAAGACCCAAAAACAATGAGTCAAAGCAAAGTGATATATTCCCTTGCTGATGTGGGCTGGCCTTTTCCTGTTGCTCTCATATCTTCTGGGTTTTACTCATATACAACTTGTCTACTTTGTTCTCATTTAAAAACACTCTAAGTGCTTAATAATATTACTGGCCTTTTCTGGGCTGCCTGCAGAAGCAGTGATATTTGATAGCAAATTCATTGTTGCTCTATAAGGAAGCCATACCATAAAGGTCACCAAATTTGGTCAGTGCATTTTAATTTGTACACACGGTAAAGGTCGTATTCCTCACTTCCACTGCAAAAACACAGTCTGTTTACTCTCTTATCAGAGGTGATTGTGTATGATTTAACTAAGGGATTATCAGTGCAAATAGAATATTAAACAATAGTAGTGGTAGTAATAGTAGTAGTAATAATAATAATATAATAGCACTGTTGCAAGTGTAAGGCCATTTTTTCCCCTCCATATGTTTACATAATGCTTGGAGGTAACCAGACATCTACAAGGTCTGATTTTCTGCTGTGTTGCTCCAATATTTCCTTTTTCTGTCCCATGAGAACTCCACAGCCTTCAGCAGAGCTTTTGTCTATTGGAGTGACAGCAGTTTCAGATTCATAATATCATCTCTGTAGAAACACGTCCAAACGTAATTAAGGACCTGGGCTCTCAATCCCACAGACCTCAAATTAGCTTTCAAAATGCATATTAAGGGCATAGACAAATGCTTTCATGCAATTCCAAATGACCTGTGAGGGCAGGGTGAACAAAATTGTATGAACCTCTTTAATGTCACAAAACTCTCTACAGAGATTTGCATATAAAGTGAACCATTTTATGTCAAACAGATTTGTTAATCTTACAATGAAGGAAACAGCACTTGAAAATTAATCAAGGTGGGTTTTCATTGCCCAGTGGAGGCCCTTAAAAAGGACCTGACCTGATAACTGGAGGCTGTTATTTTGTGGTTACTAAATTTAATAATTTTTGGGTTTTATTTGCTGAATGGGTTTGCAGGAAACAGATTTCCAGAACAGATAAATCTGCAGTGGTTTCTTTGCTCGAGCAGTGGAATTGGACTTTCAGAAGTTCTTGTAATCCTGGCTCTGTTGGAAAATGCTTCATGATTAGTTCATTATTTTAAAATTGTGTTTACAATACATGTAAGCATTTCTGTAAGTAAAATGGGTCATCTTTCCCGTGCCTTTTGGCATTGAGTGCAGGGTAGATTTTTGCTTGCTTGCTATAATAACCTAAGAAATGATGATTGAAAAATGGACTTTTTCCCCTAGGGGAGGGAGTATTGCCTATAGAACCAAACTAATAAGCCTGGGGTATATCTAGGCCTTTCCTCTAACCTGGAGAAAAGGAGTCTGAGGGAGCACCTTATTGGTCTCTATAACCTGAAAGCGGGTTGTGGTGAGGTGGGTGTCAGTCTCTTCTCCCAGGTAACAAGTGACGGGATGAGAGTAAACAGCCTAAAGTTGCACCACGGGAGGTTTGCATTGAATATTAGGAAAATATTTCTTCCCTGAAAGGGTTGTCAGCATTGGAAAAGGCTGCCCAGGGAAGTGGTGGAGTCTCTGCCCCTGGAAGTGTTCAAAAAATGTGTGGATATGGCACTTGAGGAAATGGTTTCGTGGTGAATGTGGTGATGATGTTGGGTTGATGATTGGACTTGGTGATCTTAAAGGTGTTTTCCAACCTTAATGATTCAGTGATTCAATGCAGGTTTACATCATTTGACACTGCAGGAGGGAGGGACAGACATATGGTCTTGGGTTAACAATGTTGGGCAAAGCTCTCTGGTTAGTCATCATCCTTATCCGAGGGGAAAGGGCTAGGACTAGGGAGAGATGGAATGGAAAGCTGCTATATCAATGAGATTAAATGAGCTGATGTTAAACACCTGCCCAATGATTTTGCCCTGCAGGAGACCTAGAAAATGCTCCAACCATGGAGTTGTAGGGTGTCTCTACTCTGAGATGGTGTCACATGCTCTGATATTCCCAGAAAAGAGCAGCTGTCCTAGTACAAATCCCTGCCTGAACTAAGGATTTGTCTAGGGATTTTCGTATCCTTTGTGGAGGCAGCTGAGAAATCTCAGCCCCCCTGCCTTGCACCAAATCCACAGAGGGTAGAGAAGCTCAATACTGATTTTCCATAGGTGAATCCAGTGCTTTTTTCTTTTTTTTTTCCCCCTGTTCACTATCAGTAGAAGAAAACCAGTTTCCTTTAGCCTCTTCTATTATTAATGCTTGGCCCCAGCTAGTTTTTTTGAATCCTTAGTAAGAAAGCATTTTTTTCCCCTCCTTGGAAATGTATTTGCTTAGGAATTTCCAAGATGAAACTTGCTTCTCTGGGCCTGGGGCCGTAATGGGCTTTAATGGTTTTTAATTACTTAACTATCTGTTGTGACATAATTAAAATGTCTTTCAACATTTCACATTTCACCCCCAAGAAATAAATAACTTCTAGGTTGTAAAATATGACTTGCAGCTTAATTTTCTGAAACAATGAAGGAAAGGTTTCTTCCAGGCTCAGTCACATCCAGTTTGCCTGTCGATATAAAGTGCTTCTCAGCTGTGTCCCTAAATAGCCTTGCTCATTCCTTCCCTGCTTTTCACTCCTATTTCACATGTGTGTTTAAAGAGCCTCTGTCAGGATTAAAATATATCTTTACGTATTTTACTAAAAAACCTCGAGAGCCTTGCAAAAATAACTGTAAAAAGCCATTACATCTTGCTACAGGATTAGGAGGTTTTTTTGTCCCACGCTGCATTCTTTTCATCTTGGGAAAATGTGTACAATGAAAATAGATTAGCTGCAATTTAATCAACAAATTCTAGGTGTTATGGGAAATGGACTTACAACAGGTTGGGAACAGAGCTATAAAACCAGAGCAGTGCTGCAGCATACCATTCAAGGTTTAGAATAGGCTAATATAATTAAAATTAAATCAGATAGTGAGCTTATAATTACTTCTCATACATTTTGTAGCAGAAGATAATCTGGTAGCTTTGAACTTTTCCCAAATTCAGCCTGAAACTGTTTGTTGCATTGATTTCTCTATCTTTATTTAGATACTCATTTTCAATGATAGTTAAAGGGAGTCAGTGTTTTCCAGAGTGGAGTTCCAGGATACAAGTTTCCCTGAGAGGAACATGTTTTTTCAGAGGTTTTGTTAAATTTTCGCTTGTCTTGTATGTGGACAGAGTTTTGCAATTTAGCAGGAAAAAGTTGGATAAAGCAGCTTCTTGTGACTACGAGGAGTGTTTGGCAAAACCTGCAGGTCTCTGAGAGAAAAAAAAAAAAAAAAACAAAACAAACCAACAAAACACTCCCTCAGGTTTTCATGATACTTCTTTGAAGCTGAGGGAAAGACTCTCAAAGTTCAGCTTGTAGCAAGAGTACACTTCACTTGTTGATCCATTTGCTGTTTTAGGACTGCCTTGTCTTTGTAAACATCTAAGTGGGCTTCAAGTGCAAGAGGGAGAGGCTGGGCAAAATGACCTTGAAGTTTCTCCTGTGAGCAATCGTGGGTGTAGCTGCAGGAACTGAGAGGAGGACACGTTGCCTCAGAGCTTCCTCTGCCCGGGAAAGTCAAGGAGGGCAGGGAATAGCACTAATGCACAGTGTGCAAGGAAGATCTTCAGCAGTTACAGTAGGAAAAGCTGGAGAAAGAAGAGTGAAATCCACTGTGTGTTAGTCGGATGCATGGGAAATGCCATAAAAATGCAAAGCTCCCTAAGGAATTGTGTTGTAAAAGGAAATTATTCATTTTACAAGTGGTTTGGCTTTTTGTGGGTTGTCTTGGCTGTTGTTTTGGGGTTTTTTTAAATTATTTTTCCTTAATTTTCTGTGGCTGTGGCTCTGCTGTTCTGAGACTGCTCATATTGTGGCAGAAACGTGGTAGTATCTGTCATGAGAAATGATCCCATTACAGGTTTGGAAATGGTTTGCCATTTCCATGTAAGTGTAGGTTAACTTTGATTCAAGGGATGGCATCATGCATCCTATTTGCTTTTTTATTCTTTTTTATTTTATTCCTTCGAAAAATTGGAATTCTCTTGAGAACAGCAGCTATACCTTCACCCCCGGAATGTGTTTCTACTTACTTCACTTAGAACGGATACAACCCAATCATTGCATTGATGTTTGGGATGGAAAGTATTAATTATATGCTTCTGCTGTCATGGAACTCACATGGGAAAATTAGGACCTTTATATGAAATGAAAGTTTTGTGTGATCTCATGTGAACATGACTTTAGACAGATGTCCCAAGAATGTTTGAGTAGATACATAAAAATTATAAATATACATGATATACACAGCACAATAATTACTCCAATATACACAGCATAATAATTACTCACTTACTGAGTAAGGCAGAAATCCCATCTGAGAGGGAGGATTGTGTGCCTGTATACACACAAATACACACACACACATACATACATATATATATGCCTCCAGTGTTGTTGTTTTGGGGTGATTAAAAATATAGGCATGTGTTTCTTTTTGTCTCCCAGCTTCCTTCAAGAACCACAGTGGAGCTTTAAGACACCATTTATAATCTTGGTTTTGCAATCACATTCTGTTAATATGAACTAGGTATAATAACCAGAGTTTCTAAGGTGTGGTATTATTATGTATGCTGTTTATTCATGTAGATTTTTGTAATACTCAGGTGAGGTGCCCATACCATGGTCTGCAGATCCTGGCTGGTGAGCAGAATCTGTACAACCTGCTCTGTGCCAAGTATTAATTAAGGTTGGAAAAGAACTCTAAGATCATCAAGTTCCACCTTTATGTCAAGTTTCATGTGAAGGAATGATTGATTCCATAGCCCTTCCTGAAGCAGAGTGGGCACCTGTACAATGAAGGAACCTGCTGTCTTTTGCTCATATATCAGTATTTTTTTAATTAAGTGACAAAAATCAGCTGAGATATCCATCCACTGTTCCTAAGGATCTGTAGGAAAGGTGGTGTGTTCCTGTAAGGGCTCAGAAGCTGTTTGTAATGCTCCATCAGCTTGTACAAATTTATGGCTGGAGACTAAAGGAACTCAAAGAATTGAACATTTTCCTTACTGAAATATAAAATAAGAAAAAAGAACCAGAAGTGAACAGGAGAATCTTGCCACAGATTATAAGGCTGTGAAGGACAGTAATACTAAATCCAGTAAAAGATGATGTAAACAGAGCAGGAATCATTATCCTGATTTACCAGCCAGGACAAGTTCCTAAAATGTGAACCAAATACCAGAATGCAGTCTGGGCTGCATCTCTCCCACCTCATTCCTTAGTCTGTTTATGGTTGAGCTTTATGTTTGCTTTAGTTGATTAAAAATAAGAAAAATAGGAAGGAGGAAGAGAATATATAAATGCAAAATAGGAGTGAATAGGAACTTTGTAAGGGTAGAAAGAGGAAAACAAGATAATCTCTCTGCAAAAGGCCTGATGGAAAATCCATCTGAAGTGATAACTGTGCAGTCTTTGAAGCTCCCATGAGGAGTATTTGAGATTGCTGCTTGAAGCTAAATGACCCATCAGCATCCTCTGCTGACCAAACAAAGGCTCTGACATTTTAGAGGTGGGCAAGGACACGTAGGTGCCTTGAGAGAGTCTGAAGTTCAGAGCAGAGGTTTCCTGGTTTGACTTGGAATTAACCAGGGTTAAAATAAAAGGGGATGCTGTAGCAAGTCTGTTGTTTCATGTGCTGGGCTTCTGAAGGCACTGCAGGTACCCCCCCAGAAATGAAAGCTCCAGGTGTGGAGCCACTATGAAAAAACATCACTTTGTAGGAGAAAAAAAAAAGTTAAAGAGAATCATAGAGCTTTAGAAGGGTTTGGGTTGGAAATGGCCTTCATGATCATCTAGTTCCAAACATCCTCTCATGTTTAAAGACACCTTCCACTAGACAAGGTCGTTCCAAGCCCTGTCCAACCTGGCCTTGGACACTTCCAGGGATGGAGCAGCCACAGCTTCTCTGGGCAACCTGTGCCAGGGCCTCACTACCCTCACAATAATTTCTGTGAGCCTTTGTCCACCTGTATTCTCCCTCAAGAGTCACAGTAAACTGATGGAAAAGTGTGAACAAATCTGTGCCCCAAATTAAGGTTTTGGGGAATCCCCTTGCACACTCCTTCCTTTTGTGCCTGACAAAAAGATCCTTCTTAACACATGCACATGGAATTATATATTTAAAGGGGTTTGGTTTTTTGTTTGTTTTTGTTTTTTTTTTTCCCAAACCCAAAGAAAACCTATCTGTGTGAGTAATTGAAAAGCTGATGGAGAGCCAAGATGACTCACTGATTATCTGCCGAGGAGGCAGGACAGCACAGTGTTTTAATGTGAAAAAAAAATAAATCTGGAAATCCACACTTTAATAAAAGTGCCAGTTCGATTGGTGGTTGACTCTGGAGAACAGGATGGGTCGTGCATCATAGTTCCCTGCTGGAAGTGCTTCTCCAGCTCAGATGGGCCCTGAGAGTGTTGTGAAGGAATGAAGCACTGAACTTTGGAGCACCAATGGAAGAGAGGAGTCTTTTGTCCTTTGTAGTATACGAGTCCAAAACATCTGTAGAACAGAGCAGCTGGGGAGCTCTGGCTCTGTGGGTAGAGCAATGCAGTGCTGAGGGCTGTAAACCAGTTAGCAAAGGATCAAAGGCAGACTGGGAGACCTGATTACAGCAGTTAGGCAACCAAAAGAAGGAAAAATGGATAAAAGGCATAATATTAACATAATGCCTCCTGTGGGAGTGTTGTTTCAGCTGTAAGAAGGGTAAAGAATTCTGGAATAAAGCAGTTGCTTTGTCATATCAGCATGATGTTACCAAGTCTGGTGGCTGCAGGATGGGTTGATCTGGTCTCAAGGAAAATGTCTGAGTTAACTGTTTCATTGAAAATTCTTTTGTGTGTGTGTGTGTGTATTGGATAAGAAGGCTACTTACACTCTGGGATCATGGAAACATCCTCCTTCTAATCCATCTAAAAAGGAAGAAGAGGAATTGAATTACCTGCAAAAGATTTTAAATAGGAATAAACAATGGAGGAATAAACAATAGTAATAAACAAATGTCCATGGAGGTCACTAGGAAGGCTGATGAGTTGAAGTACAAACAGACATGAAAGTTAAAACTGCAGAATGTCTTTTACCATATTTGATATTGAATGAAATCAGGGTGGTTAATACCAGAAGTCCATTTGCCTGCACTGCAAAGAGCCCATGTTATTGCTTGTCTCAATTTTATTGCATGGGAGAGTGGAGAGAGCTGTCTTTATCTTACAGTAGACAGTTTTCTCCTGGCAGCCAAAAAGCTGATTTGACACCCCCAAACTGAGTAGCTTTACCCAAGCTTTACCCAAGTCCAGCCTTCCAAGTGAAGCCTGGAAATTTAGTGTGCCACGATGATTTAAGCAGGAAGAAAATAGTACAGTAGGTGATTGCATTTAAGGGGGATTTTCACTGGAAGTCCAAAAGAACCAGAGAATTTCTCTCTGTTGCACTGACTGCTTTCAAATAGTCCAACCAATGGAAAAAATAACAACATTTCCTCATAGATTTACTCTTCACCTTTCCATTAAACATCCATGTGTTTATTTCCTTGTCTTTCTCCTCTTAGCTACGAGCCAGGAAGATGAAGTGCTGCCTTCTCACCATTGCCTTGGCCGTTCTGCTGCTCGTTGTCATAATCATCGCGGTCTCCGTCAAGCGCTGATCTGGTTGTGGTTTCCGCAGGTAAAAGCCATTAACTAAGTCTTTTATCGTACTCTGTAAGATGGCTGAGAGACAGTTCAGGGAGCTGGGTATGGTAAGAAAAAATTATCTTCACTTTTAGATTCAGCTCTGGCCTATTGACATATTTCTCTGTCTCAGAAATAGCTTTAGTGAGTGCTTAAATGTAAGCTAAGGTGATATTCACACAAAACATCATATTTACCCTTTTCCTGGCTGCTTGCGTTGGGCTTGATTCTACATGGATCTCATATCAATGCTGGCTGATACATCCCAATTCCATATGAATTAGAGACTCAGAAGCAGTGATGAAGACTCCAGACAAGCAGTGTCAGGGGTAGTCCAACAGTCCAGAGATGTTCCAGAGCACATCCACCTTCTGAGATGCTCCAAAGAGACCCTCCTGAGGAGCAGGAAGACAAACAACTCAATATTTCAGTATAGATGAAAAATAAAACTGGATTTTTGGTTATCTTTGCCCTGGATCTACCCCTAAAGGGAGTATTGGTCTCTAGCAGAAGGTCTGGACTATAGCAATATACATGAGATATCAAAGCAATTTCATCCCACTAGTGAAGTTTAAACTATGATATATTGTTGTTCTAAAGATTATGCTTTAAATGTAAAATATAAAACACAAGTAAAGATTTTATTTTCCTTTCTTTTGCCTCATTATCTTAGGAGAATGACTCATAAATTATTTCTGACAATCTTCTGATGCAAAGTTTCTCTGAGTTGCCAGGCCATTATTCAAGGAGAGATTATCAGATTTACAGATTTTGTACCACCCAAGGAGGTCCTGTGTGCCTGCTGCCATGGCAGGGGTTCCAGCTGCTAAAACCTGAACCCAAAAATATCAATGGGACTTTTCCTGCAGAGGAAAAAGTAGGAGCCCTGAGGCAGAAAGGAGCAGAGAGTGGGGACAATTCTTAGTTTAGAGACCTCTCATGTCCCTCAGAGACTTGCATGAAGCATGTGTGATATCACTCCTGTCCTTAGTAGATACTGCATTATAGTGAGGCTCACTGGGACCTTTTGCAATAATTTAAGTGGAGATTTGTTAGCCTGAACTATCCTCTGGAACTACTTTAGGGAAAGCACAAGGGATTGATAGATTTTATTAATTATTTGGTTTTGTAAGAGTTCAGTGATGCTTGGCAATGCTCCCCTTCCACCTGAGGATGAAATCATTACCCTCCAATGTGCCTTTTTTCTACTAGAAACTAGAAGGTGTTGTTTCAAAACAGCAACAGAAAGATTTTGGGACTCCTTCTAGCATATTGCAGATGCTAAAATTTGGGTACAAGAGGAAATTACATAAATACACAACAAAAAATACTGTAGAAGGATATCTACCATCTCACTGGGTTTGGATGAGGATGATCACAAGCACTACATTATTTCTAGGTGAAATAGCTACTTTTTTCTACACTTGCATGTTTACTTAGGAGTTTGGCTGGCCCTGAAGTGAGAATGATATGAGAAGTATGGACCTTTAGACTGACTGAATATTGTTCTTACAGCACATCTATCTATCTATCTATCTGTAATTTCTGCACATACTTTTATCCCTTTTTTACAAGAGACACTGCTTATGGGTGCAAACAGTGATCTGTCCTGATAATTTAAATCTAGAGCAACTACAATAGTTTTAATTGCATTACTCTGGTTTTATTCTGCAGTAGTTGGGAAATGTATTCCATCATGATAATCTGTAATATAATACAATTTCTTTTAACATAGTTAAATATTGCTATCTACTTGAAATGACAAATCTTATCATCAATTGACTACATCTAGACACATTTTAATCTAAATCCCTAAAGTGGAGAAAGTCAGAGAACCAAAATATTCTTACAATAAAACTCCATTGGAGAACTAAAGCTAATCTTCTGTTAAGAGATCCATGTCTTGGGGGAAGTGAACCTAAAGATACTAATGAAAGCCCCAGGAAAAATAAAATCCTCTAATTTTCATCATCAGTTTTAAAACTAATTATTAAGCTTCTAAAACAAGAGTTATGCTCCAGCAGTAGAAATGTAGGCAGAACCTGCATTGAATTATACTGGAACAAGTATGGTTTCTGACCTTTATAAATGGTTCTTAGTCTACATTAACCCAAATTGTGTGCAACAGGTTTCGTATTTATAATTTGAAGATTTCCAGACTAGAATGTTTTCAGGATTTCCATATCCATAGTGATGCATGCAATTCTATACTGAATTTTAATGGAAATGGATTTTAAAATATCAGTGGATTTAAAGACTCAACTACCTTGAGAAACTGGTTTATATAAAACTGTCTTACATACTTTAGGGAGATAAAGAACAGCTGGAATTTAATGTGTAACAGCTCTACATGACTCTTCAGAGAAAATAGAGGGAAGAAAGCAAGCTAGGGAACTAGGTACTAAATACTGTGGTTGGCACAGAACTTATCCCTGAATAAAATCCCAAGTTCAGTCATGACTGGCAAGAACTTCCCTTTAATGTGTCATGAAGAGTTTGCTCCATGCTGGGTCAGGAAGGAGCCAAAAGAAACAGCAACAGCCACTTCGTTCAAGTGGCTTAAGTGCCCTTTTCAGGATATTAAAGGTAGGGGCTTCTTTAGCTTTCCTGAATAGCAATGAGAAACATAAAGGTCATTACTCAGTGAATTAAAGAAATTATGCTGTTAACATCCATGATTATTAATATTGTTTTGATCATTAGCATATAAAGTGTTCTTCTTTTCTTATTATTTTTATTTGATTGATGTTTCTACTTTTGTGATGACACTGAACCAATGGTTCATCTCAACACCACAAATCAGACATGATAAATCAGACACAAGACCATTTCTTCCATAGGAAAGATCACTTTTTGAATCTTGAGAAGTGAAAAGCAGTTTTTTCCCCATGAGTTTCTCAAGCAGTTGTGCCATCACTGGCTCTGGCTCAGTCCACGCAGAGGGACCAGCTGTTCAGGAGAGCTCTGAGCCCTGACTTTTTCCCTGTCAGGGCCCTGCCATAAGTGTGTCACTGCTCCCTTGGGGCAGTTTTGTCTGGCAGAGAGAGAGAAGAATGACTACAGAGAATACAGAGAAGCTCCTGAGGACTTATGTCTGTGTGTTTGTTTGCTGACACCCTAGGAAAACAGCCTAGGAACTCTTGGGTCTCATTATGCACGTACTGTAGCTGCTCTTTTTGCTGTCACAGTCAACATCAGTGCCCATTTAAAAGGCCAGGATTGCAGCAGTCTGGAAGAGACTTTTTCTTAAAAACATCTTTTTATAGTGTCAATATTTCTTCAACCTAAACAGACCTTCTGTGCCCTTCTTTTGACTCATTTGGTTGAGTGCACACTTACTCAAAGTGACAATCAAGACTTGAAATCCTAACCCTTAAACATTCTTTATAGGCAAATAGAGGTGACAGACTTTGAGAAAGATGCTACATGGATTTGATGGTTGGAAAATATGCTTTCCATTTGAAAACTTAATCATCTCAATCCTGTTAGCCAAAGAAAGAGAGAATGAATGATGACTACTCCCTTTTCTTGGAAGAAGTCAGTGAAGGAGAGAGTACCTTCCTCTTTACCAAGACACATTTCTGTCAGAAAAAAGTTGCTGGACTGAGCACACAGTCTTTCCTGTATAGATTCCTTAAATCCTGTTGACTTCCTGTGCTTTCCAGCCTTAGAATCTGTCAATGAATAAAAAGGCAAGAGCCCAGAGGCATAAATCAGTGTTTCCCTTCTTGGGAGATGATGCAATGGTTGATAGTGATGCTCAGCCATTGAAAATAGAACAACCAGCAAGAGTACAAGTGATCATTGGTGACTGGATGGGGCACTTATTACCATGTTTGCATGGTGGTGTTCAGTTGAAGGCTGGACTTGATGATCTTGGAGATCTTTTCCAACCTTAAGATTCCACGATTCAGCAGATTCTCCCAGCCTTCACTGACCTGAAGCTCAAAGTCTTCCTGCTACAGAAGACCATTATTAAATCTTTAACAGGCATTGATGCATTCCTTTCTTGATAACTGGACCATTTGCATTCAGAACCCTCATAAACTTTTAAACTTTTAAAATGTTGAAATATCTTGAGCAAAGAGTTCCACTCTGACTACAGTCACCATGCAATCTTGGATAGACAGATAACAACCCATAGAATTATAGAACAATTTCGGTTGGAAGGAACCTTCAAGATCATCTTGTTTCAACTCCCCTGCTGCAGGCAGGGACACCTTCCACTAGACCAGTTTTCAGGGCCCCATCCAGCATAGCCTGAAATAATTCCAGGGATGGTGCATCCAAAGCTTCCTGGATAACCCGTTTCATTTCCTTACCATTCTCACAGTAAAGATTTTATTTCTACTATCTGACCTAATATCTTGGACATCATCTCCTGAGCAGAGCTGTAGTTCTTATGAAAAAGTAACAATCAGGCTCCAAGTATGTGTTTCCTGAATATGAAACTGTCTTGTTTTGAATTTAAATTGAATTAATTATCACAGAAAAATAGAAAATGTTGGTTTAGTTTAGTTCATTTTTCCCCTCCTTCACAGTTGCACCTTTCCTTGCATAATTCTTTTATCAGTTTCTTAAGTGGTTAAGAGTTTTATGTAACCTGATCAAGGAGGAGGAGGCTCAGACAGCTGATTTTATACAGTCCATCTTTAGTGTTTGGGTTTTTTTTTTCCTTTCCTTCAGCTCTTGTGAGTTGTGTTTTTGAGTTGTGGTTGGTTGGGTTTTTTTAGTACCTCATGTACTACAGCATCCCCATGTTCTGTACCTGATCCCACCAACAACTGCAATCAGAGCCTGTGTCTGTCAGGGTCAGAAGGGCTGTAAATGGCAGAGAGGGGAAGATTGACAAGTGGCTTTGTGATACTTGTCATTTACAGGTCTGTTGCTCCTTCCCGAGCAGGAAACAAGTCTGGGCACCCTCTCCTGACACACACACCAGAAACTGTGACATTTGCCCAGCGCTTCCCTTCCTGGCAGTGCCAGGTTGTTAGAGCACAGCGGCTCGTACTCAGTGTTGAACAGAGCAATCATTCAACCCCAGGAACGTTGCAAATGAGGGCAAAACACAGACAGGGCTGTCTCATGGTATTGCTTTTGCTTTTTAAATTGTTATCACAGGGCTTTACTTGGTGTCTCTGTTTTTACACACATCTATATATGGCTTAATAACTACGTGAGTGGCTCAGTTTTCAAGCTTCTTTCAATCTTTGAAGCTTTGTAAGGGTCATAATATTTTTGACAGCTGTCACTGAAATCCTAAAATAACTCAACCCTCTGCCCTGGCTGTGGCATTGCTGCCATGTTTGTTCTGCACAATCAGGAATCAATAGCTCTGCAATATTTTTTTTTTCTCCTGTATCCTATTACTTTGAAAAGGTTCCTACATTTGGAGTCAGATGTCAATTCTTGTCATTTCAATTTCTGTCTTTTAATCTATAATTAATTGCTGGATCCTGGCATCCTTGTGTAATTTTTGCTCTGTCAAGAAGACTGAGATACATCCTGATTCTGCAGTAACTTTTTACTTCAAATTTAAATGAGTCAAAAATGAGATCTGAATTTTCACTGAATAACATAGAATGGGTCTGGATTTATGATTTGGCTCAACTTCTTAAATTAGGGTATCGTTTGTATTCTTTAAAACTTTCTTGGTTTCAATGGCCACGTCTCCACTTCTCTCAGCTAAATTATTTCCCTGACAGCACATTCAAATCTATGCCACAAATGTATAGAAGGGAGAAATGATTGCTAACAGAAAAAGAAATTTTAAGAGACAAGAGTCTGCTTTATGCAGAAAAATCCTTCAAAATAGCAGGGCAAGAAAGGCAGAAGTGCCAGGAAATAGGTAGATTAATTTATAAGAATTTCTCTGAGTTTTCCCCTTTTATACACACCTCCTCCAAACTTTCAAACACATTAATGTTTTGATGGGGCATCACATGATCAGGTTACTGTGATTTAATGTGTTTCAGATTGACCTTGATTGTTGCCCATCTTCATGCTCTTTGGTCTTCATAAGCAACTCAGATAGCCAGGTCATTTACTCTACTGTGAAAGAGAGTTAAGGGAGGATGTATTAGGTTGCCTTTGCCTGAGCTTGAGAGTTGACATGCAGACAGTTCCTGCAGCTCAATTAACTTGTAGTAACTTGAATTCATTGATTGGAATCCAAAGTCAGTAGGACTTTGAAAGAGTCAGCAGCTTTCTATGTCCTGTCTCAGGTTTCCTGCAATCAGCAGGAAAATGGAATACTCCCACTGACTCTCTGAATTATTCTGCTCCTTCAGATGGATGCCAAGTCTTTGATCTAAACTTCCCAAAGCAATCTGAAGACACTAATTATTTATGTTTTGTAATATCTTTAAACTTTAACCACGCTGACACACCTCTAAGGAGAGAGGCTGATCTTCAGCATGTTCAGTTCTAACTGTGAAACAGCACAAAAATGAATGTACTGATCCAAGCCAATGGTCTTTCTGGCCTCACACACTGTCCCATTCACAGATGCTTAAGGAAATACCATGTGAGAAGCTGATATTTCAGCTAGAATTGTGGGCACCACCTTTGACTTCCTAAATATGACTTTAGGTGACAAAATTTTTTGTTTCAATTGGAAAAGATTATTATACATGTATGTCTAAAATCTTTGAATGAGTCAGTGCCAAGTGTCTTATTCCCTATTAATAGTTTTAGTTCCTCAGGAGCAGTGATGTCTGATGGAGGGAGCACTTGGTGTTTGGCTCAGGGAGCAGTTGGACTGATTAATGGCTCAGGAGGGTTCCCTGCAGCATAAATCAGCAGCCCCCAGGACAAGGGAGGATTAAACTCTTTAAAAGATCAACAGAGTTATAAACTGCTCTCACATCACTCCATCACTGTTGGCTGATATTTTCAGTTGGCAACACCTGAATTACTAGTCTCATTGAACCCCAGAAATACAGTGAGAGTTAGCTGTTGTGAGAGGGACAAGAGCAAAGGTCAGCACAAGGGAGTCCATCATTCCTTGGGGGTCAGTTCAACTCAGCATATTCTATGATTCTGTAATTCACCCTGGTGCCCCTTGACTCTGGGGTGAGTGGACTTCCAATGAGGTCAGTTTGGGAAGGTGTGTGGTTCCTTTCTATAAGGCTAAAGCAGTTAATTCTTCTGTAGAGAGCAATTCCTTTTGGCCTGGGTGTGACGGAGCCATGGGTAAGGTTGTTGCTGTTGAGTGAAGTTCTTTATGTGTCGGGAAACAGGAGGCCCTGAGTGGCCAGTTCCATGCTAATATGTATTGATCCAGCAAAAGCCACAAATTCTGTGTCTTTTGAAACCATTTCAGTCATCTCAACTGGCTGGACATTGCCTGTGGGTGGGAAGTAGGGAATAAATTTCTTGTTCTCCTTTAATTCCATGTGCAGCCTTTGCTTTTGCCTTACTGAACTGCCTTTACCTTGACCTACACTGTTTGTCCATGTTGTTTTCCAATCCTGCTGAGGAAGGGAGTGATAGAACAGCTGGATGATTATTTTGTGTCCAGTCAAGGTCAACCCACCACAGAGCCTCCTAGATTTTCTTGGGAATAGAACAGCACATAGTTCATCAGTGACATTCCCTACATGGCAGGAACTGATTCTCGCCAGTGTACAAGCTGCTTGAAAGTGTTACATGACTATTATCTTTGGTGATGGTGTCAAAGAGAAGTAATTTTTGATCAGTGTTCTCTGGAAGAAAACCTGAAAATCAGCAAAGGAGGTTTTCTTTGGTAACAGTGTGTTAAAGAAATATTTTGTCAGTTTAGCTCAAGAATGTAGTGTCCCAGCAGGAAAGGCTCTTAGGAAGGCAGTACTTCTGTGATTGTCTCTTCATGAAGAAGGATATCAGAGAGGACAGTTTGTTTGGTGTTGTGCCTCTCAGAGTGGAGTGCATGGGAAGATTGTTCTGTTTCTTCAGTGCCAAAATTCAAGTTCTATCTTGGGTAGCTGCAGCCTCAACAACAGGCTGGGCAGCATTTCAGTGTCAGAGGAAAATCATTACATCAATATTCTCTTTAACTGCTGTGCTTTATCGCAGCCATCTCCACTGGAGCCCTGGTGGTGGTCAACCTAACTGGGAGATGTTCTCATTCCATGACATGCAGTAGCTTGTTATGTTCTCTTTTGCAGCCACATGACTCTCTCCAAGCAACCATCATGATCTGGGAGGTGTCTTTAAATCTGAGAAATCAGGCAAAGGGTAGAGGGCTTATTTGAGTGTTTCTGTGGCCTCATTTTGCTTCTAAGCCTTCATTAACATGAAAATAAAAATAGAGAAATTCTGAAAATCCCACTTCCTTGCACTTTTTATAATATAGTGATTGCCATGTCTATATTAGCTGTTCACCTCCTTGTCTAGAATTAGAAATGTCCACATTTTGGTAATATATATTTGATTATATATGCTCTGTTCAATATATAAATAATAAACTTCTAATTGTAATCATCTCTCTGACATGAGATTCTCAAACCAACTTTAAAAATAGAATTATAAGTCCATCCCATTTGGTGAATTTTCTGCAATATTCATTGTAGTTTCATTAGGCTTTAAAAGGTGTTGCAATCTGCTTCACAACAACCTTTCATTTACAGAATGTGCTTCAGCTCTCATAATAGGCTTTTTAGATGTATCTGGAGAAGGAGACTTTTGACTTGAGTAGTCACTGGTCTTTATTTCCTAAAAAATAGCTGGAGAAATGGATTTTTTACTTTTGAGTTTGGTAAGGAAGTTGCTTAAGCTTTGACAGATTATTAATTCCTATATTAAGATCCATTTTTTGACACTGAAATGGGCTTTTTCCATTAGTGTTGCATGACTTTGGTATATGGTGCATAAACCATTTAATTCCTCTCACAAGGAGATCATCAGAAATTACTGTGTTGAGGACTTGTACGAAGAGACACCGAATTTACAACTGAGTGTCTTAAATGAATTTCATCATCCTGACTCAGAAGGTGAGCATTCTTGTCACTGAAACAATGAGCAAGCTGGAGTGGAGAGAGATCATTTCAATTTGCACTTTACTGTGGTTGGTTGAATTCCCCCTTGTCAACTAACCTGTCCATGGACAGCCTGCTGAGAGTGCAGAGTAAAGTGCATGTTTTGATGCAATGTCACCAAAATAACATCCCAGCCAGTGCTACCTGTCAGGTGTCAAGCAGGAACTCATTAAACAACAGTAAATTGATCCCTTTTGATTGTCTGCCTGTTCTTCAGTTAAAATAAGAAATAAACATCTGTATCATCTGTGGAATATTTTCAAGGCATCTGCTTTTTCATCAAATCCTAGAATGATTTGAGATGGAAGACCATATTGTTCCAACCCCCTTGCCATGGGCAGGGACACCTTCCACTAGACCAGATTGCTCAGAGCCCTGTCCAACCTGGCCTTGAACACATCCAGGGATGGGGCAGCCACAGCTCCTCTGGGCAACCTGTGCCAGGGCCTCACCACCTTCTTAGTAAAGAATTTCTTCTTAATATCTGATCTAAATCTACTCTCTTTCATTTTAAATCCATTGTCCCTTGTTCTCCCTATGCCCTTGTCCAATAACTCACTCTGTAGGGCTCCTTCAAGTACTGGAAGACCACAATATGGTCTCCCTGGAGCCTTCTCTTCTCTGAGTTGAACAATCCCAATTCTTTCAACCTTTCCTCATAGTAGAGCTGCTCCAGCCCTCTAATAATCTTGATCTTCTTCTCTGGACTTGCTCCAATAGGTCAATGCCCTTTATTTGATGAGAATCCCAGGGTTGAACACAACACTCCAGGTGGGATCTTGCTAGAATGGAGCAGAGGGGCAAAATCCCCTCCCTCAACCTGCTGCTCACACGGTTTTGGGCTTTCTCAGGGACTTCCAGAGCTCGTGTGGTCCAAGTGCCTACTCAAAGCAGAGTCAGAGCAGATGCTCAGCGTTGTGTCTGGTCAAATCTTGAGCAGCTCTGAGGATGATGATCCCATACACTCTCTGAAGAACCTATTTCAATGTTTGACCACCCTCATAATGAGTTTCTTTCTTTCTTATGCCAAAAATGGAATTTCCTGTACTTTAGTTCCTGCAAGGATTGTGTGTTTTCAACGTATAGTACTCTGCCTTTGAGAGTACTCTCTGCATAGAGATACACTTGTTGATTATTTGGAACAAAATTGTTCTTAGTTTTGTAACTACTATTTGTATTACGTTTACAACATGCAATTAAGGATTCCTATTAAATGTTCTGTACAAGGCAGATCCCAATAACTAATGTTTATTTACATTTTTTCCAAAACACAGCATTGAAAAGACAATAGAAAGGAAATTTAATGCAAGCGACAAGCTATAAAACCTGCAGTTCAGCTTGTAGGAACAAATCTGGGTGTTTATTGGCCTAGGAAATTTTCTCCTTTGACACTCAAATGTTGCTGTGGGGTGAGAGACACAAATTTCCTAGAATCCCTTTATTTTGTAATAACTTCTCCTTTGCTGAATTACATATTTCAAAGAATATCTTGTTAATGACCAATATATGGCAAATATATTCTCCAGGCTTATTAGTATAGAAATAATTGCAAGCGGCTGCTGTAGTTCATTAAGGCTTATTTATTTTATAGTTCATTAAGGCTAATTTTATAAGTACAAAATATATTTTAATAGCCATTTTTGCCTCCTTTTTTTTTTTTTTATGTTTCTCTGCCATCTACTGCTAGCAATAGTTTCTGGTTTTCTTCTTTAGTCATAGATAATTTGCCACTGTGCTTACTGTGAACTACTTAGTTGTGGCTTTTAATCAGCAGTTTTGCTGGGCAGTAGCAGGTGCTAATCTTCAGTCCAGCATATATTCATTTACATCTGCTTTTCCTGGGTCACAAGGGCTGGTTATTATGATGTGTAGTGTATTGTTTAATATAATCAAAGCATACTAGCTCAACATACAGTTAAACTCACCAATCTGGAGAGCCAATTTGCCAGGAGTTATATGTTCTTTAGTCGTTTGTAATGAGCTGTTTTGTGTGATATTGAGTTTCCTCCTGCTCTTTGCTCAGTATCCTCTGAGCCAGAGGGTACCTGCATTGCCACAGACAGGCAGGTTTTTCATGGCTCAGCTTTTCCAAAAGATCACAAGGGAACATTCTCCATCTCTAGTTTATTCTTGATTTTGATCTAAAGACCGACTCTACCTTAAATCTAATCAAATTATCCCAGAGACAGACTGATGCACATCTTGGTAAAAGGAATTCTCACATCAGTTCAGACATGGGAGAGAAGGAGGAATTGATTTCTTTTTCTTACAATTTTTCCACTTTAAATGAATACTTAAACATTTATTGATGAAAAGACCAGAATTGGAGCATTCTGTATCTCATTCCTGGGTCTTTGCTATCAAACAATGGAACTGTTCCTCTTTAATGTCTGTCTCAGCATTCATTTACACATGTGGAACAAGGAAGCAACTACAAAACAAATTAAATGGTGACCTCTTCTGCACTTCTCACACCATCCTGGCTTATGGTAGAAATCTGGTTCAAAACCGTTCTCTGGGTTTAAGGCAAGATCTAGATTTGATTTCCTATTTAACCATGTAAGATTAAAGCCAGAAGGAATACTATGAGTAATAAACTGTTTTCTTTGCCTCTTGTGGGATTAAAGGAACCAATATGACAGTATTTGGGAGCACTCAAAGGCAGAGCCATTGCTGGCCTTCATTCTCACAGGGAGAAAGCAAAATTTGAATCTCACACAACTGTTGACAAATGTAGGTGAGGAAAAGTAGTCATCATAGGATTTTTTTTTTTCTAATATTGTGGATATATTGAAATTTAGAATCTTTGGTGTTCAAGTAGTAATTTCAATTCAGTTTTCTGTTGCGGGAATCTTGTTTTGGTAAACTCAGCACATTCCTTTCTTGCTACAGCAAGACATGTATGTGCACACACATGCACCCAGAAACCTGGGATAATTAGCAATAAAAAAAATCCTGACTTTGGTGAGGAAAACAAGCTCACAAAAATGATTGCAGTCAGGGATAAAAGTAGAGATTTATTCCATTATGAAGAGGAATAAAAGAGCATGAGGTTAACCCCAGATGGCCTTCCCTTCCATTTTCTTGTAGCTGAAGGACAAAGTACTGACAGGATTAGGTGTTATGTGCATGAATCTGTGTGTATAAATGGTGTATATGTTTTTCTGCTCATATGTGCATCAGACAGGCTGAGCGAGCAGGGCTGGTTCAGGCTGGGGAAGAGAGGGCTCCAGGGAAACCTTAGAACACCTTCCAGTACCTTAAGGGGGTCATGAAAAGGCGGGAGAGGGACTTTTTTGTATGGGCAGATAGTGACAGGACAAGCGAGGATGGTTTAAAGTGCCAGAGGGCAGGTTATATGAGATGTTAGGAAGAATTTCTTTTCTCAGAGACTCATAAAGCACTGGCACAGGTTGCCCAGAGAAGCTGTGGCTGTCCCAGCCCTGGAAGTGATCCAGGCTGGGTTAGATGGGGTCCTGAACAACCTCATCTAGTAAGTGGCATCCTTACCCATGGCAGGGATGTTGGAACTAGATGATCTTTAAGGTCCCTTCCAACCCAAACCATTCTGATCCTATGATCAGTATATTTGTTAAAAACAATTTAGTTTTACTACAAAATATTGTGCAAATTGGATACTATTGAATTCAGTTGTTTAACACAAAACAAAGGGCTTTGAGATTACTCTTCAGTGCTGTGAATAAGCACCAAATGTTTTCCCTTTGAAACATTTTTCTAAGTGAAAGATGTGACCATTCTTTCTTTTGTGTTATTTGTAATGAGTGGTCATGAGGTCTGCTTTTGTCTAAACACCCAGCAAGTTAATGAGCTTACTTCCATGGGAAAAGAAAATCTCACTGTGAGTCCACCTAATCCCTTTTTTTCTAGTAGGATCTTGATGCACACAGACACAATGGAGAGAACTTCTCAGTAGCCAGGAAAGCAGATTTTCATCTTCCAGGTCACTCCACCACTTTTCTTCTCTCATCTACTGTGAAACTGAAATTGAAGTTTAAGACAGGTATTTGGGTGTCAGTGCACCTATGTGAGAGCCAAGTATTCTGAATTCCCCAGTATCATTGATGCCTGAAATGGGTGCTTGAAGTCTGAGCTGAATTTTCATTCCCAAATTGCCATAGTTTAACCCCAGCCCCACTCAGCTGCTCACCTGCACCCCATCCCTCACCCCCCCACCCCCGAAGGATGAGGGAAAGAATTGGAAAAGTGAGAAAACTTGTGGGTTGAGTTAAAAGCATTTTAATATGTAAAGCAAAAGCTGTGCATGCAAACAAAGCCAAACAAGGAATTTGTTCCCCACTTCTTACAGGCAGGCAGGTGTTCAGCCATCCCCAGGACAGCAGGGCTGCATCACATGTAATGCTGACTTGGGAAGACAAACACCATTACTCCAAATGTCTCCCCTTAATTCTTCTTGACCAAGTTTTATATACTGAGCATGATGCCATGTGGTCTGGAATATCCCTTGGCTCAGCTGGGCTCAGCTGTCCCAGCTCTGTCCCCTCCCCACTCCTCATGCCCCCTCAGCCTTTTTGCTGGGGGAGTGAGGAACAGAAAAGGCCTTGGCTCTGAGTAAACTTAGCTCAGCAAACCCAAAACATCTCTATCAACCCTGTTTTTAGCACAAATCCAAACCCCAGTCTGAAAGTAGTTATTATGAATAAAATGAACTCTATCCCAGCCAACACTTGGAGGCAGAAATGCCACTATGGGCTTGTGCGTGGGACTATGGGCTTGTGCATGGGTTGGACTGAACGTGGGCTGGACAGATAAGGGTTCACACACCAACAGCAAGTGTTCTATGGAAAACATGCTGCTTCCAGACTCAAGAGTTTTATACTGAGAAAGAGTTTGGAAACAATTCACCTCAGCCTTGCCAGACTGGAAGATAAAAGGACTTGCAGGCTGGTGCTGCATCTAATATGACATTAACTCATCTGGCAGCCCTGATACATGTTTTCCTTGCAGCAGAGATGCAGAGTGTGTGGGTCTGTTATTCCAGCAGGAGATGACCAATTTTGTCCTGTGTGGTCAAAACCAACATGTCATGTTTAGCACATGGTTTATAGGCAGTAGCCAACATTGCCTTTCTGGATTACTTTCAGATCTCTAATTTTCTTGCATCTTGCTTTGGTGCAACCAGAATTTCATTTGTCCTTTCCTCCCAAAAAGGGGCAGTCATGGGAAGGAAGATGTGAAGATCATGAAGCCAGGAACAGCCAGAACAGTGTGGAAAGGTGTTACTGACCAATTAACCTACATGCCTTTCCTTGCTTTGGTTTCTTCAGCTTCTTTGCATGATCATCCATATGATGCTCAGTCTTGTCCAGAATTCCTGAGTTTCTGATCAATTAAATTTGCTTCTCTGTGTTCTATTAGTAACCATCCTGACTTTCTTAGGAAAAATAAGAAAGTATCTGCCCTCTTTTCCAGTAGATAAGAAATACTTGCATAGCCAAATGCCCTACATCACCTTCCTGAAGTGGTTGAGGAACAGCTCTAAAATGAGTAGCCATAGGGAATTCCTGTCACAAGGCAGGCATTTCATTTGCCTGGATAGGATAATATGGAAATGTTACCTTCTTAGGATGAGTTTAATTTACTTGCTGCATTTCAACAGTTTCTGTGTCTGAACACAGCTGAACCCTTGCAGTTGGGTCATCCCATTGCTTTAACTTGCTCAGACCTATACAGTAAATTCTGCTAATTCAGTGAGTGGTGTGGCTCCTACCCAAGGTTCATTAAGCATCCAAGGAAAAGGCAAGTGATAGCCTTCCCAAAAGAACACAGAAGCCATTGTGGTCTCTCATGGTTTCTCACTGGAGAGGCTCTATGCAGTGAACCCAAATTTAGTTCCAAAAGCCATGGCAAAGTATGATGTTACTGTTTTCCAACAAGTCTGAAAACTAGGCTTTTAGGTCATGGTGATTTTCTCTCTCATCAGTGGTGAAAATTAACTCTTGGAACAAATTAATTCACTCCTTTTTTTTTTTTTT